>CAMZMU010000107.1:103206623-103592338 GCA_947311845.1 Poa pratensis | reverse complement strand
TTTATGTTTTGCATTCATTTTATTTTGATATCATTCTCACACCTTGTGCTTGACAACACTTGGTGACGTTGAGGCCAAAACAATTTACTTTGTTTGCAGGTTTTCAGAGAAGGATAAGAAGATAAATCTTTCACTACTGATTCCCCGAGAGTTCGATATTAAACCCTCAAGTCACCCCTCGTGGGAAAACCGTCTTTCCTATACACACTCTGCACTTGGAGTCTCACCTAACCCATATTCTTTTGACGCAGGTAACTACGTCAAGGGCCATCAAGACAGTTTTCTGGCGCCGTTGCCGGGGAATCATTGCTGTAAAGGTTTATTCAAGGGTATCTCTAAACAAAGTCAACTTCATCACCAACTTGTGCAAACACCTAAGCTTGGGGAGGTTGCACCGACGTGAGCATCATCTTATCCATCTTTACCTTCAAATCATTTTATTTTGTTTTGTTATTGTCTTGCATATCATTTTATTTCGGTTTGCATTTTTTTTTTCAGTTTTGCATAAAAAATTAAAAAACACATAAAAACTTGCAAAAATGGGAGAAAAACTAAGTTGTGTGATTACACAAACACTCCAAATGATCAATTTATTGCTAGGCCCATTGCCACACCTGAGATAAATGCTGATAGTTATGGAAGTATGTCCTAGTTTTGTTGAACTTGATAACTAGGGAACAATTTGGCGGTAGTGTTGTGGAGGATGCCTCTATGCATCTTCATGATTTTGTTGAAATCTGTGACATGCAAAAATTTGAAAATGTGGAAAGTGGATATTCTAAAACTGAAGTTATTTCCTTTCTCACTTAGAGAAAAGCTAAAGAGTGGCTGCACTTGGAGTCTCAACCTAACCCATATTCTCTTTTGACGCAGGTAACTACGTCAAGGGACATCAGCATGATAATACCATGTTATTGGTATGCACTTTTTGAACACGGTTATTGCTAATGCTATGGAAAACCATAGCTTGGGGATGTTGGTATGAGTCTTTGGAAACGTTCCTTTTGATAAATTTGAAGTAACAAACACCTTGACTCAAAAAATAAAATAGCAGAACTACCAAATTATTTCCCCCGCTGTTGTTTATGAAAATCCATGCTATTATGATAAATCTTATGATAATCCTCTATTTGTGCCTACTACTGATATTCATGATAATGAGAAGGTTTTCTTAGATTTATGTGATCATGGTCTAGATGATGGTCCGGTATTGCCTGATGACATTAATTATACTACTATTGTTAAAAGTGGGTTTGATGACCCACTGTTTTTGAGATTAATAAAAATTATGTGTTTGTAGATCATGAAAAGAATGCTTTATGTGATAGTTATATTGTTGATTTGTTCATGATGCTACTGAAAGTTATTATGAGAGAGGAAAATATGGTTGTAAAGTTTTCAAGTCACTAAAACACCTCTTTTTATGTTGAAAGTTTTGAAGTTGCTTTGTTTCATCTTTTATGCTAGTTGCTTTATGCTTCAATAATTTATTTTATTACAAGATTCCTTTGCATAGGAAGTGGGTTAGACTTTAATATATGTTTGATATTTACCTTTTGATGCTCTTTTTGTTTTTTCAACTCTTATTCCTATAAGAGCATCATTAAAATCTTCTAGCCTAGCTAAAAGGCGTTAAAGAGAAGCGCTTATGGGAGGCAACCCATTATTTTATTTATGCAATTTTTCTTTATTTGAGTCAACGATTTGTTTACTTCTGTAGCAACTCCTTTGTATCTTTATTTTATCGCAATGTTGTGCCAAGTAAGGCCTCTAATAGGAAGATGATGCTAGATTTGGATTTCTGCACAGGAACAGATTTCTGCTGTTCACCGTATTGCTCTGTAAAATCACATAAAACTTATTTAAATCTGAAATTTTTTGTGCGTGATCCTCAGATATGTACGGATCTTCATTAGTTTTGAGTTTTTCGATTTGAGCAACGTAAGTGCCTCGAAAAAATTCGTCTTTACGGACTGTTCTGTTTTAGACAGATTCTACCTTTTATTTTGCAGTAGCTAATGTTTAAAAATTAATTGTCATGTTTGTGTCCTTATAGAACATATGAGTTTTTGATTGTGCACTAACCCTCTAATGAGAATTATTCTGAGTTTGGTGGGCGAAAGTTTTCAAGGGTCAAGAGAGGAGGATGATATAATGTGATCAAGAAGAGTGAAGAGCTTAAGCTTGGGGATGCTCCCATGGATCACCCCAGCATATTTCAAGAAGACTCAAGCGTTTAAGCTTGGGGATGCCCAAGGCATCCCCTTCTTCATCAGCAACTTATCAGGTCATCTCTAGTGAAACTATATTTTAATTCTTTCACATCATATGTGCTTTACTTGGAGCGTCTGTGTGCTTTTATTTTTGCATTGTTATTTTATTTTCTGAGATCAACTTGTTGGATCCTAGCAATCTTGTTTGGGAGAGAGACACGCTCCGCTTTTTCATGTGAATACTCCTATTTTTCACTTATACTTTTTGAGTATTCTTGTCTAGCTACTGCTATGCTTTTAGCTCCTGTTTTTCATGCATCTCTTGTTCAGAGCTGTTAGTTCTTTTAGATAAAGTACTCTTTTGTTTCATTTATAATTATTTGGAGTGTTTGTGTTGAAATAAGTTGATTGGTGTTTGGTTGGAACAGAAAATGCAGCATGTGGTAGATGGTATAATGAAAAAAGCTTACATATTCTTGTAGATCACTGTCTTGGATAATTTGATACTTGTCATTGTTTTGAGTTCAAGTAGTTCATGTTTAAGCTTTTTGTATCATGTGGTTTAAAACCTATTAGTGAAGAACTACCATAAAGTTTGTTGAAATCTGGTTTGTATGATTGGTATCTCTAAGGTCTAGATATTTTCTAGTAAAAGGGTTTGGTTAACAAGGAAGACAGTATAGTGTTTATAATGCTTGCAATATGTTTTCATATGAGTCTTGTTGTACCGGTTTATATCCTGTGTTTGCTTCAAATAATCTTGCTAGCCTAAATCTGTACTGAGAGGGAATGCTTCTCGTGCATCCAAAACCTTGAGCCAAAATCCATGTCATTTGTGCCCACCATAACTACCTTTATGTGGTATTTCCTTGCCACTCCAAGTAATTTTTTCATGTGCTACCTTTAAACTATTCAAACTTTATTATTTCTTTTGTGTCAATGTTTACCAAGCTCATGAGGACGGGGTGGATGTCTTTATGTCACCTGTCAAACAGACTTTACCACCGGACTAGTGGCATATACATCCGCTTATCCATTAATTTTGCAAAAGAGCTGGCAAATGGGGTGCCCAGTCCCAATTAATTACAACTTTAACCGCTTAATTCTCTTCACATTTTTGCCCTGATTTATCAGACAAGCAATGATACCAGTGAAATATCTGCATGTGTAACAAAAGAGAAAAGTGGGACGATCTGCCTTGCTGGTAGAAATAACGTCATTCATGGGAGCCCTCTTAAAAGTCTGGTTGGCAGGGGTCATATTGTACTTTTCCATTTTCTGATTCGTTGACAATTAACAAACACCTCCCAAAATTTATTTTTGCTCTCTATATGATTTCAAAAACTTAAAACGCTCTAGCACATGATTTAATCCCTGCTTCCCTCTGCGAAGGGCCTTTCTTTTACTTTTATGTTGAGTCAGTCTTCCTACTTCTTTCTATCTCAGAAGCAAACACTATTGTCAACTTTGGTGCAACAATTTTTATATGCTAGTATATTGTACTTATTACATTGCTTTGTGTTGATGTCGAGGTATTGGTAACGCGGAACTACTATATGGATTCATACGTACCGTAGAGGAGGTGGGGAAGAACGTAGAGGGTTCCAGTGACGGGATTGCACACACGATCTTACCCAGCTTCGGATCTCACGACGGTGGTGAGATCCTACGTGCTGCTATAATTCACTCAAGGAGAATATGTGTACAGGTTACAATGAGATTGTATGCGTGCCCTAAGGCTGCTGGAAGGCTGGCTTATAAAGGCGCTAAGCCTTCCCCTACAAGGAAAGCCTAACCGACCTAGATCACGAGTCCTAGACTAACACGGTAACAAACCCTAACTTGCTCCCTAAGGCGAACACGGTCTGGCCTTCGTCTTGGACTTCACTAAGCTGGCCCAGTGCTTATCCTTGCGCCTAAGCCCATGAGGCCTCCTCCATTAAGCCCTCCGGCTTTAGCTGATGGGCCTCCTTGGTGGGCCAGGTTTTCATCCATCGTGGCAGGTATACCCGTTCGGCATAACCTCCACAGTAGTCCCCGGAAAGGTTTAAGTTCTTCGTTTGCCGTCTTTGTGAAACACGGGCTTTCGCCTTTGCGCAAGGCGGACAGAAGAGCTTAGAGCATTCCAAAATGAGACATTCAGTCTGCCTTAAGGATTAAGCCGAACTCTCCTACACTTTGAACAATCTGGCAGAAAGATTCTGTCAGCGTCGAGTCTTGTCATGACGTCACCGCAGTCAAAACCAGTCCACGACAGTCTGGACAAGCAAAGAGACGTTGTGACGCCATTACTGCTATTTTTCCGCACACGATCTCCGAGGCGTGCGGGAAAGATGCCCACTATCTGACCGTTGCGGGACGCGTGGCGAAAATCGCGCGGACGTTATCTCACGCACTAATCGCGCGCACGGCCCCCATAAAAGGGGAACTGATTTTCTCCATCTGGTTCATTTCCCTGTTCATCGTCCTCCTCACGCCCATCCCATCTGAACTCCGCGAGCTCCACCACCACCACCTGCGCACCCACCCATGGAGAGCTCCGATGCGACCGCGGGAGCGGCAACGGCGGCGGCGTCGGCGGCGACGGCGGGACAAGATGGCCATGAGGGGATCGAGCACCGCGGATGCATCTGCATCTCGCGCGGCAGCGGCGACAAGTTCTGCGCCACCTCCATCGAAGCAGAGAAGAATGCCCAGCCCTCCGACGAGGGCGATGCGGCGGGGCAGAGGAGGAGGGAGAGGAAGCATCATCCCGCAACTGGGCAGCTTCCACCATCACCGACGCGGACCTCACGCAGCTGGAAAAGGAGGGCATCCTCCCACCAAAGGAGAACTGCCACTGGCGGTCAGCGTACGGCCACCCTGCTCCAGATCCCGCCGGCGATGAACGAGTGCTCCTCGTCTCACATCCCTCCGCGGTTTGTCTTTGCCTCCGCATCCTTTTTTCCAATCTGTCTTAGACTACTATGGCCTTCAGCCTCACAGCGTAGGCCCCAATAGTATCTTGTACATAGCTGGCTTTATGGCCTTATTCGAAGGATACTTAGGCATAGAGCCCAGCTTAGAATTCTTCAAGTACTGCTTTACTTGCAAGCGCCAAACAGAGAAGGAAGAACTGCTTTCCTTAGGAACAGTTAGCATCAACCTTCGTAGAGGCAGAGACTGGTATCCTAAGGCGCCAAAAATAGATTCCATTAAAGGCTGGAATAGCTCCTTCTTCTACTGCAAAGACATGGCGCCAGTAGGCAAAGACATAGGACTTCCTCGCTTTTCTCCTTTGCCTGCGGAGCCCCGCCTCTCTTGGGGCGAAAAACCGCTGAAGGTCCTTCCTGACAACCTCCGTCGCATGCAAAGGCGGATTGAGTACTTAACAAAGACTGCTGTGCCCAAACTCACGGGCGCAGACACCATCCTATGTTGGTTGTCAAGGCGAATCCAGCCTTTGAAAGATCGCAAAGGCCTCTTGTGCCACTACACGGACCAGAAGAAAGATCCCCTCCGTGTTAGTGAGAGCGACCTTACGCACGCGCCCTCGTGTATCGCTTTAAGAGGATTGCCAAGGAAAGGATCCAGCTCACAGAGCAGCGTCCTATGTACACAGCCGCCAACCCGGCTCCAAGGTAAGGCATTTACCATTACTTTTTTACTTCCACAATGTTTGCCTTACTAACACCACTTTTGATTTCAGCTCGCCCTTTTGCCGGATAATCTGCTGGCTCCTTTGTTTTACGTGCCTGAAGCGGCACCCGAGCCCCAAAGACTCGGAAACGAAAGGCTTCAGGAGCTACTGCAGCAACTTCAGCAGCAGAAAGGCGGAAGCGTGAAAAAGCCATCCCTGTTAACGCCGAAGTGCTCGACATTGAGGACGATGAGATGCGGCCTTCAATGCTCCAGTACAGAAGTAAGCCGAACCTCAATTTCTTAGTAAGGCGAACAGTGTCTTTGAATGTTATCTTATTTGTATGTGATTCGCAGGATCAAACCAACTGCGCCTCTCAAGAGGAAGAAAGTAATTTCTGCAGGCAAAAGAAGACTGAGCCCTCTCCAGCCATCGCTCCCCCACTCCCTCCGTTCAACAAGAGACAGCCTCAGGCCCATCTGGATCATCATATAGATCTGGACTCGGCCGTCTTACCTGATAAGACGGAAACTGAAAAGTTGGCCAGGGCTGCCGCTGCTGGGAAGGCGGCGGTACTTCAGTCAGAGGAGCCGAACGAGCCCATTACTCGTGAGGCTATCGCAACATGGTGAAGCAAGAGCTCTTTGACGACGAGGGGTACATCTTACCCAACATCGCCGCCATGCTTGCCGATGAGAAGGAGCGCAACGAGCCGCCTCCGAAGCTAAGGCCAGTTGGCCAAACATTGACCATATTGAATCTGGAAGATAATTGTGACGAGCTGTACGTCACAATGAAGAAGAGCTACAAAGCCTTGAAGGCCATGATGCAGGTAAACATTCCGTCTTTATGTACATACTAGTCCCCGGGCATTACGTTGTGCTTTGACTAAGCCGACGTAATGGCCTTTCTTTAATGTTGATAAAGACTCAGTCCCCAAGCCCTTGTAGCTATACTTTATTGTCTTTACCTTTGTTACTTACTACTGCCCTTGCCTTAGCAGAGCAGCGAGCAGCTTACGTGCGATCTGTGGTACTCCCTGAGTAACCAAAGGCAAGTGCTCAAGCAAGCCGTCGCCAAAAATAAGGCGAACGAAGGTAAATGTTCTTTCACATGCATTGTGTTTAATTCATTTGAAGGCATAAGATGCTCAACACATGCAATGTGTCTTTCACAGCTGTTGTGGCGAAGGCAAAACAGATCGTCAGCGAGACTGGCGATATAGAAGTTGTGAGGCGGGAAAATGCCGCCTTGTTTAAGCAACTGGAGGAGAACCGAAAGACGGCCGAGGCCAATCTTAAAGCCGTCCAAGACAGCGCGCTGAAGGGCAAAACAAACTGAAGGCAGAACTTCTGAAACTGCAGCGACAGGCTGAAAAGGATGGGCTCCTAATCCAGAGCTTACAAGGTCGTCTTGAACGCCAAGCTGATGAGAGCACCGCCATTGACGAGAAACTGCTAAGTAAGTCTCTCTCTTTTACTTCTCGCCTTTCTGTCACTTTTGCCTTTATTCCAACACTTCAGTACGCCTTAACTTTTTTCATTCCTCCTTTCCACAGTTCCAGCTGGGTTTGGGGAAAGGCTTACCTCTGAGACGCGCCTGGAGCTTATCTTGGAGTGTGGCGAAATTGTGTCAGGGCTGTACATGCGGGAAGAGACGTTGTCGCCAACATCTTCCCAAAACAGCTGCCCCAAGTGACAAACACCAGCAACTTACTGCCACTTCTTCAGAACTGCGTCCCAGAGGTGGTGGAGCGTCTTCGCTCAGCAGCTAGAGGCGGAGCAAAACTTGCTCTAGGACTTGTTCGCGGCCACTACCCGAAGTCAACATGTGGCGCGTTATCAAGTGTTTCCCAGCCAGGGACAGAGACGGCAACGAGCTCATCAAAGAAAAGGTCTATGCCTCTGTCTCTGGCTTTGCCTCAGCCGTTGCGGAGATGGTAGACTTGGCTATCTTCTTCTCCAAGAAGCCTGTGCCTCCCCGTCCTGACGACGTGTCTGATGACGAAGCCGAAGCACCACTGGCAATGGCGATGAGTCAGAAGACGGAAATGAAGAAGAAGAAGGCGAGTCTGAAGCTACGCTGGATCCATCCAAGTCCCCTGTCTTCGCCTCCTCAGTCCCCTGCATAAGATGCAGGAAAAACTTTGCATTAAGCGTGTCATGAAAGATGGCACAAAAGACTTGTTTTATGTTTTGTAATGGCAGGAGCCTTTTTATCTGTTGAACATGTTTGTTTTGCAACGCATGCACTTATTTTTAAAAGGCTTGCAAACTATGCTCCTTATCCGTCTTCAAGTTTTCTGGCTTATATGCTTTAGCCTTTTCGTATGCTGGCAGAACCTAAGCACGGAACACTTCGCTGGCAACAGGGTTAGTAACCAAACTGTTTAAACACAGAAACGGCGCCGGCTTTTGGTGCGTAAAGCATCTACTAAGACAAGCCAGCATATACGCGATCAGATAAATACTCTTAGACGGATGCAATTTTAATTTTTGTAAGGCCTTAAGGCAAAAGCATCATGTGAGTAACCACAAGCACGAGCCAATTCGGGTTAACATTGATATTTTTATCGAAATATATGATCAAATGGAAATAAAAGACGGCGAGAACTCATGCATAAAAATAATTGAGGGAACCAAAGACTTTTATTTCATAATCATATATGGTGTGATTACAATAGAATTGCTAAGTGTAAAAAGGACGTAGCTGCTCAATGTTCCAAGGACGTTTCGTCTCCTTGAGCACTGCTTCTTCGTTCCTTTTCCTTTTGCGGCCTCTTTTCTTCTTCTTCTCGATATCACGGAGGTCCACAAGATAATATGCCCCGTTCTTAAGCGCTTTGCTGATAACGAAGGGTCCTTCCCATATGGGAGATAGTTTGTGCTCCTTTTGCTGAACAAGGCGAAGCACCAAATCGCCTTCTCGAAACGATCTCCGTCTTACCTTGCGACTGTGGTAACGCCGCATGTTCTGCTGATAAATGGCGGAGCGCTGAAGCGCTATCTCACGCTCTTCTTCGAGAAGGTCTAAGCCATCCTGTCTGGCTTCTTCTGCGTCTGCTTCAACGTAGGCTGTTACACGAGGTGTGTCGTGCAGGACATGTTGGGAGTACCGCTTCAGCGCCATATATGAGAAAGAAAGGGGTATAGCCTGTTGCACTGCTTGGAGTTGTGCGTATGCTCCATAAGACAGCAGGTAATTCTTCTACCCATGCTCCAGCTGCTCTATGCAAAGGCACTCTAATCTTGGCTTTATTCCCTGTAGAATTATACTGTTGGTTCGCTCAACTTGGCCATTCGATTGTGGATGAGCCACAGATGCTAAGTCCAACGAATACCAACTTCACCACAGTACTTTGCCATTCTCCTACGGCGAAGTTTGTCCCATTGTCCGTAATGATACTGTGGGGGACGCCAAATCTCGTTATAACCTCAATGACGAACTTCTTGGCTGTTGCCCCATCAAGCTTTTTTATGGGCTTAGCTTCAACCCACTTGGTGTATTTATCCACCGCAACTAAGAGATGTTTGACGCCGCCTCGCGCAGTCCTGAATGGACCTACCATGTCCAGTCCCCAGACCGCAAATGGCCACGTGATTGGAATGGTGCGCAATTCCTGGGCTGGCATCTTTGGCTGTCTTGCATACTTTTGGCATCCAACGCATTTCTTGACGAGTTCTTCTGCGTCTTGCTTTGCTGTGAGCCAGTAGAATCCATGTCTAAAAGCTTTGGCGACAATTGCTCGGGCAGAGGCATGATGACCGCAACATCCACCATGGATCTCTTCAGTATCTCCTGTCCTTCTTCCGGCGAAACGCATCGTTGATATACACCTGTGGTACTCCGCTTGTATAGCTCTCCATTTATTATTGTGTATGCCTTAGCTCTGCGCACAACTTGCCGCCTTAATACTTCATCCTCTGGCTCTTCCTTGTTAAGGAGGAAATTTATGTAGGGCTGTGTCCATCTGGCTTCACCAGCATGACGGAAACAGACTGCGAAGCCATGGGGTCATCCTCATCTCCGCCTTTAATAGACGGCACGTACAGGTGCTCCAAAAATATATCGGAGGGCACCTTCGATCTTTTCGAGCCCATTCTGGCTAAGGCGTCCGCTGCTTCATTTTCCTCCCTTTTGATATGCTTGACTTCTAAGCCGATAAAACACCGACCAAACTCGTCTACCGTGCGTCGGTATTCAGCCATTGTAGGGCTCTTCGCGTCCCATGCCCCTTCTAATTGTTGAACAACGAGGTCTGAATCGCCATAGCACAAAAGACGGCTAATGCCCAAATCCTTTGCGACGTGCAATCCATGCAACATGCAAGCCTCGTATTCTGCAACATTATTAGTGGCATTGAAGTGTATCTGCAAGACATAGCACATCTTGTCTCCTTTAGGGTTCTTCAGTACCACGCCAGCTCCCGATCCCTGCAACATTTTGGAGCCGTCAAAGTGCATAACCCAATATTCTCGTCAGGGAGGGGAAGTTCATCCATTGCTTCTGTCCAGTCTGCGATGAAATCAGCTAAGACTGGGATTTGATGGCTGTACGTGGCTTGTACTGGATGTCGAAGGCTGCCAATTCAATTCCCCACTTAGCCACACGTCCAGTGGCATCGGTGTTGTTTATAATGTCACCCAATGGCGCCTTACTGACTACCGTGATTGGGTGCTCTTGGAAATAATGGCGTAATTTTCTGGCTGCGAAGAAAACTCCATAAGCCAGCTTCTGATAGTGAGGGTATCGTTGTTTGGATTCGGAGAAGACTTCGCTGATATAATATACCGGCCTTTGTTCCGGTAGCTCCTTCCCTCTTCCTTTCGCTCAACAACAACCACTGCACTAATAACTAGGTTGGTAGCCGCCATGTAAAGTAGCATCGGCTCTTGTGGTAGAGGAGACGCTAATATTGGTGCTGAAACTAAGGCGTCTTTTAACTGTGCTAAGGCTGCATCTGCCTCTTCAGTCCAGACGAACGTCTTAGTTTTCTTCAACAACCTGTATAGGGGTAAAGCTTTATCCCCAGCCTACTAATAAATCGGCTTACAGCTGCTGCAGATCCTGTGAGCCTTTGGACATCTTTAAGACAAGTAGGCTTTTTGATGTCCATGATAGCTCGAATCTTTTCTGGGTTAACCTCAAGACCTCTTTCTGAAACAATGAAGCCTAAAAGTTTTCCTGCTGGGACGCCAAAAAAGCATTTTCCCGGATTTAGCTTCATGTTATATTTTCTTAAGTTATCAAAGGTTTCTTGAAGGTCAACGATGAGATCGCGCGTTTCGCGACATAACGGCAATGTCATCGACATAAGCGTGAACATTGCGGCCTATTTGATCGTGTAGGCAACGTTGTATGCACCGTTGGTACGTTGAGCCAGCGTTTTTAAGCCCGAAAGGCATAGTTATGTAGCAAAACGTTCCGAAAGGTGTGATGAAGGAAGTCTTAATTTGATCAGACTCCTTCATCTTAATTTGGTGGTAGCCAGAGTAAGCGTCCAAAAAGCATAGTAATTCAGAACCTGATACAGCATCTACGACCTGATCAATTCGCGGCAATGCGAAGGGGTCTTTAGGACAGGCTTTGTTTAAGCCGGTGAAATCTATGCACATGCGCAAGTCTTTCACGTCCTTCTTAGGTACTAATACAGGATTTGCTAGCCAATCTGTGTGGATAACCTCTCTAATGAAATTAGCGGCACTAAGCCGAGCTACCTCTTTTCCTATTGCTTTCTTCTTCTCTGGACCGAAGCGACGAAGACCTTGTTTTACTGGCTTGGCACCTTTGGCGACATTAAGGCTGTGCTCGGCAAGTTCCCGGGGTACTCCTGGCATGTCTGATGGTGACCATGCAAAAATATCCCGTTGCTCACGGAGGAACTTGACGCGCGCCTTCCTATGCGTCACTGAGGTCCGCGCCTATGTTCGTCGTCTTGCTTGCATCAGCGTTGTCCAGCACGATCTTCTTCGAGTTTGAGCTGGCCTTGAAGTAACATCCGAGCGCAAGGAGGCTTTTACCATCCGGCATTTCATTGGTGTTAACTTCTTTCTTGTACTGCTCCAGCTCTTCCTTGCTGATCTGCTTCTGCTAAGACGGCGTTTCCTGCTTCGCATTCCTTCGCCTTCTTGAAGTCGCCATTGACCGTGATGACGCCGTTTGGTCCAGGTATTTTGAGCTTGCTGTAGATGTAACACGGGCGTGCCATGAATTTGGCAAAGGCTGGGCGGCCAAAGATTGCGTGATACGCACTTTTGAATTCCACCACTCAAAGGCAACTTCCTCAGTCCTATAGTTTGTTTCGTCACCGAAGGTGACGTCTAAGACAATTGTTCCCATAGAACTGGCCTGCCTGCCTGGCACTATGCCGTGAAACTTGACTGTGCTATGTTTTAGCTGTGTCTCAGAAAGGCGCATGCGCTTTAAGGTTTCAAGATAGAGGATGTTGATGCTACTCCCTCCATCCATAAGCACCTTAGAAAGCCTGCATTGCTGCACAATTGGGTTTACAACGAGCGCGTAATTCCCTGGGTTCTGTGGAATATGATCAGGATGATCGTTGCGGTCCCATGTAATGGGGTGCTCGGACCAGTTGAGATACTGGGGAACCGCTGGCATAGTGGCATTGAGTTCCCTCCAGGCTGCCTTTTCCTTTTTGGCCGAAGGAGTGGCAAGGAAGTGACAAGGCTTGTTTCGACCCTTGGAAACTTGTTGCTCCTCTTGTGCTTTGGCTCCTGATCTTCCGGCTCCGAAGCACTTTCCTCGTTGTCCTTCTGCTCTTTCTTGTCTTTACGGTTCTTGCGCTTGAACTGTTTTGCCTTGAAGCCAGCGTCGGATCCTTCTTGATATCATCGTTAAGGCGGCACTGCCTGTTGGTATGGGTGCATTTGCCAAGCTTGCTATGATGGGCACAAGGTTCATCTTTGATGTCGTCATAGGTGATTTTAATGGGTCTTGACCCTTGACTGTCATCGCTCTTCTTCTGCCATCTGCTAGCCCGCTCTGGCCACCCTTCTTATTGGCAAAGGCTACCTCCTTTGATGGTCCTGGCGCATCGTTGGCTTCCTTCTTTTTCCGGCTTTGATTGTTGTTTCGCTTTTCCGGGTTAACAGCTATGTCCATGCGCAGATCGCCGTCGTCAGCTCGAGCGTCGTCTTCTGCTGCAGCGTAATTGTTCGCGCTGTCTAAGAGCTCGCCGAGGTGTTTGATGTTTTGGCTGGCCAACATATATCTCATCATGTTGCCTTTCTTCAGGCTGTTCATAAAAGCATGTATGGCCTGGATCTCAGAAACGTCTTCGCATGCATTCTTTGTCTCTGTCCATCGAGCTATGAAAGCTCTGCTTGACTCCCCCTCCACTTGAGCGCACTTTAGTAGATCTGAGTAAGCCTTTGGACGTTTGTATGTGCATGAGAAGTGTTGCATGAATGTTTTCTGCATGTCTTGCCAATTGTGGATACTCTTTTCTGGCAAAGTGTCGATCCACAACCGGGCGTTCCCTCCAACATGAGTGGAAGAAAACGTACAGCTGCATTGTAATCACCGTCATTAATACCAACGGCGTGGATGTAATCAGGCAGCCATATGTCCGGTTTGTCAATGCCATTGTACTTGTCCACAATTTTCTTGACATTGCCTAGCGAGGATGGGAGTTGCACCTTGCGAATCGCCGGTCCAAAGCACACAGGGCCCAGGTAAGACTCCTCTTTGGCCGCTTTAATCTCATCGAGACGGATGCGGGCGTCTGAGATATGAGTGTTTTCCCTGGCTGGCCCTTTGTTGGATTGGCTACGCCTTGGCTCCTCCTGACGGCTTTGGCGATGAGGGGAGCGGGAGCGAGATCGCCTTTGAGGCGGATCTCTGTTGCCCCTATTTCCTTCGTCTCTTGCCCGTGCTGCGGGCGGAGGTGGCATGTTAAGCCGGTCACTCCCACGCCGTGCGTCCTTGTCTTGATCTCTTTCACGGCGAGGCGGATCATTCTTCTTATGGCGTGTGTTATCCTTTTGCCGGTGGTCGTCCTTGCCTTTGTCACTATGGCGATTGGACCCAGTCTTTGACTCATCCCTGTGCTTGTCAGGAACTTTGTCCTTCCTAGGTTCCTTACCCTTATTGCCATGGCTACTGGAACCAGCTGGTTCCTCTGGATCTCCACCGCCGGCAACGGCTGTCTTGCAAAGACGCGTATCGTCCGCCAGTTTTGAGTTTGAGTCCGCCTTAGCCTGCTGCTCTACCGCCTTTTCGATGAGCATTTAGATAATGGTGGCGCTCTTCAATTGGGACTGCTTCGTCTCCCATGATTTCCCTGGCCGCCTCTAGGTTTTTGGCGGGGTGGAGAAGAATATGACTCCATCAGGGTTAACTTGAAAGAGTATTTCTGCCAAGGCTTTAAAGACTTTTGGGCAGAAGCTTCTCGAAGTTTCCCTGCAGATCCCGATGCAGAAGAGGGTCACGTATACTTCTTATTTTGCGGAATTTCTCAACATGCGCTCACGCTGATACTCTTCCTCTTCTAGAGCCTTTCCAACTAGGATTAACTCTTTTTCCTTGTTCAGGAGGGACAACTTATACTTGATGTTGACTTCAGTCTCAGCCAGGAGCGCTTTCCGTCTTTCCTCAAGTTCAACCGCGGTTGGATTTGGTCCCAAAGGTGTTTTGAGAGCTCCAATGCGCGCATGTGTTCCTCCTTTGACCGCTCCAGGTCTTCTTCAATAGGCGTAGCCGGGGGGGCCTTTTAGGGTCCAGCACATCCTCTGGCTTTTCCGCCTTGTCACCAATGTGTTTGATGCTAGAGGAAACTTCAGCCTCGTCTGGCTTAGCCGCGGCCGCACCATCCTCCATAGCTATCTGTGCCGGGAAAGTCATTAAGACTTCGTTTGGATCGGATGAGCCATAGCCTCGCGCGGCAACCTGTGCTGCAAAGTCTTCCTCCTTATGCTCATCGAGATCTGAATCTTCCGCCATTGGAGCGGTGCCATCAGATCCGGCTTCTGAGTCTGCTCCTGTCTGTAAGGCAGGTAATATTGACTCAGGGTCAGATTCGGCCGGCTTAGGGCCAGATGCGTCAATGACACCGACAAAGCGAGAGGCGGGCTCCATAAGCTCATAAGAGCTGGAGTCAGAATCGCTTTGGGTATCAGAGTCACTCAGATCGCGATAGACAAAGGCCTGATCCGATCTGTGTTGTTGCTCGATTGCATAATCGATGGGGTGGTGGGTGGGCCAAAAGGCGGCGGATCCCCTGGGGAATCCATACGCCTCAGCCGTAAAACCCATGAAGATGTTGATGGTGCCGAAGGGGACGACGAAGCTTGACACCAGTGCGTCGTTTGCTGGGACGTAGGACCCGTCGTCTTCGATGCACCCAAAGTTGTTGATGATGCGGGCGCGACCAACCGCCATAGTCTTGCCGATCTCGCCCAATGCTCCCGCCTGAAACAAAACTCCCGACGCCTTGGGCCCCACGGTGGGCGCCAACTGTCGAGGTATTGGTAACGCGGAACTACTATATGGATTCATACGTACCGTAGAGGAGGTGGGGAAGAACGTAGAGGGTTCCAGTGACGGGATTGCACACACGATCTTACCCAGCTTCGGATCTCACGACGGTGGCGAGATCCTACGTGCTGCTATAATTCACTCAAGGAGAATATGTGTACAGGTTACAATGAGATTGTATGCGTGCCCTAAGGCTGCTGGAAGGCTGGCTTATAAAGGCGCCAAGCCTTCCCCTACAAGGAAAGCCTTAACCGACCTAGATCACGAGTCCTAGACTAACACGGTAACAAACCCTAACTTGCTCCCTAAGGCGAACACGGTCTGGCATTCGTCTTGGACTTCACTAAGCCGGCCCAGTGCTTATCCTTGCGCCTAAGCCCATGAGGCCTCCTCCATTAAGCCCTCCGGCCTTAGCTGATGGGCCTCCTTGGTGGGCCAGGTTTCATCCATCGTGGCCGGTATACCCGTTCGGCATAACCTCCACAGTTGACAAATATCCATGAGATATACATGTTGAAAGTTGAAAGCAATTGCTGAAACTTAAATCTTCCTTTGTGTTGGTTAAATACCTTTTACTTAGAATCTATTGCTTTATGAGTTAACTCTTATGCAAAACTTTTTGATGCTTGTCTCGAAAGTACTATTCATGAAAAGTTTTTGCTTATATGATTCAGTTGTTTACTCATTATCTATTTGTTAGCAAACTATAGACCATTGACCTGGATCACTTCATTCATAACATGTGCTTTACAATACTATTTGATCATGATTATGATGGTAGCATGTCACCTCAGAAATTATTTTGTTTTTATCGTTTTACCTACTCGAGGACGAGTAGAACTAAGCTTGGGGATGCTTGATACGTTCAAACGTATCTATAATTTCTGATGTTCCATGTTTATATTATACCAATTGCTACATGTTTTATATACACTTCATAGCATTTTTATGCATTTTCTGGGACTAACCTATTTACAAAATGCCACAGTGTCAGTTCCTGTTTTCTGCTGTTTTTGTATTCCAGAAAAGCTGTTCTGGAAATATTCTCAGAATTGGACGAAACTTGGACAGGACCTCCTATTTTTCCAACACATACACGGAGTCCAAAGGAGAGACGAAGACGACCTAGGAGGCAGCCACACCACGGGGTGGCGTGGGCCCACCTCCTGCCGCGCCGGGGGTGGTGTGGCCCCCTCGGGATCCTCCATCCGCTGCCCTTTCGCCTATATAATCCCCCCGACGCGAAAACCCTAAATACCCGAGCCATTATCCACGAAAAGTTCCAGAGACGCCGTCGTCGTCAACCCTAGCTCGGGAGGGTTCAGAAGCTCTTCCCGGCACCCTGCCGGAGAGGGGAATCATCACCGGAGAGCTCTACATCGCCATGCCTGCCTCCGGAGTGATGCGTGTGTAGTTCATCCTTGGACTACGGGTCCATAGCAGCAGCTAGATGGTTGTCTCTCCTCCTTGTGCTATCATGTTTAGATCTTGTGAGCTGCCTATCATGATCAAGATCATATTATTGTAATGCTACATGTTGTGTTTGCTGGGATCCGATGAATATTGAATACTATGTCAAGTTGATTATCAATCTATCTTATATGTTATTTATGATCTTGCATGCTCTCCGTTACTAGTAGATGCTTTGGCCAAGTAGATGCTTTTAACTCCAAGAGGGAGTATTTATGCTAGATAGTGGGTTCAGTCTCCAGTAATCTGGGAGAGTGACAACAACTTCTAAGGTTGTGGATGTGTTGTTGCCACTAGGGGTAAAACAGCAATGCTTTGTCTAACGATAATTGTATTGTTTACATTACGCACTTTACTTAATGCTATAATCTGTTGCTTGCAACTTAATACCAACGGGGAACACGGATGTCAACCTGAAGGTGGATTATTAGTCATAGATACTGTTGGATAACGGTCTATGTATCATGTTGTAATGCCCAATTGAATATCATAGTAGTCATCTTGTCATATATATGCATTGTTACACGCTCAATATTTTATCAATTGCCCAGCTGTAATTTTTCACCCAGCATGTTAGTTATCTTTTATGGAGAGAAACCACTAGTGAACTGTGGACCCCGGTCCATTCTTTTACACTGATAATACAACCAACTGCAATCATTGTTCCTTTTCATTCTGTGCAATTAAACACTATTTTCACACCATACGTTTAATCTTTTGTTTTTAGCAAGCCGGTGAGATTGATAACCTCACTGTTTCGTTGGGGCAAAGTAGTTTGATTGTGTTGTGTGCAGGTTCCACGTCAGCGCGCCACTGACAACCTTCAGAAGTGATTTCTTACTCTTACTGGATTGATAACCTTGGTATCTTACTGAGGGAAAACTTGCTGCTGCACTGCTTCATACCTTCCTCTTGGGGTCTCCCAACGAACGTGTGCTTTCACGTCATCAAACATAGCCACATCTTTCCTACTGTTGTGTTTCGTTGATTGGAAAAGAAACAACGCATCAGGTACAATACTCCATGTGAGACAAAAACGTGGATTAATGATGACTCCAGAAAGTCGGCGAGTTCGAACGGTGCAAAAAGATAGAGAGGCACATATCGGCCCACTAAAAAACTCAAATCGCTCTGATACACCCCAGCTATCTAACCGCCTATACAACAAAATTAATATCGGTCACACCAAGACACTAACAGGCAAAGAACATCACCTGCACGTATAGCCGGTGTATGCAAGGAACCCAACGACTCTAGCCAAATCTGGTCCGACATAATTGATAGCCAAATCTTCACCATGCGCAAAGACAGTGACAAGCTGGCAGGAACCATTTTCTGGAGAAAAAAAGTAGGGAAAAAATAAAAGATGTTAGCTCGACGATAAAACAACAAGGAAAAATAATAAGCAAACGAAGAAAAGAAAAAAAATGAAGGTAAGCAACAGTACACCAATAACCACGGGCCCAACCACAAGCCGAGAAAATATTGTCGACGCATACCCCAACATTTTCAGCCTCGGCGCTGTCATAACCATGATTGTCGTTGGGCCAGCCGGCTCAAGCACGATTAATCTTTCGAGGCAAGGCGCATACTCAATAACAAATCACGAAACACCTCAAGTGCTATGCTGTCCCACCAGCATGCAACACCAATCGTCCGAAGGGTTGCCGATGCGATACGAAGATTACGAAACCCGTGAACACCCTGAAGCTGAAGACCCTCTCGCACAATACAGCCGACGAGTAAGCGTTCCAGGTCCATATTTGAAAAACCAACATCATAAAGCACAAGCTGCTTAAGTCGAGGGAAATGAAGCGCATGCGTAGCACCAATACGAGGAAAGTGGCAGCCCACAAAACTGGCAAGGCGAAGCGTAACATGGATAATGGCAGTACTCGCAGCCTTAGGCCACCAATAAACTGCAAGTCCTCCAACCCATCTAGAGTGGAAGACAGGAACCAACTATCCAACCTGGCGAAGGGTTTCCGCCTAGGGTGGAAGTCGGAAACGAAAAAACGTCAACCAGGACCAGGATGTGAAGCGAGAATGCTAGAAACCGCGTCGATACGCACACTATCTTGATCAGACAACTCGTGATCAATGATAAGATTGAGGGGGACAGGACGCCAGAGTGGTGCCACCGTCGAGAAAGGACTGTTGTTCGCACAGCCGACTTCGTAGGAAGAAAAGAAACAATGATACGAAGCATCTCGAGAGAAAGACGCTTCGTGTGATCAACGTTTAACCGACCGTCCACCGAACCAACGTCGCGACGCATCCGCTTCCTAAGTCGGCCGGCTTCCATTTCAGACGTATAGAACGAAGGCGATTAGACAACATCGTAGCACAGAATGTCTCCAGTACCGTCTATAACCTGATCCAACAGCGACCTGCACACATAAAAGTTTAACAAAAACCCTCAATCAGCACACCGCGTGGAAACGAACCTACCTTGAATAAACACACACACACGTACATAACCATCTGAAAGCCGTCATTCCGGGGAACCGGCTCCAACACGTCTTCGGACAGACACGCCCGAGTATCCGCCACCATGCCGCACTAACACATACTCAACAGTGAGCAGGCCGAATAGCCCAGCTCAGAGCGGCATGATGACAAAACAACGAACTGGACAAGAAGCCGACTCGACCAAGCCTTCACACTACAAAATCCGGCGACCAGGGACGATTCAATAACGTGGTGATCGTGCTTCAAAATGTCGCGATGTGCAATCCTCGACATTTCACGCGATGTTCTGGAAAAGTCAGGGATCGGGTGTCATATGCGATTCTACGATGGTTGGATGCACCACGGAACGTCGCGACGGATCCTCGATGTTTCGTCAATCGTCGCGAGTAACTGGACCGGCCCATTATCAGGCCCAACAAAGGGCTACGTTTTTTACGTCGCGACAAATGGCACAGGGCAGACGGCCGTTACCGCCGTTTGATGACATCACCTTATGCTCGACGATTACTAGACGTCGCAGCGTATGGTGACGTCATAAGGCTGCGACGTTTTTATTGTTTCATCGTGCACCAGTGCTAATCAGGTGCCGTCACGTGTGCTTTCGTCAAAACACCACGTGTCAGGCATATCCGACGAAAATTATTTTTCGTTGCCAATGCTTATGACGTCATCGGCTCTCGTGACGTTTGTTTTATCCGTCGCGTCGATCGTGCAATCATATGCCGACACGTGGACCAATTATATGTGTACACATGTACATTGTCTATGACGGAACATTTTCGTCGCGCGTAGTTTGTGACGTCACCGTTCACTCAATGTTTCCGTTTCGTCGTCGTTCGAAAGATGATTCGAGATGCATGTAAAATGCTTGGCGCTACTAGTTTTCACATCGAAGCAAACACAATACTTGCAATGAATATATACATTTCGAATAGGTCAGAGCCGTGCTCACCAGCATAGGCATCAAAAGACACAGAGGCCATGTTCTACAGTTCAGCAGACAACAAGTGGTTGACCAGCACTGAACATACAATTTTTGGCCTCTCAAAGGTAACCAGCAACATACTCACGAAGGGCACCAAAATGCGACGAGTTTGCAGAGGTTCTCACGCAGGGCTAATCAGTTGCATATGTCGAAGAACCTTTAGCCAACAATTGCGCAATAAGGGTATTGCACAACTGTTGACCCTGCTTCATAGATTCTTGTTCCTTCTTCATAAGGTGCAAGTCTTGATGATACTTGATCCTTTCGGCATCAGCTTGTTCCTTCGCCCGATTCAACTCATGAAGTACAGACTGCAGTTTGTTCTTCCCTTTTCTCTCAGAATCAAGTAGAAGCTGAAGCTGAATCTTGATGCTCTTGGACGACTTATTAACACAGATTCGGCGGCAGAAAGAATTTCCTTGACAGCGCCATCCCTGAAGTAGATTGTGCCATCTTCTCTTTAATCTCATCCTATAGAGCAAGTAAAAGCATAAGATGAAATAGCAGCTGAACTAGCAGACAACAAGCTTGTACAGAACACAGATTTTCAGCACACATGTACTCCCTCCGTTCCAAATTACTTGACATGGGTTTGTCTAAATACGGATGTATCTATACACAATAACATGTCTAGATACATCCATATTTAGACAAAGCTAAGTCAAGTAATTTGGAATAGAGGGAGTACATGACTAGCAGATGATAAGCGTAGTTGATATAGCTGAAGACAAGCGTGTTGGGCGGCTGCCTCCTCACCGTGGTCAGCTGCCTCGGTGTGTTGGGCAGCATCCAGCTGGCCATGGGAGCCATGGGCAACTGTCTGCTCGTGTTGGGCGGCTGCCTCCTCACCGTGGTCAGCTGCCTCGGTGTGTTGGGAGCTTCCAGCTGGCCATGGGAGCCATGGGCAATTTTCTGCTCGTGTTGGGCGGCTGCCTCCTCACCGCGGTCAGCTGCCTCGGTGTGTTGGGCAGCTTCCAGCTGGCCATGGGAGCCATGGGCAACTGTCTGCTCACCAAGACCACTGATGGCTTGAGTTTGGAATATGTCTTTCTTTTATTTACTACCGGAGACTCAAGTGTTGTGATTTCAACTATATCAGCATTGACGCGCTTGCGATTGCAAACTGCACCAGGTTCTGTTTGTGGTTCTAACATGAATAAAGAGCTTAAAGTAAGTTACAAAAAAAACTTGCTAAGAACCTATTACAGCTACAAAGTAAGCTACTCTGTCGGACCAGTGGAAACCAGGGTACCACGGCCCGTATGCCTTTGGCCTAGAAGATTACGCTCAGAGGGTCAAGCCAAATCAACAGGTCAGCGGAGTACGGTCCAACCCTTTAGGCCTCGCGAAGAGCCCGCGGCTGAGGAGAACAGCCTCGGGAGGACGCGGCACAAGCAGCCAAGAAAAGGCCTCGCGAGGCTACCCCTCGCGAGGTAAGCGGCCCCGCCAGGCCTCAGGCGGAACAAGACAAGAAGTATAGCGCACCCGTGACCCCGCGCCAGGGCCCATGTGCGGCTGCGTCTTCCCCAGAGTGACGCGCACGTCTGCGCCACACCGCAGCACGTGTCGGCCCAAGCTTTCCACTTTGGTGATTAAAGGACGCCGACCATCCACACCAAGCAAAGCAAGGCCCAAGACCTTCCTCTTTGGTGCAAGACGGCCGGACCGGTGCTACGCGCCACCACAGATATCATCAGCAACGTCACCAACAAGTCCTTGCCACTGCGCCATGGACGGTGGCTTTAACTGAAGCTAGGTCAGTACGCCGGTACCCCTTCTTGGTGCTATGTGGCAACCCTTCCCGCCTAAAACATTTGGGGGAAGAGGACCGGAGCGCTATAAATAGGGCCACCCCGTGGCCTTAGAACCTCATCTTCTACCTAGCGACTAGCTCCAATACTTGTACTGTAATCGTTCCGAGCAGTGCAATCCGTCCAAGCAGGACGTAGGGTTTTGCACCATCACGGTGGCCTGAACCTTGGTAAAAAACCGCTGTGTCTCCTTGTTGTGTGTGTCTACTTCACCGAGGTCACCGAGAGCTTCGTTGAGAGTGTGTTTCAGTCCCCAGTGTTCGAACATCACTACACAAGAAGTTCCCTTGGGAATATTCCTCAACATACTCATTTCCGGGTTTCTCCCGCGGGATGCATTTGCTATTCTTAATCATATTACTGGTATTGATTGTTATGTAGTACTGATAATGTAACAGATCGATATGAGTAATCTAATCTGTGGACCTAAGACTTACTCCCTCCGTTCTGTTTTAATCTACATCTTGTACAATTTCAGACAATTTCCGAACAAAAAACTGCTCTAGAATGTAGACTAAATCTGAATAGAGGGAGTATAGGATCGCAAAACTGACGTTAAGCCTTATACAAGCTGGAAAATAAACAAACTTTGGCCTTAGGAACTCATCAAACATAAGCACCAAACATGCAATTAAACAAACATGTGCAGGAACACAAGCATCAAACGGCCAAAATAATTCTCACAAGTTTGCCTCCGGGCTTTAGGGCCTAAATCTTACTGTTTTTCATTGCGGGAACCTTTACTCGTTGCAGATCTTGGCGGCGACCTGGACGGCGAGGTGTCAGGTCTTGGCTGCGACCTGGACTGCGAGGTGGCAGATCTTGGTGGCGACCTGGACGGCGAGGTGTCTGGTCTTGGCGGCGATGTGGCAGATCTTGGCGGCGACATGGACGGCGAGCTTGGCAGGTCTTGGCGCCGATGTGGCAGATCTTGGCGACGACCTGGACGGCGAGGTGGCAAATCTTGGCGGCGACCTGGACGGCGAGCTTGGCATGTCTTGGAGGTGATGTGGTAGATCTTGGCGGTGACCGGGACGCGAGGTCGCAAATCTTGGCGGTGACCTGGACGGTGAGGTGGCAGATGTTGATGGTGACCTGGACGGCGAGGTGGAAGACCGGGAAGGCGAGCTACACGGCGAGGTGGGAGTTCGGGACGGCGAGCTGGAAGACCGGGAAGGCAAGCTACACGGCGAGGTGGGAGACCGGGACGGCGAGCTGGAAGACCGGGATGGCAGGCTACACGGCGAGGTGGAACACCGGGACGGCGCCCTTGGGTTTGGAAGGAAAGGAGAGGAAATTTTGGAAGAGAGATAAGGGGAAATGCCGACACGGAGATGGGGGATTTTGGCGAGGAGGGTATAGGCAATGAGAGGTTCGAAATTTTGTGCGCGCGGATGCAAGGCGGCAAAGTTTGAACGATAATTTGGGTGGGAGCGGTGCGAAATTTTTGGTGGGTGGGCAGGAAGCATTGCTGGCCGGTCGATGCGTGATGGATGGCTTAAACAAATAGACGATTTATCAAACTATTTATTAAAGGACCATGTGAATAAATCTATAAATTGACCTAAAATTCGAGGAATGAATTTTTTGGCTAACCAGGAAAACCAAATTTGAGAGAACGTTAGTTATAACAAAATTCATGTTGTGCACCTGAAATATGGATCGGTGTTCTCCGTATATATATATATAAGGGTCAGGGTTTCGCCGAAGCGAGGGCTCTGGAGCGTAGAAATCCCACCTATGCTAAGGCGGTGCCCTACCATCTGTATAAAAGTGTGGTGGGAGCTGTGGGAGGCCCAATACCCTATTCTGAGGTGTGACGTTTTCACCGGCATCACTTACTCACTATTGGAAGGATCTGCACGTAGGAGTCGACAGTCCCCTTTCAAACGAAACGGAGAGAATCTTTTGACATGTAGGCCCAGATTTTGGTTCTCGAAGTACATATGGCCTACCCTAACACAGCCAAGCAAAAGAAACACTCGTCTACCCCCTTCTGGCACCAGTCATATATACGGGTAGAGGGAAAAGATTGACAGTCATGCTTTAAACCAAAGCGGGGGCTCCGACGTGTCGGAATCCCACCTAAGCCAATGTGTAGCCATAACATAAGCATAAGAGTGTGTGGTACATATACTGGGCCGGCGTATCCCAACATGATTGTTCTATTATTCTAAGGCCGAAGTACCACTTCGGATTCACCTGACGGAATCATGTACATGGGCCAAAAGTAGGTTTTAAATGTTCAATTGATCTACCCTGGCACAACCAAGCAGAAAAATCCAATGAGCTATCCCCTTTCGACGCGCGTGGAAGTGGTAGATGATAGGGTTGACTTTAGTCAACTCCTTAGGTTTTCGACCAAAGTGGGGGCTCCGGAGTGTCGGAATCACACCAAAACCTATGTGATGTCCTAAAACATGTATAGCAGAGTACTGTGGTGGTACATTGGAAGAGCCAACATTGATTTCCTAGGTGTGACCCGCCTCACTCAACACAATTATCACACACGAAGGTTATGCTCTTGTGAGGTTGAACTCTCACTTCGGGGTGCACCGGACCGTCTTTCAGGGCTAGAGCTAGTACGACAGCACTTCACTGATCGCTGCAATTAAGTAAATAGGAGTTGGAATGCTAGTAAACACCAATTTATAAGCAGTGATCGTCTTGAATAATTACCTGTCGAAGATAATTTTTCTATTCGTGTCGTCTCCCTTTCTTTCAGTAAAAGAGTAATATTTTTCAAACACGGTAATCAGTGGGAGGATATACCTTTGTTTCTTTGATTCAGTAATTGTTGAGGTACCAAATTTTCTCTTCTCGTCGTTTACTTCAGAGGGAGAATCCTGTAAAATAAAAGTGTTAGAATGTGATAACTAAATTATTTATAGACATTCTGTAAGCAAGAACAATGGCTATGCTTGCTTACCTCTTCCGCTTCAGTGGCCATCCGGTCGATGACGTCTTTGACAGGGGTATTTTCTGTACAGACTGTATTTTCAGGAAGGCTGGGCATATCTGTAAGTGTGGCTGTCAACGTGGAAGCTTCTTTACTTGCTCGTGTAGCTTGCGGGCTGCTAGACGTTTCTGTTAAAGTTAGCTGATCAATCAGTTCAGCTTTCTTGACCTCAAATATCATGAGTCCTTCATCTTCGTAGTCGTAGGTCTCATCTTTTACGAAAGATGTGACCGTGCACCTTTTACCCGCCGTGCCGCTAATGCCACGCGGAACAAAATCATGTCTGCCTTTCACTTGCGCTAGGAGTAAGGTTATATCTTTACTGATGATGGCACCGGCATCGTCACCGTAAGACATGAACCGACCAATTAATGTCTTACTTTGGTCATTTGGTTCAATATCTATGTCATCGACAGAGAGCATGTACCTGTGTTTGTGATCTGTAAGCTCCAGCAAAAACGAAACACATGGTACTTGTGGTATGTTAAACCATAGGGAATTTATTATACCTCTGCGTAGATTCTGAAGCAAAACATTGGCCACTCCTACGTATGCCATCATGTGATTTCATCCCTGAGAAGCACTTCTTGCAGAAATGGAACCACCAGTCTGGTGGTTCATTTACTTTGAGTGATAAGTATGTTCAATTTAATCTTCTTTGCCTAAAACAACAGATACATGTTCCGGCTCAAACATGTGCGTCAAATGCATTGACGACGTAGCTGAAGAATATTTTGTTTGAATAAGTAACTTACGACTATGTGAAAGGAGTCATCGTATCGTAATGTAGACGGTGTCGTCTCGGTAGGTTCGGCTCCTACTGTGTTATTGTGAGCCCGTGCCAAAAGTGTCTCGCAATTTGATATCACTGCTTTCTACGAAGCGGTTAAGCCTTTGATGTGAGTGCCTTACATCTTATGAATCCGACGGCTGACGTGCGCGCGCGACGTGGTCAGCGGGAGGCACCGAGAATCTGTCGCTCCTCTGTATATAAGTACTATATTTAGACATGGATAGAAAAAACAAATTTGTTTACCTGGGGTGAGGTGAAATTCCAGTATGCAACATGGAAGAAAAGTAGGCAATAAATTTGCACGGAAATAAGTAACATGTATTCTAATCTTAGCATACTGTATTGGATAACTTCGTAGCTTGACAAAAATGTTTGTGCATTCACTGGAAGATGGAAAAATAATATGCTAAATATTCCTTTGCCACCTTAGCTTAAAAGATCAACTATTACTGCGGATAATAACTATTGCCTATAGATAAGCAGATGATAACCATTCAACCACTGGATCGCCATTTTTCAATTCAGATGCATTTGTATATTATAAGTCAGTTTATTTCCCACTGTCACTTCACACCGTGATATGTAGGATGGCAAAGAACAAAAAATCTAAGATGAAACTACCCCAGTCATTATTTTCTAAAGCACCATGATGTAGCAAGGCAGTAAGTTTGCCGCTATAGATATGCATTTGCATTTTGTGCATGTTTCAAAATAGAATGATAAAAGATATGTCAACATCACAAATTTATAGCTATCTAGCTGTAGTAACATTAAATAATCATTAATTTGTGCAAAAGAGGAAAATGAAAAAATGAAAGAGTTTTGTTGGTCGACCTACCAAGTAAAGCATCAAACCATCTTTCTCTTGCAGTCTTGTATGCATAACCCATACTTCGTGCACCTTGCGTAGTTGCTTTTCACCTTTTTTCTTCTTACGAGTGCATGTGAATAATTTTGCAGAGTATACATTATAAAAATCAGTTAAACTGATGTCACATTCTATGTTTTGAATCAAAGATGCAATTTCCTCATTAGAGACTTTGTATCAAATAACTCTTGATGAATTTCTTTAACAATCTGGTATTACAATATGATGTTAACCGGTATTTCAAAATTCTAGATTTATGGAAAATAATTGATGTAAAGCTGCATTACTATAGGCATGAGAACAATCAAAACTGGTTAATTAGTTGTTATATAAGAGAAATATAAAACTCATATATAAGACAAAGAAGTAAATATTTGGAGCTGCTATGCTAGGCTCACTTGTAAAACTGACATACTTCAATGCAAACATTGGTGCTAAAATATGCACCAGGGCACGATAAACCTTGGGTAGCAAGCAAAATTAATAAATATTAGATGACTTATTTGGAATTCTGAGCATCGTAAATTGTTATGCTGTTTTTTTGTAAATCATATCACAGCTTTAGGATAGCATACTGAGAGCACATAGTCAAATAACTATTCAAAACAAATGGGAAAGAACAGAGAAGTTAATATTTGAGTAAGTACTATTTGCAAATATCAAGTTGCAAAGTTAAATTGTCCATGCATTAGTCATGCTCAGGACCAAGTATCCCTGCCAACACCAGAGCCGACAGCTATCTCTGTGTAACCTACACTCCCATGTTTGACAAATCATAGCAAGTGGTTGGGTATTCGGCTAATAAACACAAGCAGGGGAAGATATGAAACCATATAAACTGAACGATGTAATCAGAAAGATATAAATCCGTAAAATGATATGCAGACCCTACTCAAAGCTGCAAGAACATAGAATAAACCTTAGTAAAAACATGAGTAGCATCCAAGAGATCACGTAACAAATATCAAGACAAAAAATTCAGGTTAGGACTGATAGAATTTTCAACATAACTAAGCAAAAAACACAACGCTATCACTTGTGCGTATAGTTGAATCAAGGTAGGCACAATATACTCTAGAAATGATTGCCTTATACCTTAACAGCGTACATCATCTCAGAAAGGCTCTTTTGTACCCTGCAGAAAAAAGTCTTCCATGTTATGAGAATCCTACAGTTGAGAAAATTATGTACCAAACATCAAGAGGCATTTAAGAAATAGACAAAAAATCCTGAATCAAGCCTGCCAAAGTTATGAACTAACAGACCTATGCATCAAAGAAGAGCAGCACATAATAAAATAAATGTCAGAACATAAATTCCAATATTTAGATTATATCTTGCATGTGAAATTTTAAGGAATACAATATATGCATGAATTTATGATATTTTTCTAACACCATATATGAGTTATTAATCAGCACTAATATGTGTGTTGCAAGTGAAAGACCATAAATATTATCTTTTTATAGATCAAAGAAAAGCAAACATAAGCTGGTCATGCGCGTGGCGAGTAATAGACGGATGCAAAGTAACCTTTGAAAGTATCTGGTTTGCTTCATTCAGCTATCGTGGCAAAAACATATACAGACTACATGTATGATTTGACTTTTTTTCTCGTTTGAGACCAGCGGTGAGTAACTTCACTCAGCAATTCAATGTGGCGATGAAAGAACATACCGTTGAACCAAGGTGGTTTGAGTGTGTTGGCATGTAGCGTTCGGCCAGCATGTCTTCTGTCAGTCTGCACTACACCTTTGATATGATTGCCTCCATGAACGTCAGGAATAGCAATCTGAAAAAGACAGGAACTGGAATCAATCTGCCATCGTTTTACTCCAACTGCTAGACAGTGCACACTGATGTCATCTAGATTATCAAGATCCATGCCTGCTGATTAACGCCAGCTTTATAAATTGATCTGCTAGTTCGCTAACTGCATCATGAATATCTAATGGAGCAAGGATATGCGGAGAGTGACTGCAAGAATCTGTGTGGAAATAATACATGATAGTTAATCTAACCAACTGACCTGATGGATCATATATTTCTATATTAACTGCTTATTCCCGTAGTAATATCTTCAGACTTCTTTAGAGCGGAATAATTGAGTAACACTAAAAAAATATGGGAAGTAGCTGAGCATGGAATACATAATTTCGCACACGCACCATAATATACATTTGGATTAGTTGTTTTCCGTAGTATGATATCTCCTACAGTATTAAAAATGTTTACATTACTGAGCCTTAAATCAGAGTTGATCAATTTCAGCATATACCGCAATTGTTCCCCGAAGACAAATTAGTACTGCAAGTCGACATATGGAGTAAAAATAGAAGGCATACCTCATTGAAAACCAATGCAGTGTCTCATTAAAAGGCTGCAGCTTCGGCAAGATGTTCGAGTCGTGTGAGCAGCAGCTTGGTTGGGCATCGGTGAAACTTCCCCGACAGATGCTGGCTGAAGGATCCTTCCCGTCACTGCGTGTTGGCGATGTATTTTGGTGACCATGGTTCGATTGTTCGACCCAGCTCACTGCCGCTCGACATGACAATCGTTATGGACGCAAGCTACATGAATCGATGAGATCACGCCATACCTGACAGCCAATAATATATGGTGGAGTCATGGATCAGTACTGTAGCAACTCAGTTCACTTCATCCCTGTTTAGATCAGCCGTGCCCAGCACCAACTACCGAATATTTCCTGGAAATGGAGGGTGCGGTGGTGCTACAACAACATGAACGGCTAACGCCGGCCCAGATACGGAGAAGAAGGCGAGCCGGCCAGGAATCGAAGCAGAGAAGGTTTCAGATAACAGCAGCCCCTGGACGAATTTCAGTTGCTGGAGCTTTTAAGAACATCCATCGGTGGAGAAGCAGGAAGAAGGGCTTGGGGATGGCCAGCGAGAGACGGACGACCTGCTCCCCCACGTCGCCATTCCCGCCGCCATTCTTGGTAGCTGCCGATCTAGGGTTTCAGGCGAGGGCACGCATGCCGGACCGAGGAGGAGAACACAAAGAGGAAGAGGATGGCGGCGAGAGGTTGCTAGAGAGTAGAGAGAGGGAGAGCGGGATCCGGCCGGCGAGGACGAACAGGGAGGAGCGGGGCGCATGGGGGGTGATGGTGTCGGCGGCGCGCAAGGAGGCGGGCGGGCGTGGAAAGAAAAGGGGAGGATCTCAAGCGGGGAGCAACGACGGGGTGACCGGGTGACCGGGGAAGGGCGACGTGATTACCGGGAGACGTGGCGCGTGACGATTGGACAAAATTTGGGCGTGAACAGTACCCCTTCCGTTTGGGGTGATGTGGTATCTCAGTCGTCCGTCGTGGTGATCCGACGGCTGACGTTCGTGTGCGACGTGGACACCGGGAGAGGCTGTGAATCTGTTGCGCTTTTATACGATAATATAGTACCTATACCTATTTGTAAGAGTATATATGATGCATAGAATAGCAACATCAAACTTCTAGGTGTGACCCGCTTCATAAACCACAATTAATCGTATGAAGGTTCTGAGGTCTTCTAAGGCTAAACTAGCACTAGATGGAATCATGTGACAACGTGGGCCCAAATTGTGGTTTTAAATGTTCATATGAGCTAACATAACACAACCAATTAGTATAGTGTCCACTGATCTAGCTTCCCTCTTTCGACGTCCGTGGAAACTGTAGATGATAGGGTTTGACTTACGACCAACTGCTTAGAATTTTGACCAAAGTGGTGTTGTGGAGCGTCGGAATCACACATAAACCCAACACGGTTTTCCACAACATTGAGGATCTCCACCATTTATCATGACCGTCGATTTTGCATTCAATGAACAATATTATTTCTACTAATTGATGTATTGATAACACAAAAAAATGTAACGCATGTTTTTTTTGCTAATGCATGTATTACTACATGAATCAAAAACTAAATTACATAAATCGATAAATTATTGATAATGCATTGATAATTTGAAGATTCATTCATAATTTGTGCACGGATCATAAAGCAAATCGACGTTCATGACAAGCGGTGGAGATCCTAATATAGTTGTGGAGTTGCATCTTCCCACATAAACCTAGGTACTGTCCTAACATAATTTAGCCAAATTACACTGAAATTCAGTACTTCATTCAAACGGGCGATACATATTTCGTGTGAGAAGCAGGCGCTAATTAACAGCAAGAAAAATAACAAAATGCAACGAAAAGGCCGCTGGTGGCCACTGCTACTCTACTCGTTGTCGCTGGAGAGGTCAACGAAGATGGGCTGCGGCCACGGCCAATCCGCCACTGGTGGTGGCGGTGGCCCAGTGCGCCGTGGCGGTGGCCTGGCCTGTTCCACCTCCTCCAATGGCTCCTCCTCATACGACTCGGGCAACGGGCCGGTCCAGCACCACTTCATCCCGGGCATCTCCGGCGGGATGTTTGCCTGCTCTGGCTCCAGCTGCTGCTGCTGCGGCACCTGCTGTGGCTCCGGCTCCAGCTGCTGCTGCTCCTATCGCTGCTCCATCGCCGAGTCACGGAGCAGCCCGAAGATACCGGCCAGCGTGCCAGCTCTTCAAGCTCGACGGTATCAAGGGAGTCTGCCAAGGCCTTCTTCATTTCGGGGTCATCCTCGGAGTCGTCCTCCTCGTTGACGACCGGCTGCGGTGGAGGAGTACGGCGAGGCGGCGTTGTAGGAGTATGGCGAGGCGGCGGTGTCGGTGTCGTTGGTGCATGGCCACGTCCCGTGAAGAAGAGGGGACGTGTGGCACGCGATAAGCCCACACAGAGAGGAGCCGTCCTACGCGCGACGCTCCGCCCGACACGGAAGGCGTCGAGGACCTCTTCGACGGTGCGCCCCTCCGAGAAGTTCCACTGGCCTTTACTGTTGTTCTTAGCCGGGGCCTTGGGGCCGCCGCCCTCGTAGGGTGCGATGTCTCGGTGTCGCTCCGCCGCCAGTACGGACAACCACCGAAATTGGTTGTCGACGGAGTACTACGGGTCGGCCTTGAGCTCGTCCGGGAGGGCCATCCACCACCGGTGGATGAGGAGTTCTAGTTCGAGCGTGCCGAACTCGGGGATAGGCGGCACGACGAGGCCGCCTCCGCTCATGCGCCAGCCGGTCGGCACCCGTGAGTCCGGTGGGACGAGAAGGCCGTAGCGGGCTAACTCCTCCGCCATCGACGCCCGGAGGTTGCGCGGCCAGATGTATTGGCGCCCCCGTCCCCTGGAAATGCCGCCAGCCTCGTGGTTGTTCGCCATTGACGGTGGAGGAGGGCGTGGATGATCTCGATTTAGAAATGGCCAGATACGAAGGCCGCGAGAAGAAGTCGCCCCTCTCCGGTAAGGGAGTTTTTTTTAAACAGTCTGAATCCAAGCCATGGCAATAACGCCGACGTGCGCCAGTGGTCAAGCTGGCGCGTCGATTTGACGCGATGAGGCGGTACGGTGTAGTGGTGTACCCGCAGGAGAAAAGGCAGCCTCCTATTATCTAGTTTGACCCTCCGAAGCAAGCTGATGGATCTGGTCAATGAAGATCTAGTTTAGAGGGAGCATGCAATGCTTTATGTTTACAATTATGTATAGTTAATTTTCATAGCTCTGGTACAATGTGTCCTATTATCTATGTCAGACAACTTTTCGGTTTATTATATCTACTAGCAAAAACCGACGCGGCGGCACGCCGCGCTAGGCCGACCATGTCATCAACCAATACGAACATCTGCAAAATTATAACCAACTTAGCCACAATGGCCCAGTTTTTCAATCAAATTGACCATAAATCTAAGCCCATTATAACCCAGAACAGCGGTAGCCATAACATATATTTCAGAGCATATATCCGACAGTAAGCTAAAAGGTGGGAGATAGAAGACTAAGAATACTCGAAGGTCGTATCGGTTTCTGCGCTAAGCCGACAAAATCAGTGAACCGTACAAACAATGCTAGTCCAACTGATACGTCTCAAACGTATCTATAATTTCTGATGTTCCATGTTGATATTATACCAATTGTTACATGTTTTATATACACTTCATAGCATTTATATGCATTTTCTGGAACTAACCTATTAACAAGATGCCACAGTGCCAGTTCTTGTTTTCTGCTATTTTTGTATTCCAGAAAAGCTAGTCTGGAAATATTCTCGGAATTGGACGAAACTTGGACGGAACCTCCTATTTTTCCAACACGAACACGGAGTCCAAAGGAGAGATGGAGGAGAGCCACGTGGCACCCACAACATGGGGCTGCGCGGGCCCCCCTGCCGCGCCGTGGGTTGTGTGGGGCCCACGAGCCTCTCCAGCCGCTGCCCTTTCGTCTACCCAGTGTACTTGGGTCCCTCAGAACAACTCCAAGCCGAGCCACCAAGGAAACACCTTTCTTCCTTGTCTATGGAGCTGAAGCTGTCCTGCCAACAGAACTAAGGCACGGATCTCCCCGGGTACTCGCATATGATGAAGATGCCCAAGCTGAGCAAAGGATTGATGACATAAACATCCTGGAGGAAATGCGCTGTCGGGCGTCATTGCGGTCTGCTCGATACCAGCAAGGGCTGCGCCGGTATCACAGTCGTCATGTTCGATCCCGGGAATTACAGCCTGAAGACCTGGTTCTCTGATAGATGCAAAATCTCGAGGGCTTGAACAAGATGTCAAGCAAGTGGGAAGGACCCTACCGGGTTACTCATACACTGAGACCCGGAGCAGTCTATCTGGAAGACGAGAAAGGCAGGCCGGAAGGCAATGCCTGGAACATCGAGAATCTCCGCAAGTTCAACTCCTAATTACGAACATGAATCGCCAAACGTCGAATTAGTGTTCTGTAAAAGGGTGTAAGAAGTCATCGCCAAGAAATAAAAGATAAGTGTTTCTATTCCGTGAGCCTCAATTTATGTCGAGATGTGTGTTATCCGCAACAACCCCCAAGCAGGGGGCTGACATGGTGCCGGTGGCTGACGGGTTGAGCGCGAGTGGCCTATCAGTAGGCACTGCCACCCGATCGTGCCGTACTGCCGCGGAAAGGAGTGAACGGGCAGTACTGTGTTTTAACGAACCTAAACACATAAATGCACATTCAACTTTGCTTGCGGGTTGCTTCGGATGAAACACTATCTCGACATGAAAAGAGGGTCCATTTTTTCCTACTGAAAGTTTGTTGTGTGCAGCGCCTTACCGGGACAGGAACTGACGGTGGAAAGCAGCTAAGGAGTTGGATACCCGGGAGGGACAGGATGGATCGAGGGCACGGCAGAAAAACAGCTAAGTCCATGCATCAGCATCCTGCACTTAGGCATAATATCTCGCTCGGAGTCAATATACCATCGACCTGCGCATGCTTGATAGTTGATGAGAACCTTTGCGGGGGTAATGCTTCCACCCCAGCGAACGGTCCGTTTCCCTCTGGCAAAGTACCTGTGGACTGTGGAGTAAGGCGCCCGGAAGGTATAGCGCTCTTAGGGGTACTACTACTGCGTGCAGACAGTCAGGGTATCTGGCACCTTAGGGACCTCCTCTGAAAACTTGACAGCGCATTAGTGCAAAGGAAGATTTGGGACATGACCCCGGGAGTTGAGGCTAGGTTGCATTCATCTGAATTTAAATTCTGAATTACATTCAGTTGTGCAACTTCTTGATTACATAATAAGCCTATGCTACTAAGGCCAGTCCAGGGCCACTGGCTGTGCAGACTTGTCTTCTGCTTTGTTTTCGCCTCCCGGGTGAACTCCGGACTCCCGGGGATGCCTGGGATGAAGGAGGGCATTCGTGCAGGATCTTCAGGGATCCCATGGGCCGGGGAACTTCCAGGCGAACCCCGGCACATGCTGGCTGCAGAGGAGATGCACGTGGTCCACGAACTTATCCATGATGTCCTCCTCATCCTCTACGAAGGAAAGAGATCAAGTCAAGGCGCAGGCCTTTCCCAAGGATCGTATTGCCAAAACCAAGGGGACTTTACCTTGAAGACATCATCAAGATCGCAGAGGAGGCGAATCAATCTCGGATTGCCAGCGGCCTCTTTCCACAGTTTCATCTTGATTATATCCTTCCGGGTTGCCAGCGCCACCGACGCTTCCATGGTGGTGGAACCGGCGATGTTCCCCACCGCTGGGAAAACCATGGAGACCCGAGGTCGGGGAGCGACCTCGGCTTTTCCGGTAATTTGGGCTTCGGCTTCCGTGGGCGTCTCCACCATGCCTCGGAAGGTGGATTCCGCCGTCGACACGTCGGACAGGGACATCTCCTCCTCTCCAGACATTGCTCTGTGATCTATGGATGGGAAGAGAAAGGAGCAAGGCGAGAAGATGTGTCATGGGAGTTGGAGTTTGGAGGGCCTTTTATAGACCTCCCACGCTCCACCTACCCCTTGGCGTTACGGCTGCCGCGTTAATGGGGCGCGTTTGGCGAAAAACCGCTCCCATTCACATCAAGTATGACACGAAGGCCAAGAGACAAAAAGGAGAACAAGTTCTTCTTCGTTTCAAGATCTATAGCGGGGGCTAACTTTTACAACAAAAAGGTTGGCTCCCGGCAAGCGAGGAGCACCACCGTACAATGGAAGACGCTACTTCCAGAAGTACGTCGACGAGGCGGCCAAAAAGGTGGTCAAGGACATCTTCAGGACCGCCGTCTTGAAGCTCCTCGCCCTCGGGAAAGCGAGCTCTCCTCGGCCTTGATGCTGGATGAGTTTTCCTCATCTTCATCCTCGCCGCAGGAGCTGGAGCCGCTGCTGCTCTCACTCTCGGCGCAGCATTCCACGCGCCCTCCTGTAGCACGGAAGATCTTCACGGCGAGTGTGGCGTCTCCGTCATACTTGCAGACAAGATATTGCCCCCGAGTCAGGCGACGGGAGCGGGTGAATGACTTCCACCCCTGACCAAGGAGCATGGAGTCGTCGACGGTGTATTCCACCGAGATCCAGGAAGGACCATTGGGCATCGCAAAGGAGTCCGAAAGGTATATCCGGCTGCGGATCTTGCGGCACAGATCCAGGATGAACTCGAATGGCGCGAAGCTCATGTGGACTGCAGCCCGTGGGGCGGAGAAGGAGATCTTCCGCGCCTCACGGTCCCTCTACCTCCACCGCCTCGCTTCGCTCGCCCTCTTGAGGCGGTTCTTCCGCGGCCACTGGAGCTTTTCTCCGTCAGGGCCGAAGCACGAGGACGTCCCACTCCTCTCTTTCCTCTCGCCATTGGAGCTGTTGACCTGGGAAGGGAGGGATGGATCAAGGAAGAAGAAGATGGGGACTTGCGAGGCGCTCGTCCACTTTTATAGCATGTAGAGCGTCTCTCTCTCCTGCCGTCTTCACAGCTTCCCCGCAGCGGCAATCGAGGAGGAAAACACAGTTATTCCCCCAAGCGGAATAACTCCAAGACCATCACGACGGCTGATGGACCGAAGCAAGGAAAGAAAGGCGTCGGGTACCCACTTCGGCCAACTCTTTGGCCATAGCCCCGGCAGCAGCTGGAGCAAGAGCTGCCGGGATCATGCCCGGGGGCTACTGTCGCAGCAGTGGAACCTGGGGTTCCCCTGATGCTGCCAAAGTGGGTCCTCCACTGGGGACCACCAAGAAGATGGACAAGGCAAGGAGTCAAGTCCAGCAGATGGGTTAGCCCATCTGCCCTAAGGAAACCCGAAAGGTTCGACAGCAAGGCTCTGCGGCTAAGGACCAGGCGACCTTCCGGGGTCACCCCCTCGCCCGGAGAACAAGGCGGGATACCCGCGGGTCCGTGCGCCCGGCAGGCGCTCAGGCGCGCCCCCGGGTCCTCCATCCGTACCGCTGAGAGGATAAGATCGCCAGCACGCTGGAAGCTGGTGGAAGACTTGGGCGCCAAGATGAAGGCCACACCCTGGTGACGTTGCCACGAGCGTAGTTGGTGGGGCGGACAGGCTTTGTCTGTCCCACCTTTTCCAAGGGCGGACGACCACGCTACCCTCCAGAGAATGCTTGGAGGGGAGGACACCACGTCTCCTCCAAAGACCGCCGAGGGGTTTCCCGCCAAAACCCTTCACGCCCCTCGCGTGCCCATGTCGGATCCCCTTAGCCTATAAAAGGAGGACAATGGCACCGAGGAGGAGGACAAGCAAGATAGAACTCAGGCAAGACTAGACTTGGGTTCGGAGGGTAGAGAGCGAGGTGATCTCCCCAGGACAGGATCTGCTCATCGTCTACCTCCAGCCGAAACTCTGCCGGGTTCACCCCAGAACACCCTTGCACACTACACCATGATGAACCTTTCAATCCAGACATGCAGGAGTAGGGCTTTTAGCCTCCGGGCGGCCTGAACCTGGGTAACTCCGTGTGTTTCTTCTGTGTTGTTTGCCCTCGCCCCCCCGACAAAGAACTTGACAACCTTGCTCCGGGTAAGGCGTCTTCCAGCCTTCTTCGCGCCTCGTGCCGAACCTAAAAAGGGGGTACCATCTACTCCCGGTGTCCGTCACCCGAGACACGACACAACACAATCAAACTACTTTGCCCCAATGAAACAGGAAGGTTGTCAATCTTTCCGGCTTGCTGTAACAAAGGATTAAACGTATGGTGTGGAAAATAGTATTTAATTGCAGGAAGTAAAAGAGAACAATTGTTTGCAGTTGGTGGTTTATCAGTGTAAAAGAATGAACCGGGGTCCACAGTTCACTAGTGGTGTATCTCCATAAAGATAAATAATATGTTGGGTAAACAAATTACAGCTGGGCAATTGATAAAATAGTGAGCGCATGACAATGCATATAAATGACAAGATGACTACCATGATATTTAATTGGGCATTACGACAAGATACATAGACCGTTATCCAACCGCATCTATGACTAATAATCCACTGTCAGGTTAACATCCGTGTCCCCCGTTGGTATTAAGTTGCAAGCAACGGATAATCGCATTAGTTAATGTGCGTAATGTAAACAAATACATATGACCGTAGACATAGCATTGTTATGTTATCCCTAATGGCAACAGCACATCCACAACCTTAAACGTTGCTGTCACTCGCCCAGATTACTAGAGGCATGAACCCACTATTGTGACGCCCCAAAATCGATACCATGCCGATTTTAGCGATCCCGCCAAAACCCGCATAATAACGATCTTAGGACGCCCACCAGACATAACGTGCACGCCAAAACATGCGCGTTATGTGGGTGGATTTGTGATAACATTACAACGGTTCACGAAAGAATCCGCAACAACAACAGAAACAGGATATATATACAAGAACGACTCAAAGAGTCAAGAAACAACAGATACATTACAAAGATACAAATCATAGCGAAAGCAAACTAGCGTCCATCTACGGACAAGATACAAATTGGACTAAGAGTCCTGAAGATAACCATGGCGTCCAATCCCTGTCCATGCCGAGCCGGAGGGATTCCCAAGCTAACGTCGTCAGACTTCAAACCTGTTGACTGCACAAAAGAGTACAGCCTAAAGATGGGTCAGGTACACCAGCCTGGCAAGCAATGCACACTTGAAAGCAATACAAAGGCTCCCAAAATATAAGGATTGGTGGACTGAAGCAGCAACACTAAGCCATCTACAGAAGACACGCTACAACTTCGTCTATAAGATAGGGATGAGAACGAGCAGGGAAACAACTAGATACTAACACCAAACATAACCCAGCCGATTATCACTCACTCGCTTAACCCACGAGTAAGCAATCCAAAGGCACTCACACAACGAAGCAAGTTTAAGTGTTATCATTATTAGATGTACGGCTCCTAATCTTGTTAGCCAGCATCTTCACCAAGTTGTCCATAATCGCGGACGCGGCTTATCGATAAGATTTATCCCTGCAGGGGTGCACTATTGTTAAACCACATGCATCGAGTTGTCGCTAAACGGTTCGACACAACCCTTCACTGCTCTACAGACAAGTCCAGGGAGCCACCCATCTGAGTTAACCCGCGTTCAGAGTCCGGCCGAATCTCCTTGGCGGACCCAAACGTTTGCGCCTACGGCCGAGATGGGCAGGGGCCATGGGTATACCCACTCGACATCGCATCGCACCTACCGTAACAGAAAGTAAAGTAACAACATAAGGTAGCATGGCATAGAGTAACGCGCAAATGGAAAGCCCGAACTAGTTGCGGCGCCCTGGACAAGGCTGCAGATCAGGTCGCAGGTCGCGGGGAGTCCCATTAGGTCCCACATGTGGTTAGCGCGCTCGTCTTGGATCCACGGACAAGAACTACAGCGGCACCAGAAGGACCAAAAACCACAAAGGGCCTCCTGCCGGTGCCTTATCTTAAGGTAACAATCGTCCCACAACAGATAAACAGGTACAACTTACCATGGCGTTGAAGATACCGATATATACAACAAGAATATGAAGGCAACAACCTAAGCATGTGCTACGACTCGCAAGGCCAACAAGATAAACAAACAACAGGTGATGGGATGTGGAGGTGGGGCTATATCATGGCAGCAGGGTAAACATGGATAGGATCGCACATAAGCATCGTAACATAAGGGTAGCAGAGATCAACGGCAAGAATGAAAGACAATGCATTGGGACCAAGAGAACAGTGCTTGCCTGAGAACACGGTCGAGGAAGCAGAACTTGTCGTTGCTCACACCATCTCAACATCCTATCGCGAAGACGCAACAAACACTGGAAAGAACAACGGATGCAACACTTACTACTACGACAGAAGATCCAGCATGTTGATATGAGATGATGCATGACAGGGCAAGATGCAACTTAGCCAAATTAAGCGGAACCGGGATTCCGACAAATAATATTTAAGGTTCAAGTTATTTATCTAACCACCAAATTAAATGTTGATTAACATATGAGACATGGCATGGGTGAGCTACACAAATTAAATGGAATAGGGCAATAATTAATTAATTACCCAACACATTCCATATTAGTTATTTTATGTGATAATGCAAAAGACCACTAAGCAACAAGCTAGAGGATGCAAACATGATCATGGATGACATATTAATATTACTTGCATTTTTCTGATCAAAATAGATATATCATTTGTATTATTTAGAGTTATACAACAAAAGATATTGAATTAACAAGATTTGCTAAAAAGAATAAAAGAAATAGATAGCAGAGGGGAGATGGGTCAGATCTGGTCTGCGGGTAGCTATCCACCGCGCGGGGCGACGGCCAGAGGAGAGCAGCTGGGCTACGGCCCAACAGTGGCGCCGGATGAAAAAAACAGAGAAAGGGAAGGGATATTTGCTCTGGCTGGGAATCGAACCTGGGATCTGCACGAAGGAAGCGAAGGAGCGCAGCCACTGGGCTGGAGCGGTGCTTGTGATTGGATACAGCAGCGACCTAATACGATAAGAATAGGAGACGCTAACTGAACTTGGACACCAAAGTTCAGACCTTCAGAGACGGAGGAGACGGAGACGAGCTCCGGGAGGGCTCCGGTGGCGACGACCAGAAGCGGGCAGTGCTTGAGCGAGGTGAGGCGCCGGGGTGCGGGTGAGATGCTGGAGAGGACCAAGCCCAGGAGCAGCAGCACTAAAGGCAGGAGCTTGAGCTCATATTCATGGCGGACGGACACAGCCGGCGATGACCATCGCGGTGCCGCGCGAAGGCGGGCACCCAGAGCAAGGGGAGGGGGAGGAAGAGGTCCAGATGGACGGGAGGCTCACGTAGAGGGTGCTGGGGTTGTCGTACAGGCACGGAGACGAACAGAGATGGCGAATTGCTGCGGCGACCATGCTCGGTGTCGGGGAAGAAGACCGGAATTCCGCCGGATCCGAGCGTCCCGGCAAGCACGGGTCGATGAGGACGGCGAGGAAGACGAGGCGCAGGTCCTGGTACTCTCGGACGGGGGTCGAGGACGAGCGAGGCAGCGGCGCGGCAAGCTCCAGGAGCTGTCGATCATGGCATCGATTTCTCGGGAAGAAGAAGGGGAGGGAGAGAGCTGGTGGCGGCGCAGGGAGGGAAGGAGGAGAGGCTAGGGTTGAGGAGAGCGCCGGGGCAGGTTAAATAGGAGGGGAAAAGAGAGGGGGGAGAGGCTGGAAGGTGGGCGCCATGGCCACCGTGGCCATGTGCGTGTGCTCCTCTGTGTCTCCGTACAAGGAAGAAGATAAACAGGATGGTAAGTTGGGCTGGGCCGCTTTGGTTGGGCTGTAGAGGAGATGGGCTGAAGTGGAGGCTACGGCCGTTTCTTTTCCAATTACCAGAATTTTGGTAATTCGCAAAAGGATAAAAGAGAGAGGGAAAGATAGATAAAAAGAGATAGATAAGAGGGAAAGAAATTAGAGAAGAGGGAATAGGAGAGACAAGACTTTTACCAAATAATTTACAAAACTTAATTTTGATTTGAAATAGCTTTGCAATTATTTCCAAATACTTAGTTTGGGGTTTTATTTAAAATAGCAAGAGAGAGAGATGGATTTATTATTTGCAAAACAAAATAGGGTTTGCAAAAATAATAATTTGATTTATTAATAAAAACATGCAATGAGATAGAATGCATGATGACATGATGATGCAAAAAAGAAAAACAAACAAAAACTAATTGGGGAAAACTCCCGGGGCATTACAGACGACACCACTAACAAGGGATCGCGCCCCCGCGATCCACCCCAAGACAACAGGAAAAGAGGGATAAACTATCGAGTGTTCGCGCTCCTGGCTGATCTTCTCGACACCACTAACAAGAGATTGTAACTCCATCTTCAACTTGTCGACACCACTAACAAGGGGTCGTTGATCATGTCGATGGCGGCTTCCGAAGATCGAACCTAGTAGGTTAAAAGGCAAGAGATCGTCCACCCACGTTGGATCCTATAACTTTGAAAGATGGATAAGAGAGAAGACTCCAAAACAAGTAAGGTAAGAGGAGAAGTAGAATAGAGATAAGGAGTAAACAAGAATCCTATTGAGATCTTTTCAAAAATAGTTTTAGCCAATATAGTTTTAGACACCCTACAAACAACGACCGTTAGCGAGGTTATCCTACAGGCTTTGCGGACCCGCTGCTTCGATAACCAATTGTATCGAAACAACATTGGGTTTCGGAAACCCTGGCTCTGATACCACTTTGCGACGCCCCAAAATCGATACCATGCCGATTTTAGCGATCCCGCCAAAACCAGCATAATAACGATCTTAGGACACCCACCAGACATAACGTGCACGCCAAAACATGCGCGTTATGTGGGTGGATTTGTGATAACATTACAACAGTTCACGAAAGAATCCGCAACAACAACAGAAAGAGGATATATATACAAGAACGACTCAAAGAGTCAAGAAACAACAGATACATTACAAAGATACAAATCATAGCGAAAGCAAACTAGCGTCCATCTACGGACAAGATACAAATTGGACTAAGAGTACTAAAGATAACCATGGCGTCCAATCCCTGCCCAGGCCGAGCCGAAGGGATTCCCAAGCTAACGTCGTCAGACTTCAAACCTGTTGACTGCACAAAAGAGTACAGCCCAAAGATGGGTCAGGTACACCAGCCTGGCAAGCAATGCACACTTGAAAGCAATACAAAGGCTCCCAAAATATAAGGATTGGTGGGCTGAAGCAGCAACACTAAGCCATCTACAGAAGACACGCTACAACTTCGTCTATAAGATAGGGATGAGAACGAGCAGGGAAACAACTAGATACTAACACCAAACATAACCCAGCCGATTATCACTCACTCGCTTAACCCACGAGTAAGCAATCCAAAGGCACTCACACAACAAAGCAAGTTTAAGTGTTATCATTATTAGATGTACGGCTCCTAATCTTGTTAGCCAGCATCTTCACCAAGTTGTCCATAATCGCGGACGCGGCTTATCGATAAGATTTATCCCTGCAGGGGTGCACTATTGTTAAACCACACGCATCGAGTTGTCGCTAAACGGTTCGACACAACCCTTCACTGCTCTACAGACAAGTCCAGGGAGCCACCCATCTGAGTTAACCCGCGTTCAGAGTCCGGCCGAATCTCCTTGGCGGACCCAAACGTTTGCGCCTACGGCCGAGATGGGCCGGGGCCATGGGTATACCCACTCGACATCGCATCGCACCTACCGTAACAGAAAGTAAAGTAACAAAATAAGGTAGCATGGCATAGAGTAACGCGCAAATGGAAAGCCCGAACTAGTTGCGGCGCCCTGGACAAGGCTGCGGATCAGGTCGCAGGTCGCGGGGAGTCCCATTAGGTCCCACATGTGGTTAGCGCGCTCGTCTTGGATCCACGGACAAGAACTACATCGGCACCAGAAGGACCAAAAACCACAAAGGGCCTCCTGCCGGTGCCTTATCTTAAGGTAACAATCGTCCCACAACAGATAAACAGGTACAACTTACCATGGCGTCGAAGATACCGATATATACAACAAGAATATAAAGGCAACAATCTAAGCATGTGCTACGACTCGCAAGGCCAACAAGATAAACAAACAACAGGTGATGGGATGTGGAGGTGGGGCTATATCATGGCAGCAGGGTAAACATGGATAGGATCGCACATAAGCATCGTAACATAAGGGTAGCAGAGATCAACGGCAAGAATGAAAGACAATGCATTGGGACTAAGAGAACAGTGCTTGCCTGAGAACACGGTCGAGGAAGCAGAACTTGTCGTTGCTCACACCATCTCAACGTCCTATCGCGAAGACGCAACAAACACTGGAAAGAACAACGGATGCAACACTTACTACTACGACAGAAGATCCAGCATGTTGATATGAGATGATGCATGACAGGGCAAGATGCAACTTAGCCAAATTAAGCGGAACCGGGATTCCGACAAATAATATTTAAGGTTCAAGTTATTTATCTAACCACCAAATTAAATGTTGATTAACATATGAGACATGGCATGGGTGAGCTACACAAATTAAATGGAATAGGGCAATAATTAATTAATTACCCAACACATTCCATATTAGTTATTTTAGGTGATAATGCAAAAGACCACTAAGCAACAAGCTAGAGGATGCAAACATGATCATGGATGACATATTAATATTACTTGCATTTTTCTGATCAAAATAGATATATCATTTGTATTATTTAGAGTTATACAACAAAAGATATTGAATTAACAAGATTTGCTAAAAAGAATAAAAGAAATAGATAGCAGAGGGGAGATGGGTCAGATCTGGTCTGCGGGTAGCTATCCACCGCGCGGGGCGACGGCCAGAGGAGAGCAGCTGGGCTACGGCCCAACAGTGGCGCCGGATGAAAAAAACAGAGAAAGGGAAGGGATATTTGCTCTGGCTGGGAATCGAACCTGGGATCTGCACGAAGGAAGCGAAGGAGCGCAGCCACTGGGCTGGAGCGGTGCTTGTGATTGGATACAGCAGCGACCTAATACGATAAGAATAGGAGACGCTAACTGAACTTGGACACCAAAGTTCAGACCTTCAAAGACGGAGGAGACGGAGACGAGCTCCGGGAGGGCTCCGGTGGCGACGACCAGAAGCGGGCAGTGCTTGAGCGAGGTGAGGCGCCGGGGTGCGGGTGAGATGCTGGAGAGGACCAAGCCCAGGAGCAGCAGCACTAAAGGCAGGAGCTTGAGCTCATATTCATGGCGGACGGACACAGCCGGCGATGACCATCGCGGTGTCGCGCGAAGGCGGGCACCCAGAGCAAGGGGAGGGGGAGGAAGAGGTCCAGATGGACGGGAGGCTCACGTAGAGGGTGCTGGGATTGTCGTACAGGCACGGAGACGAACGGAGATGGCGAATTGCGGCGGCGACCATGCTCGGTGTCGGGGAAGAAGACCGGAATTCCGCCGGATCCGTGCGTCCCGGCAAGCACGGGTCGACGAGGACGGCGAGGAAGACGAGGCGCAGGTCCTGGTACTCTCGGACGGGGGTCGAGGACGAGCGAGGCAGCGGCGCGGCAAGCTCCAGGAGCTGTCGATCATGGCATCGATTTCTCGGGAAGAAGAAGGGGAGGGAGAGAGCTGGTGGCGGCGTAGGGAGGGAAGGATGAGAGGCTAGGGTTGAGGAGAGCGCCGGGGCAGGTTAAATAGGAGGGGAAAAGAGAGGGGGGAGAGGCTGGAAGGTGGGCGCCATGGCCACCGTGGCCATGTGCGTGTGCTCCTCTGTGTCTCCGTACAAGGAAGAAGATAAACAGGATGGTAAGTTGGGCTGGGCCGCTTTGGTTGGGCTGTAGAGGAGATGGGCTGAAGTGGAGGCTACGGCCGTTTCTTTTCCAATTACCAGAATTTTGGTAATTAGCAAAAGGATAAAAGAGAGAGGGAAAGATAGATAAAAAGAGATAGATAAGAGGGAAAGAAATTAGAGAAGAGGGAATAGGAGAGACAAGACTTTTACAAAATAATTTACAAAACTTAATTTTGATTTGAAATAGCTTTGCAATTATTTCCAAATACTTAGTTTGGGGTTTTATTTAAAATAGCAAGAGAGAGAGATGGATTTATTATTTGCAAAACAAAATAGGGTTTGCAAAAATAATAATTTGATTTATTAATAAAAACATGCAATGTGATAGAATGCATGATGACATGATGATGCAAAAAAGAAAAACAAACAAAAACTAATTGGGGAAAACTCCCGGGGTATTACAGAACGACACCACTAACAAGGGATCGCGCCCCCGCGATCCATCCCAAGACAACAGGAAAAGAGGGATAAACTATCGAGTGTTCGCGCTCCAGGCTGATCTTCTCGACACCACTAACAAGAGATTGTAACTCCATCTTCAACTTGTCGACACCACTAACAAGGGGTCGTTGCTCATGTCGATGGCGGCTTCCAAAGATCGAACCTAGTAGGTTAAAAGGCAAGAGATCGTCCACCCACGTTGGATCCTATAACTTTGAAAGATGGATAAGAGAGAAGACTCCAAAACAAGTAAGGTAAGAGGAGAAGTAGAATAGAGATAAGGAGTAAACAAGAATCCTATTGAGATCTTTTCAAAAATAGTTTTAGCCAATATAGTTTTAGACACCCTACAAACAACGACCGTTAGCGAGGTTATCCTACAGGCTTTGCGGACCCGCTGCTTCGATAACCAATTGTATCGAAACAACCTTGGGTTTCGGAAACCCTGGCTCTGATACCACTTTGTGACGTCCCAAAATCGATACCATGCCGATTTTAGCGATCCCACCAAAACCCGCATAATAACGATATTAGGACACCCACCAGACATAACGTGCACGCCAAAACATGCGCGTTATGTGGGTGGATTTGTGATAACATTACAACAGTTCACGAAAGAATCCGCAACAACAACAGAAAGAGGATATATATACAAGAACGACTCAAAGAGTCAAGAAACAACAGATACATTACAAAGATACAAATCACAGCTAAAGCAAACTAGCGTCCGTCTACGGACAAGATACAAATTGGACTAAGAGTACTGAAGATAACCATGGCGTCCAATCCCTGCCCAGGCCGAGACGGAGGGATTCCCAAGCTAACGTCGTCAGACTTCAAACCTGTTGACTGCACAAAAGAGTACAGCCCAAAGATGGGTCAGGTACACCAGCCTGGCAAGCAATGCACACTTGAAAGCAATACAAAGGCTCCCAAAATATAAGGATTGGTGGACTGAAGCAGCAACACTAAGCCATCTACAGAAGACACGCTACAACTTCGTCTATAAGATAGGGATGAGAACGAGCAGGGAAACAACTAGATACTAACACCAAACATAACCCAGCCGATATCACTCACTCGCTTAACCCACGAGCAAGCAATCCAAAGGCACTCACACAACGAAGCAAGTTTAAGTGTTATCATTATTAGATGTACGGCTCCTAATCTTGTTAGCCAGCATCTTCACCAAGTTGTCCATAACTGCGGACGCGGCTTATCGATAAGATTTATCCCTGCAGGGGTGCACTATTGTTAAACCACACGCATCGAGTTGTCGCTAAACGGTTCGACACAACCCTTCACTGCTCTACAGACAAGTCCAGGGAGCCACCCATCTGAGTTAACCCGCGTTCAGAGTCCGGCCGAATCTCCTTGGCGGACCCAAACATTTGCGCCTACGGCCGAGATGGGCAGGGGCCATGGGTATACCCACTCGACATCGCATCGCACCTACCGTAACAGAAAGTAAAGTAACAACATAAGGTAGCATGGCATAGAGTAACGCGCAAATGGAAAGCCCGAACTAGTTGCGGCGCCTTGGACAAGGCTGCGGATCAGGTCGCAGGTCGCGGGGAGTCCCATTAGGTCCCACATGTGGTTAGCGCGCTCGTCTTGGATCCACGGACAAGAACTACAGCGGCACCAGAAGGACCAAAAACCACAAAGGGCCTCCTGCCGGTGCCTTATCTTAAGGTAACAATCGTCCCACAACAGATAAACAGGTACAACTTACCATGGCGTCGAAGATACCGATATATACAACAAGAATATAAAGGCAACAATCTAAGCATGTGCTACGACTCGCAAGGCCAACAAGGTAAACAAACAACAGGTGATGGGATGTGGAGGTGGGGCTATATCATGGCAGCAGGGTAAACATGGATAGGATCGCACATAAGCATCGTAACATAAGGGTAGCAGAGATCAACGGCAAGAATGAAAGACAATGCATTGGGACTAAGAGAACAGTGCTTGCCTGAGAACACGGTCGAGGAAGCAGAACTTGTCGTTGCTCACACCATCTCAACGTCCTATCGCGAAGACGCAACAAACACTGGAAAGAACAACGGATGCAACACTTACTACTACGACAGAAGATCCAGCATGTTGATATGAGATGATGCATGACAGGGCAAGATGCAACTTAGCCAAATTAAGCGGAACCGGGATTCCGACAAATAATATTTAAGGTTCAAGTTATTTATCTAACCACCAAATTAAATGTTGATTAACATATGAGACATGGCATGGGTGAGCTACACAAATTAAATGGAATAGGGCAATAATTAATTAATTACCCAACACATTCCATATTAGTTATTTTAGGTGATAATGCAAAAGACCACTAAGCAACAAGCTAGAGGATGCAAACATGATCATGGATGACATATTAATATTACTTGCATTTTTCTGATCAAAATAGATATATCATTTGTATTATTTAGAGTTATACAACAAAAGATATTGAATTAACAAGATTTGCTAAAAAGAATAAAAGAAATAGATAGCAGAGGGGAGATGGGTCAGATCTGGTCTGCGGGTAGCTATCCACCGCGCGGGGCGACGGCCAGAGGAGAGCAGCTGGGCTACGGCCCAACAGTGGCGCCGGATGAAAAAAACAGAGAAAGGGAAGGGATATTTGCTCTGGCTCGGAATCGAACCTGGGATCTGCACGAAGGAAGCGAAGGAGCGCAGCCACTGGGCTGGAGCGGTGCTTGTGATTGGATACAGCAGCGACCTAATACGATAAGAATAGGAGACGCTAACTGAACTTGGACACCAAAGTTCAGACCTTCAAAGACGGAGGAGACGGAGACGAGCTCCGGGAGGGCTCCGGTGGCGACGACCAGAAGCGGGCAGTGCTTGAGCGAGGTGAGGCGCCGGGGTGCGGGTGAGATGCTGGAGAGGACCAAGCCCAGGAGCAGCAGCACTAAAGGCAGGAGCTTGAGCTCATATTCATGGCGGACGGACACAGCCGGCGATGACCATCGCGGTGCCGCGCGAAGGCGGGCACCCAGAGCAAGGGGAGGGGGAGGAAGAGGTCCAGATGGACGGGAGGCTCACGTAGAGGGTGCTGGGATTGTCGTACAGGCACGAAGACGAACGGAGATGGCGAATTGCGGCGGCGCCCATGCTCGGTGTCGGGGAAGAAGACCGGAATTCCGCCGGATCCGAGCGTCCCGGCAAGCACGGGTCGACGAGGACGGCGAGGAAGATGAGGCGCAGGTCCTGGTACTCTCGGACGGGGGTCGAGGACGAGCGAGGCAGCGGCGCGGCAAGCTCCAGGAGCTGTCGATCATGGCATCGATTTCTCGGGAAGAAGAAGGGGAGGGAGAGAGCTGGTGGCGGCGCAGGGAGGGAAGGAGGAGAGGCTAGGGTTGAGGAGAGCGCCGGGGCAGGTTAAATAGGAGGGGAAAAGAGAGGGGGGAGAGGCTGGAAGGTGGGCGCCATGGCCACCGTGGCCATGTGCGTGTGCTCCTCTGTGTCTCCGTACAAGGAAGAAGATAAACAGGATGGTAAGTTGGGCTGGGCCGCTTTGGTTGGGCTGTAGAGGAGATGGGCTGAAGTGGAGGCTACGGCCGTTTCTTTTCCAATTACCAGAATTTTGGTAATTAGCAAAAGGATAAAAGAGAGAGGGAAAGATAGATAAAAAGAGATAGATAAGAGGGAACGAAATTAGAGAAGAGGGAATAGGAGAGACAAGACTTTTACAAAATAATTTACAAAACTTAATTTTGATTTGAAATAGCTTTGCAATTATTTCCAAATACTTAGTTTGGGGTTTTATTTAAAATAGCAAGAGAGAGAGATGGATTTATTATTTGCAAAACAAAATAGGGTTTGCAAAAATAATAATTTGATTTATTAATAAAAACAGGCAATGTGATAGAATGCATGATGACATGATGATGCAAAAAAGAAAAACAAACAAAAACTAATTGGGGAAAACTCCCGGGGCATTACAGAACGACACCACTAACAAGGGATCGCGCCCCCGCGATCCACCCCAAGACAACAGGAAAAGAGGGATAAACTATCGAGTGTTCGCGCTCCAGGCTGATCTTCTCGACACCACTAACAAGAGATTGTAACTCCATCTTCAACTTGTCGACACCACTAACAAGGGGTCGTTGCTCATGTCGATGGCGGCTTCCAAAGATCGAACCTAGTAGGTTAAAAGGCAAGAGATCGTCCACCCACGTTGGATCCTATAACTTTGAAAGATGGATAAGAGAGAAGACTCCAAAACAAGTAAGGTAAGAGGAGAAGTAGAATAGAGATAAGGAGTAAACAAGAATCCTATTGAGATCTTTTCAAAAATAGTTTTAGCCAATATAGTTTTAGACACCCTACAAACAACGACCGTTAGCGAGGTTATCCTACAGGCTTTGCGGACCCGCTGCTTCGATAACCAATTGTATCGAAACAACCTTGGGTTTCGGAAACCCTGGCTCTGATACCACTTTGTGACGCCCCAAAATCGATACCATGCCGATTTTAGCGATCCCGCCAAAACCCGCATAATAACGATATTAGGACACCCACCAGACATAACGTGCACGCCAAAACATGCGCGTTATGTGGGTGGATTTGTGATAACATTACAACAGTTCACGAAAGAATCCGCAACAACAACAGAAAGAGGATATATATACACGAACGACTCAAAGAGTCAAGAAACAACAGATACATTACAAAGATACAAATCACAGCGAAAGCAAACTAGCGTCCGTCTACGGACAAGATACAAATTGGACTAAGAGTACTGAAGATAACCATGGCGTCCAATCCCTGCCCAAGGCGAGCCGGAGGGATTCCCAAGCTAACGTCGTCAGACTTCAAACCTGTTGACTGCACAAAAGAGTACAGCCCAAAGATGGGTCAGGTACACCAGCCTGGCAAGCAATGCACACTTGAAAGCAATACAAAGGCTCCCAAAATATAAGGATTGGTGGACTGAAGCAGCAACACTAAGCCATCTACAGAAGACACGCTACAACTTCGTCTATAAGATAGGGATGAGAACGAGCAGGGAAACAACTAGATACTAACACCAAACATAACCCAGCCGATATCACTCACTCGCTTAACCCACGAGCAAGCAATCCAAAGGCACTCACACAACGAAGCAAGTTTAAGTGTTATCATTATTAGATGTACGGCTCCTAATCTTGTTAGCCAGCATCTTCACCAAGTTGTCCATAACTGCGGACGCGGCTTATCGATAAGATTTATCCCTGCAGGGGTGCACTATTGTTAAACCACACGCATCGAGTTGTCGCTAAACGGTTCGACACAACCCTTCACTGCTCTACAGACAAGCCCAGGGAGCCACCCATCTGAGTTAACCCGCGTTCAGAGTCCGGCCGAATCTCCTTGGCGGACCCAAACATTTGCGCCTACGGCCGAGATGGGCAGGGGCCATGGGTATACCCACTCGACATCGCATCGCACCTACCGTAACAGAAAGTAAAGTAACAACATAAGGTAGCATGGCATAGAGTAACGCGCAAATGGAAAGCCCGAACTAGTTGCGGCGCCTTGGACAAGGCTGCGGATCAGGTCGCAGGTCGCGGGGAGTCCCATTAGGTCCCACATGTGGTTAGCGCGCTCGTCTTGGATCCACGGACAAGAACTACAGCGGCACCAGAAGGACCAAAAACCACAAAGGGCCTCCTGCCGGTGCCTTATCTTAAGGTAACAATCGTCCCACAACAGATAAACAGGTACAACTTACCATGGCGTCGAAGATACCGATATATACAACAAGAATATAAAGGCAACAATCTAAGCATGTGCTACGACTCGCAAGGCCAACAAGGTAAACAAACAACAGGTGATGGGATGTGGAGGTGGGGCTATATCATGGCAGCAGGGTAAACATGGATAGGATCGCACATAAGCATCGTAACATAAGGGTAGCAGAGATCAACGGCAAGAATGAAAGACAATGCATTGGGACCAAGAGAACAGTGCTTGCCTGAGAACACGGTCGAGGAAGCAGAACTTGTCGTTGCTCACACCATCTCAACGTACTATCGCGAAGACGCAACAAACACTGGAAAGAACAACGGATGCAACACTTACTACTACGACAGAAGATCCAGCATGTTGATATGAGATGATGCATGACAGGGCAAGATGCAACTTAGCCAAATTAAGCGGAACCGGGATTCCGACAAATAATATTTAAGGTTCAAGTTATTTATCTAACCACCAAATTAAATGTTGATTAACATATGAGACATGGCATGGGTGAGCTACACAAATTAAATGGAATAGGGCAATAATTAATTAATTACCCAACACATTCCATATTAGTTATTTTAGGTGATAATGCAAAAGACCACTAAGCAACAAGCTAGAGGATGCAAACATGATCATGGATGACATATTAATATTACTTGCATTTTTCTGATCAAAATAGACATATCATTTGATATGGGGTGGCCCGATCTTCTCAGCGAGATGGTGATGGATTCGTGGATGGATGATGTAGATACCTCGTGTGATACTGAAAACTCTCCTGGCCGATCCCTATTGCCAATGCAATAGCTTGCAACCCTAAGGATATTCTCAACTCCACACGCTTGCACAAGTAGCCACCGACTACAAGTGGTCCTGTACCTCCTTATTCCCAATGGAACAGCAAATAACACGCAGAATTTGCAAGCAGTAACAATACTTCAAGATGAATGCTTAGCAGCGATCCAATCTAGAGGTTCTAGGGTTTATGTTTTATCGTAGTCTAACCTAATCAACTCGCAACAAAGGAGTATATATGGGGGAGGGGTGCGGCCAGCAGCCAGGGAACCCTCCCACCTAGCCCAACTCGGATTGGGTCCAACCTAACTGGATACAAACCGACCCAATTGGGTTCGGCCTAAAAAAGGGACACGCAGGTCCAAGTCCTAGGGTGACTAGGACTCCTCCTTGGCGCCACAAACAGGGGGCTGTACGCCTCCTTCTTGCATCTCCACTTGTGCTCCTGCCTCCCTCTCCTCCCTCAAGCACTTGTGGTGTTTGTTCTGAAATTTATCCTCCATTAAATTCTTGTTGTTCTTCATGTGATCCTCCATGTACTCCATGCCTTGCAGCTCCTCTCCTCCATGAATGCTTGTGTTATCAATAACCCTGATCATACATAAATGCATAGATTTAGGTAGTATAAAATTCTCAGAATTACAAACATCATATTCTAATAAGAGTGAGTTCACCTGCTGTTCTAATAACTTGGTTCTTGATCTTGTCATTGGTCCAATCCTTAATTCATTTGGTTTATCTTGAACAACAACATCTTCAATTGGAGAAAGTGTATAAGAGCTAGGGATGTCCTCATCATCCTCCCCCCTTGAAAAGGCGTCGTCCTCGACGCAGCAAGGTCATCTCCAAAGTATGGTGTCAAATCAGCAACATTGAAGGAATTACTAACACCAAACTCGTCACTAGGAAGATCAATTGAATAGGCATTATCATTGATCCTTGCAAGCACTTTGTATGGTCCAGCTCCTCGTGGCATCAACTTGGACTTGCGCAATGTGGGGAATCTGTCCTTGCGAAAATGCACCCACACCATGTCTCCGGGCTGAAAAATCACCTCCTTGCGCTTCTTGTTAACACGATCAGCAACATATCTTCCTTTCTTCTCAATTGCTTGCTTGGTCTTCTCATGTATCTTCCTCACAAAATCTGCACGCTTCGATGCCTCCATATTTACTCTCTCTTGTATTGGAAGCGGCAGCAAATCAAGTGGAGTAATTGGCTTGAAACCATACACCACTTCAAACGGACAGAGCTGCGTGGTAGAGTGAACCGCCCTGTTATAAGCAAACTCCACATGCGGTAAACAGTCTTCCCACTCACGCAAATTTTTCTTGATCATGGCTCGCAGCAGCGTTGATAGTGTGCGATTCACCACCTCCGTTTGACCATCAGTTTGGGGGTGACAAGTAGTACTAAACAGCAGCTTCGTTCCCAGCTTCCCCCAGAGTGTCTTCCAAAAATAGCTCATGAACTTCACATCACGATCAGAAACAATAGTCTTCGGTACTCCATGTAAGCGCACTATGTCCCTGAAAAACAGATTAGCAATATGCGACGCATCGTCGCTCTTGTGGCATGCAATAAAATGTGACATCTTAGAGAATCTATCCACTACCACAAATATAGAATCATGTCCTCTTTTTGTTCTTGGTAATCCTAGCACAAAGTCCATACTAATATCCTCCCATGGAGTAGTAGGTGCAGGAAGAGGAGTATACAAACCATGAGGCTTCAATTTGGATTTAGCCTTGTTACAAGTGATGCAACGCCTCACAAACCTGTCCACATCTCTCCTCATGCGTGGCCAATAGAAGTGATCAGCCAACATGAGCAATGTCTTTTCACGCCCAAAGTGTCCCATTAATCCACCACTATGTGATTCCTGCAACAATAGCAAACGCACGGACGACTCGGGCACACATAATTTGTTAGCTCTAAACAAATATCCATCATGTATATGAAATTTATCCCATGCCTTCACATTAGTACATTTCGAAAATGGGACAGAAAAATCATGATCTTGAGCATACAAATCACGCAAACTCTCCAAACCAGGAACTTGCACATCCAATTGTGTTAATAACATGCTTTTCCTAGAGAGAGCATCAGCAACTACATTATCTTTGCCTTTCTTGTACTTAATTATGTAGGGAAAAGATTCAATGAATTCAACCCACTTAGCATGACGTTTATTAAGACTAGATTGGCTCTTCAAAAATTTCAAAGCTTCATGATCAGAATGTATGATAAATTCTTTTGGCCACAAATAATGTTTCCAAACCTCAAGAACTCTAACAAGTGCATACAATTCTTTATCATAAACAGAATAATTCAATTGGGCTCCATTCAATTTTTCAGAAAAATAAGCCACGGGTTTGTTCTCTTGCATTAACACACCTCCTATTCCAATGCCACTAGCATCACACTCAATTTCGAATTGCTTATGGAAATCAGGAAGTATTAACAATGGGGCAGAAATTAAACGACGTTTCAGCTCATCAAAAGCAATATCTTGTGCTACCCCCCACTCAAAAACAACACCTTTCTTAGTAAGATCATTCAAAGGTGCAGCAAGAGTACTAAAATCTTTCACAAAACGTCTATAGAATCCAGCAAGGCCAAGAAAACTTCGTAATTGACTAATAGTCATGGGAATTGGCCAATTTTTAATAGCTTCAATTTTAGTTTCATCTACTTCAATTCCATGCTTAGAAACAACATATCCCAGAAATATGACCTTGTCTTTGCAAAATGTGCACTTAGCAAGATTACCATAAAGTTTATTATCACGTAGCACATTCAACACTTGTCTAATATGATCAATATGTTCACCTTCATTGCGGCTGTAAATTAATATGTCATCAAAGTACACAACCACAAACTTTCCAATAAAATCTCTCAAAACATGGTTCATTAATCTCATGAAGGTACTAGGTGCATTAGTTAAACCAAAAGGCATGACTAACCACTCATATAAACCAAATTTTGTTTTAAAGGCTGTTTTCCACTCATCCCCCTCTTTCATCCTAATTTGATGATAACCACTACGCAAATCAATTTTAGAGAAAACAGCAGCACCACTTAATTCATCTAACATGTCTTCCAAACGTGGAATAGGATGACGATAACGAATAGTGATGTTGTTAATTGCTCTACAATCTACACACATGCGCCAAGTACCATCTTTCTTAGGAACTAAAATAACAGGAACAGCACAAGGGCTTAAGCTGATTCGAATATACCCTTTATCAAGAAGCTCTTGGACTTGTTTCTGAATTTCCTTTGTCTCTTGGGGATTTGTCCTATAAGGAGCTCGGTTTGGCAATGTTGCTCCTGGTATCAAGTCAATTTGATGTTCTATCCCTCGCAATGGTGGCAAACCAGGAGGTACGTCATCCGGAAACACATCATCAAATTCCTGCAACACATTAGAAACACCAATAGAGAGAGGGGTCATGTCATTAGAAACCAAAATTTCTCCCTTGTGCATAAGCACGATAGGAAGCAAACTAGGATCCTCACTAAATTCTCTCAAATCCTCTTTGGTGGCTAACATGCATAGTAGGTTCACTCCCTCACTTTGAATTTTACCACTCGGTTTGGGTTTGCTAGAATCACTCTCAGAATTATGATTCGCTCTTTTATCTACTCTCTCACTCTCGTTTTCAAGATGTACTTCTGTTTTTTGACGAGACTCATTTACAATATGCTGTGGTGTCATAGGCCTCAATATAATGTCCTTCCCATGCCAATTCAACTGATATGTATTTGCTCTTCCATGGTGTATCACATTCCTGTCAAATTGCCATGGTCTTCCCAACAACATGTGGCAAACAGTCATAGGAACCACATCACACTCAATGGTATCCTTATAAGGTCCAATCTGAAATTCCACTCGAACCATATGGCTCACCTTCATCTCTCCCTTGTCACTTAACCATTGTATGTAATAAGGATGAGGGTGTGGAATATACTTCAATTTCAGTTTTGCACATAAATCTCTACTAGCCAAATTTCTGCAGCTCCCTCCATCAATTATAACCTTGCAAGCCATTTGAGGACCAACAATAGCTTTGGTTTGAAATAGGTTGCAGCGCTGATTTTCAGGACTTGGTGTAACACTCAAAGAGTTTTGTGTGCAAACAATAGAGGGATAATGTGTAGCATATGCATCAATAGGACCATCCTCATCATTATAATCATCTTCCTCATTAGGATCAGCATCATCTCCTGTTTCATACTCATCATCAGCATTAATAAACATGACTTTCTTATTAGGACAATCACGCTTAAAGTGCCCTTTTCCTCCACATGTATGACAAGCCATGTCTCTATTACGTGCTGTAGATGTAGTGGAATTGCTGGAACTTGCTGCTGATGGTGGTGCTTTCTTTGCATTCGTAACAGTAGGTTCAGCTTTGCTAGATGCATTGCCACGGCTAGAAAAAGTTGGGGCTGATGGTGTGGATGGAGTAGGTGCTGAAAACCTGCTCCTAGAAGCACTCCGAGCTGAAAACTGAGCTTCCTCAACCAATGTGGCTTCAGATTCTCGTGCATGATGCAGCAACTCATTCATGTCCTGATAATTGTAATGACGCACTTTGCTTCGGATTTTATATTGTAAACCTGAGAGAAAACGCTGCATCGTCTGTTCTGGCTCCTCACGCACACGGGCACGTTGCATAATTAATTCCATCTCTTTGAAATACTCATCAACTGTCATAGTGCCTTGCCTCAGATTTTGTAACTTGTCATAGAGGGTTCTAACATAATTAGGTGGTACAAATCTGTCCTGCATAACTTGCTTCATAGCTCGCCAAGTAATAATTTCTGGCAGACCCTCTCTTGCTCTTTGTGTAGGAACATTGTCCCACCATTGAAGTGCATAGCCATCAAATTCGGAAGAAGCAAGCTTAATTTTCTTGTCCTCAGTAAACTCATACAACCGCCATAACTTCTCAATTTTAAGCTCCCACCTGAGGTACTCTTCCACATCATTGTTATCAAAATTGAATTTGGGGATAGAAAATTTAATTCTGCCCAAACCATCATCCTCTCTATGAACGGCGGCAGCATTCTCAAGTGGAACACGCCTTGCGTGGGGAACATAACCCCCACGGCCATGATGCTGTGCAAGACCTCTCCCATACGCACCATTGAAATTGGAATCCTCATGTGCTGCAGGACCATCATTGTGCACACTAGCACTAGCATGGTCCGCAGGATTAGGAAGTCTTGAAGTCACTAACCGTGTCAAATCTGCCAACTGTTGTGTGATGGTTGTAACCGACGTTTGCAAGGTGTTGAACTGATTTTGCTGAGCGTCGGATGATTTAGCTAGACTAGCAATGGAAGTATCCATATTCTGTATCTCTCCAGAAACATGGTCATCGAGATCCTTAAGGTGTGTCGAAACCTCATCATTAACCTTGGTAATATGACGTGTCAAAGAGTCCTTCAATGCCACAAACTCATTCCACTTGACCACTTCATCATCCCCCTTCTGTTGCTGCAAAAGAGCATCACTAGAAAGATCCATGATTAATAGGTTAGTGAAATAAAAATATAGGTAGTGGTGTGATCTCTCAAGTCACTCAAAAGCAGCAAATACAGGAGTATCTTACCGTTCCAAAGTGAATAGAAGGACTTACCCACTAGTAGTAGCAACTATCGTGACTTGATGTGAAGGAGAGAATATCAAGGTGTACAATTATCACAGGACAAAACAGGGTATTTGGTGGATCTGTGGGTGGGAAACCTAACACACCAAAATAACAAAGCCTATTTGCTGTTTGTGATGATATGAGAACACACCTATGTAAACTCACACAAATTTTGGAGACAAATGTGGCAAAGCAAATATATGGGGAACTTTTGCAATGCACTTGAAAGACACTAGCTATGCTCAACGAAAAACAGGCACAAGATTGCTCCAAGGGAATGAAACTGTCGGCCGCTTTGCAATTTTCTCTTTTCACTCTTTTTTTTTTTTTTAATACCTCTCACTTGTTGCTTTTTTTTTTTTTTTGATACTTCTCACGTACTGTAGCACTTCTCTCTAGGCCACAATATGTCGCACCGCGGAGCAAAATTTTTGCAGAAACACAAACCGGGCAACAAACTATTGAGCAGCCTGTGAGCAAGAAAACAGCTAGTCTTATGGGTAATGTACCTAAATTTCTGGTTGTAGAAAGGCTGTGTCTAAGTCTCACAAAGTTCAGAATTGAAATCCTAATGAAAGGTGCAAAGAAAACAAAAAGAAACACACGAAAAGCTAGAAACTAGACGCAGAAACTCACGGCAGAGAACCAGCCGTTTTTGTGCCCCGGCAGCGAGTCCGATTCCGAGTACTACTCGAGTTAGGCACGGCAGCGTTTCACGCGTTTTTGTGCCGTGGCAGGAACCGGATTCCGAGTTCAACTCGATGTAGGCGCGGCAGGTTTTCACGCGTTTTGGTGCCGCGGTATGAATCGATTCCTAGTTCGGGTAGAACTAGAGGCGCGGCAGGAAAATCAGGAAAATTTGTGCCGCGGCAGGAACTCGATATCAACTCGGATTTGAGTAGGAAACAACTAGGAAACTATTTTTTTTGGGATTTTTGATGGATGGACTCGACTAACAAAAGGAACCCTAACCCTAGACCTAAGAACTCGACAACTAGAAAAAGAAAAACAGGAACACGAAATCAACAAAAACAGCAAAGTAAACTAAGCAATTTCGGTGTGATCTAGGCTATGACAAATTCTAAACCTAATTTTTTTTTGTATGGCTTTTTCTGGATAGGACGAAAAACACTCAAAGAACTAGGGTATGGAAATTGCTCACCGAGTAAACCTGTGAATCTGATACCAAGATGATATGGGGTGGCCCGATCTTCTCAGCGAGATGGTGATGGATTCGTGGATGGATGATGTAGATACCTCGTGTGATACTGAAAACTCTCCTGGCCGATCCCTATTGCCAATGCAATAGCTTGCAACCCTAAGGATATTCTCAACTCCACACGCTTGCACAAGTAGCCACCGACTACAAGTGGTCCTGTACCTCCTTATTCCCAATGGAACAGCAGATAACACGCAGAATTTGCAAGCAGTAACAATACTTCAAGATGAATGCTTAGCAGCGATCCAATCTAGAGGTTCTAGGGTTTATGTTTTATCGTAGTCTAACCTAATCAACTCGCAACAAAGGAGTATATATGGGGGAGGGGTGCGGCCAGCAGCCAGGGAACCCTCCCACCTAGCCCAACTCGGATTGGGTCCAACCTAACTGGATACAAACCGACCCAATTGGGTTCGGCCTAAAAAAGGGACACGCAGGTCCAAGTCCTAGGGTGACTAGGACTCCTCCTTGGCGCCACAAACAGGGGCTGTACGCCTCCTTCTTGCATCTCCACTTGTGCTCCTGCCTCCCTCTCCTCCCTCAAGCACTTGTGGTGTTTGTTCTGAAATTTATCCTCCATTAAATTCTTGTTGTTCTTCATGTGATCCTCCATGTACTCCATGCCTTGCAGCTCCTCTCCTCCATGAATGCTTGTGTTATCAATAACCCTGATCATACATAAATGCATAGATTTAGGTAGTATAAAATTCTCAGAATTACAAACATCATATTCTAATAAGAGTGAGTTCACCTGCTGTTCTAATAACTTGGTTCTTGATCTTGTCATTGGTCCAATCCTTAATTCATTTGGTTTATCTTGAACAGCAACATCTTCAATTGGAGAAAGTGTATAAGAGCTAGGGATGTCCTCATCATCATTTGTATTATTTAGAGTTATACAACAAAAGATATTGAATTAACAAGATTTGCTAAAAAGAATAAAAGAAATAGACAGCAGAGGGGAGATGGGTCGGATCTGGTCTGCGGGTAGCTATCCACCGCGTGGGGCGACGGCCAGAGGAGAGCAGCTGGGCTACGGCCCAACAGTGGCGCCGGATGAAAAAAACAGAGAAAGGGAAGGGATATTTGCTCTGGCTGGGAATCGAACCTGGGATCTGCACGAAGGATGCCAAGGAGCGCAGCCACTGGGCTGGAGCGGTGCTTGTGATTGGATACAGCAGCGACCTAATATGAAAAGAACAGGAGACGCTAACTGAACTTGGACACCAAAGTTCAGACCTTCAGAGACGAAGGAGACGGAGACGAGCTCCGGGAGGGCTCCGGTGGCGACGACCAGAAGCGGGCAGTGCTTGAGCGAGGTGGGTCGCCGGGGTGCGGGTGAGATGCTGGAGAGGACCAAGGCCAGGAGCAGCAGCACTAAAGGCAGGAGCTTGAGCTCATATTCATGGCGGACGGACACAGCCGGCGATGACCATCGCGGTGCCGCGCGAAGGCGGGCACCCAGAGCAAGGGGAGGGGGAGGAAGAGGTCCAGATGGACGGGAGGCTCACGTAGAGGGTGCTGGGGTTGTCGTATAGGCACGGAGACGAACGGAGATGGCGAATTGCGGCGGCGACCATGCTCGGTGTCGGGGAAGAAGACCGGAATTCCGCCGGCTCTGAGCATCCCGGCAAGCACGGGTCGACGAGGACGGCGAGGAAGACAAGGCGCAGGTCCTGGTACTCTCGGACGGGGGTCGAGGACGAGCGAGGCAGCGGCGCGGCAAGCTCCAGGAGCTGTCGATCATGGCATCGATTTCTCGGGAAGAAGAAGGGGAGGGAGAGAGCTGGTGGCGGCGCAGGGAGGGTAGGAGGAGAGGCTAGGGTTGAGGAGAGCGCCGGGGCAGGTTAAATAGGAGGGGAAAAGAGAGGGGGGAGAGGCTGGAAGGTGGGCGCCATGGCCACCGTGGCCATGTGCGTGTGCTCCTCTGTGTCTCCGTACAAGGAAGAAGATAAACAGGATGGTAAGTTGGGCTGGGCCGCTTTGGTTGGGCTGTTGAGGAGATGGGCTGAAGTGGAGGTTGCGGCCGTTTCTTTTCCAATTACCAGAATTTTGGTAATTAGCAAAAGGATAAAAGAGAGAGGGAAAGATAGATAAAAAGAGATAGATAAGAGGGAAAAGAAATTAGAGAAGAGGGAATAGGAGAGACAAGACTTTTACAAAATAATTTACAAAACTTAATTTTGATTTGAAATAGCTTTGCAATTATTTCCAAATACTTAGTTTGGGGTTTTATTTAAAATAGCAAGAGAGAGAGATGGATTTATTATTTGCAAAACAAAATAGGGTTTGCAAAAATAATAATTTGATTTATTAATAAAAACATGCAAGGTGATAGAATGCATGATGACATGATGATGCAAAAAAAGAAAAACAAACAAAAACTAATTGGGGAAAACTCCCGGGGCATTACAACTATCTAGCATAAATAACCCCTCTTGGAGATACAAGCATCTACTTGGCCAAATCATCCACTATTAACAGAGAGCATGCAAGATCATAAATAACATGTAAGATAGATTAATAATCAACTTGATCATACTATTCAATATTCATCGGATCCCAGCAAACACAACATGTAGCATTACAATAAGATGATCTTGATCATGTTAGGCAGCTCACAAGATCTAAACATGATAGCATAAAGTGGAGAGACAACCATCTAGCTACTGCTATGGACCCGTAGTCCAAGGATGAACTACTCACGCATCACTCCGGAGGCAGGCATGGCGATGTAGAGCCCTCCGGCGATGATTCCCCTCTCCGGCAGGGTGCCGGGAAGAGCTTCAGAACCCTCCCGAGTTAGGGTTGACGACGGCGGTGCCTCTGGAACTTTTCGTGGAATATGACTCGGGTATTTAGGGTTTTCCAGACGGGAGGAATAAATAGGCAAAAGGGCGGTGTCGTAGGCCACCCGAGGGTCCCACACCACCCTAGGGCGCGGCAGGCAGTGGGGCCGCGCCCAGGCATGGTGTGGCCGCCTCCCGGCGCTTCTCCGTCTCTCCTTTGGACTCCGTGGACGTGTCGGTGAAATAGGGACCTCCGTTGATTTTCGTCCAATTCCGAGAATATTTCCTTAACAGCTTTTCTGAAATACAAAAACAGCAGAAAACAGGAACTGGCACTGTGGCATCTTGTTAATAGGTTAGTCCCAGAAAATGTATAAAAATGATATGAAGTGTATGTAAAACATGTAACAATTGGTATAATATCAACATGGAACATCAAAAATTATAGATACGTTTAAGACGTATCAGCATCCCCAAGCTTAGTTCCTACTCGTCCTCGAGTAGGTAAACGATAAAACAAAATAATTTTTTAAGTGACATGCTACCATCATAATCTTGATCAAATAGTATTGTAAGACACATGTAAATGAATGAAGTGATCCAAGTCAATGGTCTATAGTTTGCTACCAAATAGATAATGAGTAAACAACTGAATCATACAAGCAAAACTTTTCATGAATAATACTTTGGAGACATTGCATCAAAAAGCAATAGATTCTAGTAAAAGGTATTTAACCAACACAAAGAAAGATTTAAGTTTCAGCGTTTGCTTCAACTTTTAACATATTTATCTCATGGATATTGTCAACACAAAGCAATATAATAAATCTAATATGTAGCATATAACAATTGTTGTACCAAAGTTGACACTAGTGTTTGCTTGTGGAAGATAGAAAGAAGTAGGAAAACTGACTCAACATAAAAGTAAAAGAAAGACCCTTCGCAGAGGGAAGCAGGGATTAAATCATGTGCTAGAGCTTTTTAGTTTTTGAAATCATATAGAGAGTAAAAATTCAGTTTTGAGAGGTGTATGTTAATTGGTCAACGAATCAGTAGTGGAAAGTACAATATGACCCCGGCCAAACAGACTTTTAAGAGCGGCTCTCATGAAGGACGTTATTTCTACCATCAAGGCAGATCATCCCTTTTTTTCTCTTTGGTTTACACATGCAGATGTTTCACTGAGTATTCAGTTGACAAAATGTGAAGAGATTAAGCGGTTAAAGTTGCAATTAATTGGGACTGGGCATCCCGTTGCCAGCTCTTTTTGCAAAATTAATAGATAAGCGGATGTATATGCCGCTAGTATGAAGGTAAAGTCTGCTTGACAAGTGACATAAAGACATCCACCACGTCCTCATGAGCTTGGTAAACATTGACACAAAAAGGAGTAGTAACAATTTTGAATAATTTAAAGGTTGCACATGAAAAATTTACTTGGAGTGGCAAGGAAATACCACATATAGTAGTTATGGTGGACACAGATGGCATGGATTTTGGCTCAAGGATTTGGATGCACGAGAAGCATTCCCTCTCAGTACAGAGTTTAGGCTAGCAAGGTTATTTAAGCAAACAAGACTGTCAACCGGTACACCAAGTTTTATATGACCAACATATTGCAAAAATTATAAGACTCCACACTATCTTCCTTGTTAACTAAACCCTTTTACTAGAAAATATCTAGACCTTAGAGATACCACTCATGCAAACCAAATTTCAACAAGTTTTACGGTAGTTCTTCACTAATGGGCTTAACTTACATGATGCAAAAGTTTAATCATGACCTACTTGTTAACTCAAAACAATTGACAAGTATCAAATTATCCAAGTTAGTGATCTACAAGAGTATGTAAGTCTTTTCCATTATACCATTTACCACATGCAACATTTTCTGTTCCAACCAAACACCAATCAATTTATTTCAATAACTCTCCAAACAAGTATAAGTGAAGTAAGAGAGTACTTTCTTTAAAAGAACTAATAGCTCTGACAAGAGATACATGAAAGCAAGAGCTAAAAGCTTAACAGCGCTAGATATGAATACTCAACAAGTATAAGTGAAGAATAGGAGTATTCTAATGAAAAAGCGGAGCGTGTCTCTCTCCCAATCAAGAATGCTAGGATCCAATCAAGTTGATATCATAAAATAAAAAATAACATACTGAAAATAAAAGCACACAGACGCTCCAAGAACATCACATATGATGTGAAAGAATTAAAATATAGTTTCACTAGAGATGACCTGATAATTTTGATGATGAAGAAGGGGATGCCTTGGGCATCCACAAGCTTAGACGCTTGAGTCTTCTTGAAATATGCTGGGAGATCCATGGGAGCCTCCCCAAGCTTAAGCTCTTTACTCTTCTTGATCCTATTATATCACTCTTCTCTCTTGACCCTTGAAAACTTCCGCCACACCAAACTCAAAGTAAATCTCATTAGAGGGTTAGTGCATCAATCAAAAACTCACATGTTCTGTAAGGACGTAATATGACCGTTACTTTAAACATTAACTACTGCCACTGATGTTATGTGAAGCTCTTCCACCCAAAAAAGAATTCCACCCAACACTAGTAAAAGAGAGAATGCAAAATAAAAGACACAATCTGTCTAAAACAGAACAGGCCGCAAAGACGAATTTTTTCGAGGCACTTACGTTGCTCAGATCGAAAAACTTTGAACTAACGAAAGATGCGTACATACATCAGGATTACGCACAAACATGTGCAGATTAAAATCACATTTCAATGAATTTATAATTTTCGTACAGTGAACAGCAAAAATCTCTTTCTGCGCAGCAATCAAAATCTAGCATCATCTTATCATTAGAGACTCTTCTTGGCACAACAATGCGAAAAAGTAAAGATACAAAAGAGTTGCTACAGAAGTAAACAAGTTCTTTGACTCAATAAAAAAAAAATTGCAGAAATAAAAATAATGGGTTGCCTCCCATAAGCGCTTTTCTTTAACGCCTTTTAGCTAGGCACAAAGCATGCATCAAGTATTACCAAGTGTAGCAAGATCCAAATCATCAAAAGCTTCCTCAAGAACATGGCTTGTCACAATAGGATTTTTCGGGTTGTGTAATTCTTGGGAAGAAAATCTAAATAATCCATCATGTGATTCACCCTCAAATTCACTAAACACTTTATCAGTTTTAAGCACATTAGTGGGTTTTGGTTTGGACACCTTGGGCACATACATAATTTTTGCTCTTTACCCACAAAAGACTTCTGCTTTTTAGTTTTAATAGAAGAAAAAGTGGAACTTAAGGTATCAATAGCCTCCTCCAATTCACCAATCCTACGGTTTTGATTATCATGAATAGCACTAGCCTCTAAAACGGTAATTCTTTATTGATAATTGCAAGTGATTCATCAACTTTGCTAGCACTACTAAGGCAATCTGGCAAATTTTTCTCCATAGATTCCAACTTTTTTATAATATCTCCTAAGGTAATCTCAATTTTAATATCATTAATAGGCGGTGTTCCTACCAAACTTTCAATTATATTGCTTGCTTCCAACGCAGGAGTGCCTAGAAAATTACCTCCTGTCAAAGTGTCTAGAACATACCTATACCAGCTAGTGATGCCAACATAAAAATTCCTAAGAAGGATCATGGTAGAATATTTTTTAGTACATCTAGGATGAGCATCACTGATTCTATACCAAGCATCTTTTAAACTTTCTCCACCTTGTTGCCTAAAGGAACGAACCTCTATTTCAGGGGTACTCATTTTAGCAAAATTAAAACAGGACAGAAAATAACAACTCGAAAATAAACTAGATGCAAGTAACTAATTTTTTTGTGTTTTTGATAATTAAAAACAAACAAGATAAAATAAAAGTAAACTAAGCAAGAGAAAAAACAAAGTAAAGAGATTGGAAGCGTGAGACTCCCCTTGCTGAAGTCTTCTATCTCCCCGGCAACGGCGCCAGAAAAATATGCTTGATGACGTGAAACACACGTTCGTTGGGAGACCCCAAGAGGAAGGTATGAAGCAGTGCAGCAGCAAGTTTTCCCTAAGTAAGAAACCAAGGTTGTCAGATCAAGGAGGAGTAGGAGCACTTCAGAAGGTTGTTGGTGGCGCCGTTGCTCGATCACCAACGTGGAACCTGCACACAACACAATCAAACTACTTTGCCCCAACGAAACAGGAAGGTTGTCAATCTTCCCGGCTTGCTGTAACAAAGGATTAAACGTGTGGTGTGAAAAATAGTATTTAATTGCAGGAAGTAAAAGAGAACAATTGTTTGCAGTTGGTGGTTTTATCAGTGTAAAATAATGGATCGGGGTCCACGGTTCACTAGTGGTGTCTCTCCATAAAGATAAATAACATGTTGGGTAAACAAATTACAGCTGGGCAATTGATAAAATAGTGAGCGCATGACAATGCATATAATGACAAGATGACTACCATGATATTTAATTGGGCATTACGACAAGATACATTGACCGTTATCCAACCGCATCTATGACTAATAATCCACCGTCAGGTTAACATCCGTGTCCCCCGTTGGTATTAAGTTGCAAGCAACGGATAATCGCATTAAGTAATGTGCGTAATGTAAACAAATACATATGACCATAGACATAGCATTGTTATGTTATCCCTAGTGGCAACAGCACATCCACAACCTTAGACGTTGCTGTCACTCGCCCAGATTACTGGAGGCATGAACCCACTATCTAGCATAAATACCCCCTCTTGGAGTTACAAGCATCTACTTGGCCAAAGCATCCACTAGTAACGGAGAGCATGCAAGATCATAAATAACATGTAAGATAGATTAATAATCAACTTGATCATAGTATTCAATATTCATCAGATCCCAGCAAACACAACATGTAGCATTACAATAAGATGATCTTGATCATGTTAGGCAGCTCACAAGATCTAAACATGATAGCATAAAGTGGAGAGACAACCATCTAGCTACTGCTATGGACCCGTAGTCCAAGGATGAACTACTCACGCATCACTCCGGAGGCAGGCATGGAGATGTAGAGCCCTCCGGTGATGATTCCCCTCTCCGGCAGGGTGCCGGGAAGAGCTTCAGAACCCTCCCGAGCTAGGGTTGACGACAACAGCGCCTCTGGAACTTTTCGTGGAATATGACTCGGTTATTTAGGGTTTTCCAGACAGGAGGAATAAATAGGCGAAATGGCGGCGTCGAGGCCACCCGAGGGGCCCACACCACCCTAGGGTGCGGCAGGCAGTGGGGCCGCGCCCAGGCATGGTGTGGCCGCCTCCTGGCGCTTTTCTGTCTCTCCTTTGGACTCCGTGGACGTGTCGGTGAAATAGGGACCTCCGTTGATTTTCGTCCAATTCCGAGAATATTTCCTTAACAGCTTTTCTGAAATACAAAAACAGCAGAAAACAGGAACTGACACTGTGGCATCTTGTTAATAGGTTAGTCCCAGAAAATGCATAAAAATGATATGAAGTGTATGTAAAACATGTAACAATTGGTATAATATCAACATGGAACATCAAAAATTATAGATACCAAAAACCTTGGTTTACTCAACATGCGCTACCTATATCGGTATTATACCCTGCTTACCTCATTAGAAAGGCGAAAGGCAGATCGTCACCGACACCCGAGTCGTCATCCAACTGCACACCGCGTTAAGCCAACCACGTCATCGAACGTTACGAAAAATCGCAATCTAACACCGAACTATTATATAGCCTACTTTCGGCATCATCCAACCATAAAAAGCATACCTACTAATATAAGATACGTACAAGAACGGGCATCGATAGCAGTCGTCTACTACCAACTGCCGACTGTAAAGTCTAGACCACTACTACCTGCGCCTCCGACCCCACTTGCGGCCTTCACCGAACAAAGGATATAAGACGTCCACATTAACTCGATAGAAATAACAGGAAAAACATCTTGGCAATGTTTGTACCGGACTACCACTCTCGGTAACAAAAAAAATCGAACTAAAACAAATCATCTGCTATAGTCTATTCATTGGCAAACCAACTATACACTGGCATAGCTGTTTAGCTGGATACGTGAGGCTCCCAATAGGAAACCTGGAAAAAACTGATAGAGACAGCGAAATACACGTACGTATGCCTTACCAAAAACACAAGTCCGTTTGACGCAAGCAACATGCATCCTGCCACTATCAAAGAAGAAGACTTACAGGCAAAGAACGTAATATCCTCACAAACATCGCCATTATCCACTTATTATACGGTACTTAGTAAAAGAAGCGCTGCGTCATAAATAAGGAAAAGAACGACTTACACCGGATAGTAGAACCGTGCATAAATAAAAGAATGCACTCGAAACCAGTTCTGCACACGTGTACTAAACATTGAGAGAACATAATGTCCTCACAAACCATCGTCGCTATCCAGTTAGATAACGATTCGGCAAGTTACGCGTGGCCTCGTTAACACGAAAAAACCCGATAAGAACGACTTATGGCGGATAGCACAAGCGTGCATGAAAAAAAAAAGATGCACTCAAAGCGAGGTACGCACACGTGTACAATGACCGATAACACCTGCCCTGCACGTAACTGACACGAAAACTACACGCGTCAACGCCATCGAGCAACCCAAGACACGTAAACGACCAGCTGATATAAAAAAAGACACATAAGCGTCCTTATATATCGCGTTGCATTGTTCAAACAATGTCCTCGAACCAACTCCACCTAGTGAAATCTCGCTCACGTACGTCTCCCTGCATCCGCACAAAGAAATATGTACTGGAACATAGCTGACCATATACAGGATCTACTTATGCCTCCTATACAGGACGACGTTGTGCAATTTTGGTCAATAGAAGGTAATGCACCCCTGGAACACACCATCCAGAAATATCTCCGGGCTTATTTTAGCAACACCTTTTTTTATCGAGTAAGGTTAGCTGATGACGGCGTCTTTGTCTTCGCCCGAATATGGGACATGAATAGCGCCTGGAGTTTTCACGGCAAACTTCTCTGGATAGATGGAAACTGCGTGGGATGTGCAAAAGTACATCCATACTTCATGTACCATGTCGATATACCCGATGAGTAGACAACCAAAGTGTGCCCATTGTTCACTTGTTAATACCCAATGTCTGTGAATCAACACACACGTTGTTTAATAATTTAATTGTGTCATTTACATCAATACCAGAGCTGATCTCATATACTATAAACTACAAAATGTAGCCGACTGGTTTTAGTTTCCCTTGTCAGTAAATACGGGAGCAATGTCTGTCGCCAGATCCGACGTCCATCCGCAGGACGACTCCGATAACAGCACGCATCATAAAAGTCTTACCCAGAAACGAATAGAAGAATAAATAAAAATCCGCACACATTATAGCAGGACCACCGCAATTAGTCACACCGGAGCTGTCACAGGACAACAGAGCGCCCCTGACACCACCTCAGGACTAAACAACACGTAATGATAATATTTTCGTTTTACAACTAATAAATAAGACTCGATGAACCAGTCTAGGATGACCGAGCATACCCAAAAACGACTTCAAAGAAAACAAACGACTCAAGAGGACCCCCAGATTGAACACGAAACCGGTGAAACGAAAGCCGACTGAGAGCAAAATAACAGTCGATGATACATAAATACGAAGGAAGAAAATCATCGAGACCGGCTCAAGCACAGGTTGAACCATGAGTCCCAAAAAACAAAACAAGGGTAAAGATATAACTACCGTTTTCCAATACCACGACAACGGCACTCCAAGAATAGCAGTCCATAAATCGCATTCCCTGATCCTAACGACGCTACTACGGTCGTAATCCGGTCAGCACTGTTCATAACCTATGACGGATCGTTTCTATAGACGAAAGCCATAAAACTGACTCGACGCAAATCGGAGACGGCGATAACAATAATCGCAACAGCTGTAATCTCAGCCTGCAATCCCATCCCACGAAAACAACCAAACGCGCGAACGCCTCGGGACAGAGCAGAAAACAGACTTTGCAATGATGGCACGTAAAACAAAAGCAAGGTTTCGTAGCGAACAGACACATAATCCCCGAGTAGCAAGACCACGTGACGACTTTGTCGCAACAGTGGAACATGGGGTTCCCCTAGTACTGCCAAAGTGGGTCCACCCCATGTGGGCCCAAGATGAAGATGGACAAGACCAAGACTCAAGTCAAGCTGGCGGGTTCACCGTCAAGACACATGGCCTGACGACTAAGGGCTCCGGTCCTGGGGACCTTCCGGGTCCCCGAATCAAGCAAGAAGGCCAGGAAGGACCCGAGAGCCCGAGTTCCCGGCAGGAGGCCAGGCTCCCTCCGGGTACTTCCTACGTTCCTGTGGATAAGCACTCCACCTCACCACGGAAGACTTGGGAAGCAAGGCGAAGGCAGCGCGGGCGGGAAGCACGTCCCGTGGTGGTGTCAGCTCCTGTCCACCCCAAGGCGGACGCTCCCACCTAACCCAGAGGAGACGCTAGGCTGAGGAGAGGCCACGTCTCCCCCTAAACTAGATGAGGAGGGTCCTTCACCCCGAAGGTCCCTCATGCCCTCACGTGACCCTGTGGCAACCCCTTAGCCTATAAAAGGAGGACCAAGGCACGGGAGGAGGGAGGACAAGATAGAGCAAGGACGAACACAAGCTAGAACCAGAGCAAGACTAGACTAGGGCTGCGGAGGTAGAGAGGAAGGTGATCTCCTCCGGGTCAGGATCTGTCCTTCTTCTACCTCGGGCCAAAACCCTTCCGGGTACCCTGTCCGGGAGGTTCCATTGTAAGCCACACTATGAAGAACTCATCAATCCAGACATGCAGGAGTAGGGCTTTTAGCCTCCGGGCGGCCTGAACCTGGGTAGCTCCTTGTGTCCCTTTGGTTGCATGCTTTGATCGTGGAGAGGAGAGCTTGATCTAGACTCCGCCCAAGAAGACGATTCTCAGCCTCCTTCGCGCCCCGTGCCGAACCTAAAAGGGGGTATCCTATACTCCCGGTGTCCGTGCAACGAGACACGACATCTGGCGCGCCAGGTAGGGGGCGCAAGTGCTGGATTCGTCTTCTTCTTCATCAACATCAAGTTCATCGTCAAGTTCATCGTCAAGTTCGGCGTCAAGCTTTCAGTCCGTGTCAAGATCTGCTCCAACGCCTTCGGAACGGCGCTAGTTTCGGCTCTCGTGAAGAGAGAGTACCGAATCCGACATTCAAGATGACAAAGAAGAGAAAGGGAAAGGCAGCCTTTGAGTTCCTGCGGTACCCCGGCCTCGGTTTCGTTCTTGACAAATCCTCGCCGGCACCTGCCGCTAAAGATCGCGCCTTCGGAGTCCACTTCGTCCCTCCAGCCGCTTATGTCAGCTCTCTGGTCAGCACGGGAAGACCTGAGGAAGGTGCCACGAACATTGATGTCCCTCTTTCCCCATGGACGCATGGAGCGAAGGAGGAACTCTGTTCCGACGCGCCGACCACAGTGCCGCTTCCGGAGGAGGAAAACCTCGACCAAGACACAAAAAGCGAGCCTCGGCAAGAAGATCCTCTCATCTACGTGCCCCAAGAACTCCAGATTCCTCTGCGCAAAGACGGCCAGCCTGGAGTGTGGTGCATGTACCACAGATCTGACCGGCACAGTCTGGAAGATTGCCGACAGTTCAACGACATCCAGATACGCCAGAAGAACGGTGATTGCTATTCGTGCGGAGAACCAGGACACATCAGCCGAGATTGCCCCTCAACAAGAAGTCCAAGAAAGCCAAGAGGAGTGCCACAGCTGGGGTTCCTCAGAAGGGAAGATCTTTCGGACCTTTGCCAATGCATCCACCCAGACTGAAGAACTCCCGGAACCTTGCTTACTACCGGCCCCCACAGATACAAAGCAGTCAAGGGCAAGCTGCAGCTAGCTGGGATCAAACCTTCATTTGCGGAGACGTGGCCCACGGAGAATGGGATCTCCCGGGTCACATCGTCACGATTCAGCCTGGACCAAGTGGACCCCCTCAGAAGTACCGGATTGCTAAGTGGCTAGCATCAGGATCCCGCGAGTAAAGCAAGCTTCAGGGTCTCCGGACCGGCATGAGCCAGCCAGATTGCCGGATCACCAAACAAGGAACATCCGGGTCAAGGAAACTAAGACAACCGTGGGGTCTCCGGACCGGCGTCTCTGATACGCCAGCAAGCCGCCGGATCACCAGTTGGGTGGTCTCCGGGTAACTCGAGCAAGAAGCACAAATGGTCTCCGGACCGGCGCAAGCCAGCCAGTCATGCCCTTAGTCGGCATTGGAGGCTATCTCGGTTGGAAGCCTTGTCCCCGCCAAGAATTGCTGGGCAAGGCAGAATTATGTCTGAAACACGGCATAGAAGACCCGCCTTGGCGGCAGCGCGACAGAACGATTACCGAGGTAGCCAGAAGGAGTCAAAACGCGAGCTAAGTATAAACGTGCTTGCACGGGCTTGTTCCCGGGTATATCAGTTTTATGTGCTTTGGCTAAGGCGAAAGTGGGCGTTCTCCTGGGGCAGCGCCTTCGCGATGACACTGTCAGTTTCCCTCGGGCAGTGGAATCGTGGGCTGAGGTCCGTGCGGTCAGGAAACGGTGGGTCCTTTGGGGGGTTGCGCCCTGTGTCCGCACTTCAGATCAGTCTGAGTGCCCACGGCTGGTTAGCGCTCACACCTTTGGATCCTTCCCGAGAGCGTAAAGCCCCCACGAGTACAATAAAACTTATATACTTTGGGAAGAAGTTATTTACATTCAAAAGCATGAGTTCATAAGCCAGTTGGCAATATCAGTACAAAAGCATGGTTCACGGCCCCTGGTATTGTCCTTTTCAGGACTTCACAGGTTCACGGGTCATCTTCTCGGGAAAGGTGCTTCAAGATCTCCTCCACCTGGCGGGTCACGTCTGGAGGAAGCGGCGTCCCGGGTTCAGGCGCCTCCAGCTCGGATAGCAAGGAGAGCTGCGGGTGTCGCTGGCGAAGCGCTGTGACGAATCGGGTCGTCACCTGCCTCACTGCCTGTTCCCCAGCAAGGCGAGTGGCTCTGCTAACCTGCTCCTTGATACCTTTGATGAGCAAGGCCACGTACTTCAAGAACCCGGGATAGCGGGCGAAGGAAGTGGAATGGTCGGCCATGAGGACGGGCGGAGAAGGCACTCCCAAATTCGTGAACTCCTGCACGATGTCCAAGGACCCGTGGTTCATCTGGAGCAAGACGTTGTGATCATCGCGGCGGTGGTGAGCAAATCGCCGTCGCTCTTTCTCAAGTGCATCCTTCGCTTCCGCCAGCTCTGCCTGCACTCCCGTCAGCTGGTTGGACACCTGCTCATGTTGGTGCCACGCAATCTGAGCTTGGGATTTGGACGCTTCCATCGCCGCACGCCCATCAGCCAGCTCCTTTGTTTCTTTCTTGCGAAGGACAGTCATGCGCGCATCTTTGTCCTTCCAGAAGTCAATTGCATCGCCCAGTTCCCGGATCTTCCTTTCCATGGCGACGCGGCCAGCCGTGGCCTCTTGCTTAAACTTCTCAGCTGTTTTGAGGGCCTGCTTCTGCGCCTCAATCGTGGCCGTCATCGCCTCAGCCCGGGCGGACAAGCTATCTCTTTCGCCCCTGGCTCTCTGGAAATCCGAGTAGGCTTGTTCCCGCTTTTCCCTCTCGCTCTTGAGCTCGCTCTGGAGTTTAGAGACCTGCTTGCTTAGCGACGAGGCGGCTCTGCTTTTGGCTCGAAGATCATTTTCAACCTCGCTGCGAGCCCAGCCAGCCACGTTCTCCAGGCCTTGTTCGAAGCGGTCCTCGTCCCGCTCCATCTTGATCTGGAGCTCCTCAATGGTGCCAAGGTAGTGGCGCTCTTCATCTTCCAGCTCGGCCTCTCGTCGCTCCAGCTCTTTCTCGCGGCTGGCCACTCGCTGTTCCCAAGCATAGAGCAGCTCTTCGTCCGCCGCCAGCTTCAGTTCACGGGCGCTACGAGCTTCCTCCCCGGAGGGAAGCCGCAGCTCGCGAGCCTGCGAGTGCTCCCCGCTGTCGGAGGTCGGGGGCACCAGCCGCGCCAGTTCGGCGCGGGCAGAAGACAAGAACTCCGAGACGCTGGAGAACGTCTTGGAGAACCCGGGGCCTTCCTCGACTCTCCCGGGTTCAGGGCAGGGGTCAGCGTTCCCGGGGGCGGAGCCCCCGGGGATGTACCCGCCTGCTGCGAGTCCTCGCGGTCCGAGGGTCGCCTGGGGATCCACGTCGCGCCTCTCCCCAGGGCCTTTCGCGCCGACAGCCTCCGCCTCGTCTGCGATGACCGGAGCCACCCCTCTGATCCTTGGGGCAGACTGGGGGCTTGGGGGCTCGGAGTTGCCTCCGTCGGAGGTGCCGGTGGAGCTCGACGCTTCGACGTCCTCGCCTCTCCGGGGTCGCTTGCTTGGCCACTCCGGGGTCGGGCTCCTGTGCAAGAAATGAAAGTCAGAAGTCAGGACGGCGGCAGAAGAAAAACAACTCCGCTTTCAAAGACAAGATGCCATCAAAACTTACCGGCGGGCTCTCTTCGATCCGGAGAAGCTCCACCTCTTCTGCACCAAGTCGTCAAAGAGGTCCGGCAAGGACAGGCTCTCATCCCCTACCTCCATGTCAGCAAGGGGAGGAGGGATGGCCTCCGACACTTGATCAGACTCCTGCAACGACGGCGAGCTCGGCGGCACAGGCTGCTCTGGGAGTTCGTCACCCGGCGGGTTCGTCGCCGCCCCGGAAGGAGCGCCGGGGCCTCCACGCCCGCAAGATGCTCCCGGAGGAGTCACTTCGTCGCCTTCGTCATCCGAAGTCCCAGGTTCTTCAGGGGAAACGTCCCCGTGGGCAAGGCTTTGCTCCCTTGGCCTACCTCCTTGAAGACTGCGTGTTTTGGGTGCTGGCGGGGGCTCGATCTTGGTAGTACCCGCCACCCCGTACTCATTGCACTCTGGCATCGAAGATCGGATACCGTCGGCGGCCGGATCTTCGAACAGCGGCAAGGTCTCGTCCTGGAACTCGAAGGGTACCCATGGCAATATGTAGCCCATGGACAGAGCCCAGGTGGTCTCTGTCAAGTGAAATCTCGATCGTGGAAGGCTGCTGCCCACCTGATTGAGTTCCCAGAGCGGGCGGCTCCGGAACTGCAGAGGGGCAATCCCCCTGTGAAGAAAGTCTGCCAGGATCATGGCACCCGTCACTCCCCTTGCGCGGAGCGCAGCCAACCTGTTGATGACTGGAGCCAGTGCTTCCCCTTGAGAGCTTCTCTCCTTCGAGTGTGCCAGTCGCTCCGCTGGATAATATGGAGTCATCAGATGGGGATTGGTCCCGTCAGCTTCGACAAAATACCAGTTGTGCCTCCATTCTCCAACCGAGGCCTTGGTGAATGTTTCCGGGTACTGGTGCGCCGCATCTCTCCGGAGGCAGAAAGAGACACCACCAGCGATCCACTTGGACTTCCCCAGGCGTGGAACGAAGAAGTGGCGGAACAGGGCCACCGAGGGCATGACACCCGCGAATGCCTCGCAGGCATAGGCAAAAGTAGCAAGCATCATCACGGCATTGGGGTGCAAGTGCAGCATATGCAATCCGTAAGCCTCCAAGATTGCTGCGAAGAACTCGGAGCATGGAGGAAGAAGGCCGACGACGGAGAAATCATGGAAAGTAATCACCTCCCCTTCTCGTTGAGGACCGCTCCCAGGGCGCACCACCATTCCCTCAGTACCGCGGAAGCTCGCGGCCAGGGATTGGCGGACGCGTTGGATGGCTTCTCTGACGCATACTCACTGGGAGAAAAGAGGGCCTGAGTCACCCTCATCGAGGGCGGCGCTTCGGCCAGGGAAGCCTCCATCGCCATCTTCTCGGCGGCGGATTGCGACATCTTCCTCACTCCCGTCCTATCTCGCTTAGGCGGCATGGGCTGGGGGCAAGAACAAGGAACGGCGGCGGCCAAGGAGGAGGCGGCGATTGGCGAAGTCAGGAAGACGAAGGTGGAGGCGGCGATTTGGGGATTTCGGCGAATCTGGAGAGGTAACGGCTACAGTGGAAGCCAGTCGTGGCTTATAAGGCATCCCACACGTCACGTCGCGGCCCCATTACTCCGACGGACGTGGGGATCGAGGGGGCGTGCCGATTTCTGCGCGTTTCGCCCGTTGGATTCCAGGATAAGCAAGGGGTCCGTATGAATCGCAACGTTCGCCGTGATTCAGTCAACAGGACCCGGGGGCTCGTCTCTACCTCGCCTCGGCGGGTCCCCAACGGAGCTGAGAAGACCAGGTGCCCGGGACCCACTTTGACCTATCTTTAGGCCATGGCCCCGGCAGCTGGAGCAAGAGCCCGGGACCATGCCCGGGGGCTACTGTCGCAACAGTGAAACATGGGGTTCCCCTAGTACTGCCAAAGTGGGTCCACCCCATGTGGGCCCAAGATGAAGATGGACAAGACCAAGACTCAAGTCAAGCTGGCGGGTTCACCGTCAAGACACACATGGCCAACGACGACTAAGGGCTCCGGTCCTGGGGACCTTCCGGGTCCCCGAATCAAGCAAGAAGGCCAGGAATGACCCGAGAGCCCGAGTTCCCGGCAGGAGGCCAGGCTCCCTCCCGGGTACTTCCTACGTTCCTGTGGATAAGCACTCCACCTCACCACGGAAGACTTGGGAAGCAAGGCGAAGGCAGCGCGGGCTGGAAGCACGTCCCGTGGTGGTGTCAGCTCCTGTCCACCCCAAGGCGGACGCTCCCACCTAACCAGAGGAGACGCTAGGCTGAGGAGAGGACACGTCTCCCCCTAAACTAGATGAGGAGGGTCCTTCACCCCGAAGGTCCCTCATGCTCCTCACGTGACCCTGTGGCAACCCCTTAGCCTATAAAAGGAGGACCAAGGCACGGGAGGAGGGAGGACAAGATAGAGCAAGGGGCGAATACAAGCTAGAACCAGAGCAAGACTAGACTAGGGCTGCGGAGGTAGAGAGGAAGGTGATCTCCTCCGGGTCAGGATCTGTCCTTCTTCTACCTCGGGCCAAAACCCTTCCGGGTACCCTGTCCGGGAGGTTCCATTGTAAGCCACACTATGAAGAACTCATCAATCCAGACATGCAGGAGTAGGGCTTTTAGCCTCCGGGCGGCCTGAACCTGGGTAGCTCCTTGTGTCTCTTTGGTTGCATGCTTTGATCGTGGAGAGGAGAGCTTGATCTAGACTCCGCCCAAGAAGACGATTCTCGGCCTCCTTCGCGCCCCGTGCTGAACCTAAAAGGGGGTATCCTATAATCCCGGTGTCCGTGCAACGAGACACGACAGACTCCCAAGGAGAAGACCTCGCACAAATCCTTTATAAGAACAGAGAACAGCAACAAAACCACACTTTTCCTCACTCCTTTCCATCCTTCCCACCCACACCGGTTCTCATAGCAGTTCTTGAAACCAGAAGACCAGGATAAGATGAACACCAACAATTTCTACTTCAAAATACCATTGGCGACAGAGCAGCCAGAAGCCCAGAAGAAGGCGAAGCTTACAGAAACCCAACGAAGCCAGCCTCGTAGCATTGTCATGGCCCTTCCAACCATTTGTCGCACAACTTTGACCCGAAGCTCTGTCAGCGCGGCGAACATTACAACTTCATCACAACCAACGGAAAATGGTACCAGGTAAACCCAAACGAACATTCAATAGTTCCTAAATATTTTCCAACGTATTGTTTCCTCTAATCCGTTATCCTTCTTCCGAACTATCTCAGTTCCATTGGCCCAGGTATTCTTGCTGGCTCACTTTCACAAGGAAATGACCCCCCCACCGAAAAAAACACTTCCTGACCACAACTTCCTTGCCTGTTCTTCAGCCAAGCGAGGTAAACGACTCTGGAACTGCCGCGCACTATCTCACCCGTAAATACTCCCATGTGCTCACCACTAATTTTCCCCCCTCACATGCACGAATCCAGTATTTCAGGGGCAACATAGATACATCCAACAACCGGCTTGTACACCGAGAGCATCAGGCAAGAATACCTCCTTGCAACATGCTTCCACCTCCAGTCACAACTGATGGCACAAAAGGAAGCAGTGAGAGCGGTGAAAACCACTATTTGGAGAATGATGCATGAGAAAGACAGAGTCCTCTCTGAACTAAACGCCGTGAAGAAAATCCTGGAAGAGACTCGTCCAAGCATCAGTGATACGTCTCAAACGTATCTATAATTTTTGATGTTCCATGCTGTTATTATATCAATTGCTACATGTTTTGGTTACACTTTATATCATTTTTATGCATTTTCTGGGACTAACCTATTAACAAGATGCCACAGTGCCAGTTCCCTGTTTTCTGCTGTTTTTGGTTTCAGAAAATCTATTAAGGAAATATTCTCGGAATTGGACGAAACAAAAGACATCGTCAATAATATCACGAGGAGATCACGGAGTCCAAAGGGGAGTCGGAGCAGACCCACCAGGGGGCCACGCCACACTAGGGCGCGGCCCAGGGTGGGCCCGCGCCCCCCTATGGCGTGGTGGCCCCCCTCGGCCACCGACGCCGCCTCTTCGCCTATATATTCTCCGCGACGCGAAAACCCTATTACGGTCGATCATATTCCACGAAAAGTTCCGTCGCGGCCGTCATCGTCAATCTCAGATCGGAGGAGTTCTGAAGCTCTTCCCGGCACCCTGCCGGAGGGGAGATCATCACCGGAGGGCTCTACATCACCATGCCTGCCTCCGGAGTGATGCGTGAGTAGTCCACCCCTGGACTACGGGTCCATAGCAGTAGCTAGATGGTTGTCTCTCTACCTTGTGCCTCCATGTTTAGATCTTGTGAGCTGCCTAACATGATCAAGATCATCTTATTGTAATGCTAGATGTTGTGTTTGCTGGGATCCGATGAATATTGATACCATGTTTATTCAAGTTGTTTATCTATGTGCTCTTGATCTTGCATGCTCTCCGTTGCTAGTAGATGCTTTGGCCAAGTAGATGCTTGTGACTCCAAGAGGGGGTATTTATGCTCGATAGTGGGTTCAGTCTCTAGATATCTGGATCAGTGACAGAAAGGTCTAAGATGGTAGATGTGCTGTTGCTACTAGGGATAAAACATTGGTGCAGTGTCCAAGGGCACTTGTATTGATTACATTACACACTTTACTTCATGCAATAATCTGTTGTTAGCAACTTAATACTGAAAGGATGCGGATGCTGCCTTGAAGGTGGATTATTTAGGCATAGATGCGGTTGGAATAACGGTCTATGTACTTTGTTGTAATGCCCAACTAGATTTCATAGTAGACATCTTGGCATGTATTGCATTGTTATGCCCTCTCTATTTGTCAATTGCCCAGCTGTAATTTGTTTACCCAACATGCTAGTTATCTGTTCTGAGAGAGACACCACTAGTGAACTGTGGACCCTGGTCCAATTTCCTCATACTGTTTACACAACCTGCTGCAATCATCTGTTTCCTGTTACTTGCTGTTTTCCTGCTGTTTTCCACACCATACGTTTAACTCTTTGTTTCTGCAAGACCGGAGAGATTGACAACCTCTCTGTTTCGTGTTGGGCAAAGTTCTGGTTTGTGTCTGTGCAGATTCCACGTTGGTGCAAGCTCCCTAGCGCCAGGGGGAGTCAACATCAACAACCTTCCGATAGATCGTCAAGTCCTACTGGATTGATAACCTTGGGTAGATTTCTCAAGGGAAAACTTCTGCTGTCTACATCATAACCTTCCTCTTGGGGTTCACCAACACGTAGCCATCAAGCTGTTTTCTGGCGCCGTTGCCGGGGACTTGGAGGCTATTGGAAAGGGGAGTCTCTCAGTTCCAATCTCTTTACTTTGTTTTTTGTCTTGTTTTAGTTTTGTTTTGCTTGCTGTTAAAAATCAAAAACCCAAAAAAATTAAATTCCTGCATCTAGTTTTTAATTTCGAGTTGCCCTGTTGCTTGTTTTAGGCTTGCTAAAATGAGTAATCCTGAAAATACTAAGTTGTGTGACTTTACTAGCACAAACAACAATGATTTTATCTGTACACCCATTGCTCCACCTGCTTCTAAAGCAGAATTTTATGAGATTAAGCCTGCACTGTTAAATCTGGTTATGAAAGAGCAATTTTCTGGTGTTAGTACTGATGATGCTGCTGCCCACTTAAACAACTTTGTTGAACTTTGTGATATGCAAAAGTATAAGGAGGTAGAGAGTGATATTATTAAGCTGAAATTGTTTCCTTTCTCTTAAGAGGAAGAGCTAAAGATTGGTTGCTATCTTTGCCTAGAAATAGTATTGATTCCTGGACTAAATGCAAAGATGCTTTCATTGGAAAATATTATCCTCCTGCTAAAATTATCTCTTGAGAAGTGGTATTATGAACTTTAGGCAACTTGATAATGAGCATGTTGCCCAAGCTTGGGAAAGAATGAAGTCTTTGGTTAAAAATTGCCCCACTCATGGACTGACTACTTGGATGATCATCCAAACCTTTTATGCAGGACTAAATTTTTCTCAAGGAATTATTGGACTCGGCTGCTGGAGGGACCTTTATGTCCATCACTTTGGGTGCTGCTACAAAGCTTCTTGATGATATGATGGTAAATTATTCTGAATGGCACACTGAAAGGGCTCCAACTGGTAAGAAGGTAAATTCTGTTGAGGAAATTTCCTCCTTGAGTGATAAAGTTGATGCTATTATGACTATGCTTTCGAATGGACATGGTGTTGTGGATCCAAATAATATTCCTCTTGCTTCTTTGGTTGCTCATGATGAGAAAAATGTTGATGTAAACTTCATTAAAAATAACAACTTCAACAACAATGCTATAGGAATAATTTTGGTAGCAACAATTATAGGCCATATCCTGCTAATGGTAGCAACTCTTATGGTAATTCTTATGGCAATTCCTACAGTAACAATAGAAGTGTGCCCTCTGATCTTGAAGTCATGCTTAAGGATTTTATTAGCACACAAACTACTTTTAATAAAACTGTTGAGGAAAAGCTAGGAAAAATTGATACTCTTGCTGCTAAAGTTGATAGTCTTGCTCATGATGTTGAAATGCTGAAAATAAAAGCTATTCCTAGTGATATTAGAGAGAGTAAAACACTCAATGCTATCCAAATTAAAATTGATAATAACATTAGGATGCTTGCTGAACTTCATGAAAGATGGGAGAGAGAAGAAAGAGAAGCTGAAATTGCTGAACAAAATAGTGTTGTTAGAGTTTGCACTATTTTTACTAATGAAACAAATGATGCCTCACATGCTAATGCGCCCCCTACTGTTAGTGAAAAGATAATAAGTGTTGGAAATGTCTCTACTACCTCTACAAAAAGTTTTAAATTGCCTGATAGCACTACTTTTGTTCCTAGTAAAAGTGCTGAAATTTTTAGAGGTGTTGGTGATAATTGCTCCATTGTTTTTGATGACAACAACTTCAATTTCGAAAATTGTAACATAACTGAAGTCATCATGTTCTTGCAAAAGCTAGCTAAGAGTCCTAATGCTAGTAAAATAAATATGGCTTTTACTGAACATATTATCAAAGCTCTCATGCATGCTAGGGAAGAAAAATTAAAACTTGAAGCTTCTATCCCTAGGAAGTTAGATGATAATTGGGAACCTGTTATTAAAATGAAACTGAGTGAGTTTGAATGCAATGCTTTGTGTGACCTTGGTTCTTGTATTTCGGTTATGCCTAAAAATTTATATGATATTCTCAAGCTTGCACCTTTGGAAAAATGTCATTTGGATGTTCACTTTGCTGATTCTTCTATGAAGAAACCTTTAGGAAAAGTTGATGATGTTTTGATAATGGTTAATAACAATCTTGTCCCTGTTGATTTTGTGGTTTTGGATATTGAATGCAATCCTTCTTGTCCTATTGTTTTGGGAAGACCTTTTCTGAGAACTGTTGGTGCTGTTATTGATATGAGAGAGGGGAATATAAAATTTCAATTCCCACTCAAGAAAGGTATGGAACACTTCCCTAGGAAGAAGATGAAATACTCACATGATACTAGTGTCAAGACAAATTATGGTTTTGGATTTTCTGGTCTTGACAATACTTGATGCATCTCTTCATGCCTAGCTCAAAGGCATTAAAGAAAAGCACTTCTGGGAGATAACCCATGTTTTTATTTGCTGTTTTATTTTTGTTTTCTTGAGTCAAGGATGCTTGTTTACCTCTGTAGCAACTCCTTTGTATCTTTTATTTGCTGTTTTGTTGTGCCAAGGAGAGTTACTAATGCAAAGTTGGTTTTTATTTTCGGGACTGCATTGGGACAGATTGCTGTTCGTCACCGTTTAATTCAGTAGAAAATCAGAAAAAATCGAAAAATGCTGAAACTTTTTGTGCATGTTCCTGATGATGTTACGCAACTTTCATTATTTCAAAAGTTTTTCATCTGAGCATCGTAAGTGCCTCGAAAAAATTCGTCATTACAGACTGTTCTGGTTTGACAGATTCTGTCTTTTATTTTGCATTCTCTCTTTTACAAGTTTTTAAGTGGTTTCTTTTCGTGTAAAAGTGCCCACTTGAGCCTAGTAACAGTGGCTAATGTTTAAAATAGTTGGCTTGTGAGTTTTGTCTTTGCTAGAACTTTGAAGTATTATCTTTTAGTGCACTAACCTGCTAATGAGAAAAGCTGTTAAGTTTTGGTGTGAAGGAAGTTTTCAAGTGTTGATAGAGGAGAATGATATTACATGATCAAGAAGAGTGAAGAGCTTAAGCTTGGGGAGGCTTACCTCCCCAGCATATTTCAAGAAGACTCAAGCATCTAAGCTTGGGGATGCCCAAGGCATCCCCTTCTTCATCTACAAATTATCAGGTCATCTCTAATGGTGCTATATTTTTATTGCTTCATACTAGTGTACTCTTCCTTGGAGCGTCAGTGTGTTTTTGTTTTCAGTTTGTTTTGTTTTGTTTGCTGTGCTATACTTGTTGGATCCTAGCATTCATGTTTGGGAGAGAGACACGCTCCACTTTTTCATTAGAATACTCTTGTGCTTCACTTATACTTGTTGAGTATTCCTGTCTAGTTGCTGTTATTGCTGTTAGCTCTCAGTTTTTCATACATCTCTTGTTAGAGCTTTCAGTTTCTTTTGAAGAAAGTACTCTCTTGCTTCACTTATATCTGTTTGGAGAGTTGTCAAATAAGTTGATTGGTGTTTGGTTGGACCAGAAAAATGCTATGCATGTGGTAGTGGTATAAAATGCTTACATGAATCTTTTTAGATCGTTGTCTTGAGTAATTTGATGCTTGCCAATTGTTTTGAGCTGTCAAGTAATTAATGTTTAAGCTTGTGCATCATGTAAGTAATGGCTATTAATGAAGAACTACTATAAGGATTTTCTGCTATAATAATCTGTTGCATAATTGGAAGTCCATAGTAGTCTAGATAATTTTTGGATGAAGGCTATGTGTTAACAAGGAAGACAGTGGGAGTCTATGGTTCGTCAAACCTTGTGTTTTATGTACACTCTTGCTATTCCAGTTGATAATGATGTTTGCTTATAATAACCTTGCTAGCCTAAACTCTGTACTAAGAGGGAATGCTTCTTGTACATCCAAAACCTTGAGCCAAATCCATGCCACCTGTGTCCACCATACCTACCTATTATGTGGTGTTTTCACCATTCCAAGTAAATTTCTTCATGTGCTATCTACTAACTACTCAAAACTGTTACATTTCCTTTTTGTGTCACTACTTGAAAAGCTCATAAGGACGTAGTAGTGAGATTTGTCATCTTCCATGCTAATTAATTTACAAGGATTGGCAGCTTCATCTGCTTCTCCACCTTTTATTTTGCATTAAAGAGCTGGTTAGTCCACCCTATAAATAAATAAATAGACACTCCTCCATGGTGAATGTTGGTGGGCACCCGAGGATTCGGTTAGCCATGGTTTGTGGAAAGTAAATGGTTGGGAGGAGTGTCACCAATAAGTGCTTGTTACAAGTGCAGTCCTAAAAACTCTCGGAACCGCTCTAAAAGTTAGTTAGCCATGGAAGATGACAAGTACCTGCTATTTGATTTGTTGACACCTGTATACACCATTACCTTACAAAACAATATTTTATGCTCTCTATATGCCTTCGGGAACTACAGCTCTAGCACATGATGTTAATCCCTGCTTCCCTCTGCGAAGGGCCATTCTTTTACTTTTATGTTGAGTCAGTTTTCCCACTTCTTTCTGTCTACTTAAGCAAACATCATTGTCAACTCCAGTATAACAGTTTTTACATAACTTTGTGTTTGGTTGATCATATTCTTTGCATTGACATTATCTATATGATATACATGTTGAAAGTTGAAGCAAAAGCTGAAGCTATTATCTTCCTTTGTGTTGATACAAACACTTTCATGTTGAGAATTATTGCTGCTGTGAACTAACTATTATGTTAGACTATTATATCTCTAAATGTTTTATAGTATTATTCATGAAAGTTTGCACTTGTGTGATCACTTATGTTTACTCTTTATTTACTTGCTTGCAAACTATAGACCATTGGCTTGGATCACTTCATTCAGATCATGTGCATTACATTGTTATTTGATCAAAGATTGTGTTGGTAGCATGTCACTTCAAAAATTATCTGTTTTTATCGTTTACCTACTCGAGGACGAGCAGGAACTAAGCTTGGGGATGCTTGATACGTCTCAAACGTATCTATAATTTTTGATGTTCCATGCTGTTATTATATCAATTGCTACATGTTTTGGTTACACTTTATATCATTTTTATGCATTTTCTGGGACTAACCTATTAACAAGATGCCACAGTGCCAGTTCCCTGTTTTCTGCTGTTTTTGGTTTCAGAAAATCTATTAAGGAAATATTCTCGGAATTGGACGAAACAAAAGACATCGTCAATAATATCACGAGGAGATCACGGAGTCCAAAGGGGAGTCGGAGCAGACCCACCAGGGGGCCACGCCACACTAGGGCGCGGCCCAGGGTGGGCCCGCGCCCCCCTATGGCGTGGTGGCCCCCCTCGGCCACCGACGCCGCCTCTTCGCCTATATATTCTCCGCGACGCGAAAACCCTATTACGGTCGATCATATTCCACGAAAAGTTCCGTCGCGGCCGTCATCGTCAATCTCAGATCGGAGGAGTTCTGAAGCTCTTCCCGGCACCCTGCCGGAGGGGAGATCATCACCGGAGGGCTCTACATCACCATGCCTGCCTCCGGAGTGATGCGTGAGTAGTCCACCCCTGGACTACGGGTCCATAGCAGTAGCTAGATGGTTGTCTCTCTACCTTGTGCCTCCATGTTTAGATCTTGTGAGCTGCCTAACATGATCAAGATCATCTTATTGTAATGCTAGATGTTGTGTTTGCTGGGATCCGATGAATATTGATACCATGTTTATTCAAGTTGTTTATCTATGTGCTCTTGATCTTGCATGCTCTCCGTTGCTAGTAGATGCTTTGGCCAAGTAGATGCTTGTGACTCCAAGAGGGGGTATTTATGCTCGATAGTGGGTTCAGTCTCTAGATATCTGGATCAGTGACAGAAAGGTCTAAGATGGTAGATGTGCTGTTGCTACTAGGGATAAAACATTGGTGCAGTGTCCAAGGGCACTTGTATTGATTACATTACACACTTTACTTCATGCAATAATCTGTTGTTAGCAACTTAATACTGAATGGATGCGGATGCTGCCTTGAAGGTGGATTATTTAGGCATAGATGCGGTTGGAATAACGGTCTATGTACTTTGTTGTAATGCCCAACTAGATTTCATAGTAGACATCTTGGCATGTATTGCATTGTTATGCCCTCTCTATTTGTCAATTGCCCAGCTGTAATTTGTTTACCCAACATGCTAGTTATCTGTTCTGAGAGAGACACCACTAGTGAACTGTGGACCCTGGTCCAATTTCCTCATACTGTTTACACAACCTGCTGCAATCATCTGTTTCCTGTTACTTGCTGTTTTTCCTGCTGTTTTCCACACCATACGTTTAACTCTTTGTTTCTGCAAGACCGGAGAGATTGACAACCTCTCTGTTTCGTGTTGGGCAAAGTTCTGGTTTGTGTCTGTGCAGATTCCACGTTGGTGCAAGCTCCCTAGCGCCAGGGGGAGTCAACATCAACAACCTTCCGATAGATCGTCAAGTCCTACTGGATTGATAACCTTGGGTAGATTTCTCAAGGGAAAACTTCTGCTGTCTACATCATAACCTTCCTCTTGGGGTTCACCAACACGTAGCCATCAATCAGCTGCAAGAACAACCCTTGATTAAGTTCCTCTAGATTAATCGCACCGAGCAACTGTCTGCATAAAGAACTGTTGTTCTGTAAATACCACCGTGTGCATCTTTTGTAAAGCAAGGGTAAACAAACCTTTGTTCTTGTTCTAGCAAAGTCTCACCCTAATCCATTAGCATAAAAGAACATTCACTCGTAACGAGCTATAACTGGCACCGTGAGACAACTAATACGCTGGCAGACTCGACAAGTCCCTGTTCGTCGAGAACAAACCAAGGGACCCCCCAAACGAAAAAGCCGACTCCCAGCAAAAACGACGACTAAAACTATTCAACCACTACCAGACCGAAAATAATTAGGATACGAACTATAGACAAGTAGAATTAAGGTGATGAGAAGAGTAGACAACACGCCAGACAGGGGCGTTAGTACAACTCATCTATTGGGAAACCATAGGGAAGCGGCCCATCATAGCGTAGCTCACATCCGGGTTCACTGTCATGACGGCACATGCGGACTGACACAAAGAACAGGACGCCTCCAAACGAAACAAAATGTCTCACAAGAAAGTAAGACACGACTCCCAAGGAAGAGACACCCACCAGCCGAGAAACCGCCACGCTTTAGCTAGAGTAAACCATAAACAGGAAACGTGATCACACACACACATAGTCAGCTCACAAATATCTGATGCCCCCACACGATACCAACGAGATATCCCATATACCACAGATTACGTAACATCTAAGCACAGTTGTAAACCTTATCCTTCCATATCGCAGCACCACACCGAACCGTGCAACCCACCATGTAACACTCCCATGGACACACCAAGTGATCGTGAGTTCGCCACATCTGCCATTCTATCCTCCTCACTCACCACAGCAAGCAAGCAACGCGACACCTACCAAGGAGCATCACAGCAGGCAAGCACCGCGACACCTGGCAAGGAGCAGCACAGCATGCAAACATCACGACACCTGGCAAGGAGCGCCACAGCTGGCAAACAACACGACACCTCGAAGGAGCGCCACAGCTGACGAACAACACGACAGCTAGAAGGAGCGCCACAGCAGGCGAACAACGCGACATCTGGCAAAGGCCGTCATAACTGGCAATGAACGCGAAACGACATCAAGAAACAACAAGACGAAACACGTCTCACGACGGAGCAAAGTCATAAATCCAAGCAGAGAGGCGACTCCGACACCAGCAGAGAGGCGACTCCGACACGAGACCGAATGTGCCCCCGAACCGAAGATGTCTCCCAAAGAATATCGGAGTCGCCTCCGACTTCAGGTACACCTAAGACGCAAACAAACAAAACATGCACTCCCACCGGTAAGACTCGTAAGTCATGACAACACACTTACAGAGAAAGAATAGTATATAAAACAACAGAAAACAAACATAACACAAACGACGGCATCCACCGAGTCAGGCTTCCGATGAAACACCCCAAACACACCTCCATACACAGCGCAACGAAAAACACGATCCGACGCACTGATCTCATAACATAAACATCTCATTTCCACAGGTAGATATCGGCACCGAAAGCATCAAAAAATATCCGCAAATAAATATCACAGCAACATCACACATGCCAGCGGTACATGACAAATTTCAGAGCCAGATAGTCGAACAACAATAACCATTTCCCGAGCCTCCGAAGCCCCCTTTAAAGTAGGATACATAACAACGTCACATGAACTAAGACATCCGAAACACGTAACAGACTCGACAACCATAAGAAGCATCAGCAAATGGTCAAAAATAGCAAACACAAAAGTACTATAGAGCACGTAACATCTAAGCGCAACCGACAATGTAACACTCCCCACGGACACACCAACTGATCGTGAGATTGCCACATCTGTCATTCTATCCTCCTCACTCACCACAGCAAGCACGGAACGCGACACCTGCCAAGGAGAAGCACAGCAGGCAAACAGACGACACCTAGAAGGAGCGCCACAGCTGGCGAACAGCACCACACCTAGAAGGAGCGCCACAGCTAGCGAACAGCACGACAACTAGAAGGAGCGCCACAGTTGGCGAACAACACGACATCTAGAAGGAGCGCCACAGCAGGCGAACAACTCGACATCTGGCAAAGGCCGCCATAACTGGCAATCAACGCGAAACGACATCAAGAAACAGCAAGACGAAACACGTCTCACGACGGAACAAAGTCATAAATCCAAGCAGAGAGGCGACTCCGACGCAAGGCTGAATGCGCCCCCAAACCAAAGATGTCTCCTAAAGAATATCGGAGTCGCCTCCGACTTCAGGTCGAACTAAAGACACGAACAAACAAAACATGCACTCGCATCGGTAAGACTTGTAAGTCATGACAACACACTTACAAAGAAAAAAAGAAAACATAACACGAACGGCGGCATCCACGGAGTCAGGATTCTGATGAAACACCCCACACACACCTCCATACACAGCGCAACGGAAAAAACGATCCGACGCACCGATCTCATAACAGAAACATCGCAATTCCACATGCAGATCTCGGCACCGAAAACATCAAAAAATATCTGCAAACAAATATCACAGCGACATCATACATGCCAGTAGTACATGACAAATTTCAGTGGCAGATAATCGAACAGACCACAACATTCGCCTCCAACAACAATAACCATCTCCCGAGCCTCCGAAGTCCCCTTTAAAGTAGGATACATAACAACGACACATGAACTAAGACATCCGAAACACGTAGCAGACTCGACAACCATAAGAAGCATCAGCAAATGGTCAAAAACAACAAACACAAAGGAAAGAAGCAAAAGAATGACACCCTTACCACCTTCAAAAAACTCTACACGTTTCTTATGGAAACAACAACGACAATACCGAGCGATAAGCATACGATTGGCCAGACACAGACCTGAACGCGTAAGCGATCTGTTGGTACCTAAAATCACATGAAACGTGACAACAGGTCAGGAGGGCCACACACAAAATACGTACGGACATTCCGTCCACATAACCCCGAGCAACGCACACAGGAAAGCCAATAAACCGAGGACGACACACCACATCCCAAAGAGACACCCACGAAAAAGCGCACCACCAAAAGGACAACTTCACAGATTAAAGCAAGACATCACAAGCTGCAAACAACATTAAAAAATTAGAGTTAGCCCTGGAAAACAAAAAGAGAAGGAACCCACAATTCGACGGAAAAATCAAATATAGACATTAACATACCTACAAAGATGAATAAAGCAAGAACGATCACCGAGAAAAATTAAAACCTCCCGACTAACATGATACGTGATTCGACCCCGAGAAACAACGGTCGACTAAAAACAGAGACGTTCGAAGCCAGATAACGACTCCCAGGAAAGACAGACGACAAACCCGAACACAACAAATGCACATCCCATCCATCGCCAACACCGATCTGGCAAACCCGAAAAGAACGCCTACACGAACAGAACAGAAAACCACGATAAAAAAAATAAAGGAAAACCGCAGAGGTTAGGACAACAGAAATCACGGATCGGAAAAAAAAGCCACAACCAGAAACAGAAAGAGAAAAAAAATCAAAAGTAAAGCATGAACATACCTTCAGGAACAGACGCGTAACGAAAAACAAACAAAATACCCACGAAATAAAAATGACTCTCCACGTGAACGGAACACGTCGCAGGGTTAATAGTCGACTGATGGCAACATCTGTCGAAAAACAGATTGTTTGAAGGTCGTGTTACGACTCCCGAAAGAGAACAGAGAGAAATACAAAAAGAAAAACGTAGGACGAAAGTAAACTAACTACGTCTCACATGTCCATGAGATAGAATAAAAGAACAGAAAGCCACACCTCTATAAGCAAAAGAGACACAGCAGACAGCAGGAAGTAAAAAAAAAATACAGCGAGATATGAGAAAGAATGCGACGTTCACAATGAAAGTAAAAGGCCTCCAAAAAAAGAAAAGACCAAACATGTTTAACACGCAGAAAAACAGGACGGAAAAACAAAACAAGACAAATCGACACATCAAAAAGACGGAGAACAAACCCGCCAGAAAAAGCGGATCAGACGAACAGAAACACAAGATCCAAACAACAAAAACAATAAAGAAAGCAAACAACAAATACAACCAGCGCCAGGAACAGAGAGAAGAAAACGCGGCGAAGAAGAATAGGAAGAACAGTCGCAACGAACAAAAACCAAAGACCCAAACCTCGAGAAGCAACAAAGAAAGCAAGCAACGAACAGCAGAAACACGAAGAACATAACAAAAAAAAACGCGTCGACAAAAAGCTGGAAGAACACCAGATCTATTCCAAACATAAAGGCACCGAAGAAAAAACAGGGAAGAAGAACGACGAAGAAGAAGAGGAAAGAAGAACAGAAGCAAAAGAAGACGCAAAAGAAACAACCGAAGCGTAGCGCGATGTAGTACGACCTATATAGGAACACTGAACCAATGCGCCCGGACACGCGTAAGGCGTAGAGCGCAGACACATCAACAGCGGTGGACACGTCCCGCGACTGGTGGACACGTCCGCACATACTGCCGACCAACAGTCGCGGGACGTGTCCACCCACGTGTCCAACAGGCCGACTGAAGCACGCCCGAGCCCGCGGTCCTACACGCCGCCGTATGAGGCGTCTCCTGCACGCCTCCGCACGAGTCCACGCGTCGCTCCAGGAAAAATCAAACTCATAATAGAATGGCTGGGAGGACTTTTCCACGCGCGGACTCCGCGCGTGGAAAAGTCTGCGCGCGGTCTCGCAGGGGCAGGTGTCGCGCGCGCAAAAATCGCGCGGAGGCTAAAAAATTGGAGAAAAATCAAAAACTACTACTCTTAGTATATAGAGTTATGCTTATTCAAACTTTAAGTTTTCCACACTTGCATCAATTGCTGAACAAGTGAATATACTATGGGTTCTACTGTTGGGTAATACACCTTATTAGTCATCAGCCACCTGGTTGGTCGTCAGCCCTATCGTCTACCGCTTTGACGTACGGCGTCGAAAGGGGGCAGCACGAAGGTTTTCACATGATTGTATCTTGTGCACCACAAGTGGGAGTTTGATGTTGGCTCTTACAATGTACCAACACACTCTAATACATATTTTAGGACACCACCTGGGTTTTGGTATGATTCCGACGCTCCATAGCCCTTTGGTCGGAACCCTAAGCAGTTTGCCCAAAAGCCGTCAACCCTATCGTCTACCGCTTCGACGGGCGTCGTCGAAAGTGGGTAGCTCAGTGGAAATTTCTTGTTCGTCGTGTTAGGGTAGCTCATAGAAACATTCATACTAACTTTGGGCCCATGTTTTCACAGGATTCCCACTAGTGCACCAGAATTGAGAGTTCAATGCCTTAGAACTTTAGAAGTAGAACCTTCGTGCGGGATAATTGTGGTATGTAAAGCGGGTCACCCTTAGGAGTTTGATGTTGGCTCTTGAAAAATGTACCACCGCATTAATATATATGTTAGGACACAAGACTATTATGGTCTGATTCCGACGCTGGTTGAAACCCTAAGCAGTTGACCGAAAGTCGTCAGCGCTATCGTCTACCTCTTCGGCGGTCGTCGAAAGGGGTAGCTAAGTGGAATTTTTTCCTTGGTTGTGTTTGGGTACCTCATAGGAACATTTAAAATCAACATCACTTTCTACAAAAGGAAACATCCCTACAATATGTGTTATCTGACATGTGCGCCATTTCAACAAGTATGTACAAGTGCTAAAAAATATGACGTACATGAATAAACTATATATTGTGTTTCGCAAAAAAAACTATATATTTGTATTAATTGTTTTTATTCCCTTTTAAAATTCGTCGTAGAATTATGCATATGTATTATTTCCAAAACAATAATCCACAAGTGCGGCACGCGGCTGAACGCGCGGGAGACGCAGCGTCCCTTTGGGAACACGCGCCTTTATTTCGCTCACCGCCCCCTCTCTCTCTTCCAGTCCTATCACTAGCTCGCTCGCTCGCTCTCGATCTCACCCTCCTTCTCTCACACAGTCGGCGGTTTCTCTTCCACGGCACATCGACAACACCGTGGTGACCATCTTCGGTGGGAGAAGAAGGCCTGGCATCCTCTCCCTTCCTAGGCAGGTAGGATCTTCATACGCCCTTTCGAGATGACCGCGCGCATCGTCCCGTCGCGTCTTCCAGGGCTAGCTTCGTCAATGGTGGTAAGATGATATCTAACCCTCGTATGCCTTGTATAGTTGTATGCATCGTAGATCTGTAGTTCGAGATCTATCTATCTGCATAGTAGGACCTGCATGGTAGATCTACATGTTTTTACGGATCAATGTGCGTCTCTGCTTCGTTTTTTCGCCCGTAGTGGTCGATTTGGTATATGGCTTAAACTTGAGATATTTAGCATGCATAGTTCATCTATTCCCACCATGATTTCGATCGGTTCGGATTTAATACCGTACCTGATTTGGTGTTTCGGGTAGATTGCGCTTAGATTTGGGTTTTTTTCAGGTTCATAGCTTAGATGTTGTGTTTTTGCCAGCTTAGTTCATCTTTGGCCAATGCTTGTACTGCTGTCTGGTCCATGTGCACAATCTCCTTGCATGTGTTGGCAATGTTTGAGGCATGTATTACATTTTTTTTGCGTTGTTCCATATGCGTTTAATTTGATTGCATGTCACAATGAATGATTACTTGTGATTTGTATGCTCCTATAGCCGGTGATTAAATTTGGCACAACACAAGTGCAAGGTGTGATTCCATTGTACCCTGTGCAATGTACAAGCAAATTTCTTCTACAAAGCTCATGGTACTTTGGAATTACTCGCTGCATTCTTTGTGTGCTTGTTATGAGGCAAACTTTTGATATTATTTCGCCAATGATGATGTCTTTGACACCTGTTTATGGGGCTGATGCAACATTGTCTCCAGCAGACGGCCACCAAAAGTAAGAACCAGCTACAACTAGATGTGTCTTCTATTTGCTTTTGATGGCCTGTCTGCGGTGAACCATAGTTGGCTCTGCCAGTTGTTTGTCAATGTTCACTGAGGCCAATGAGTACATAGTTGTTGATCCATCTGTTGTTTCAAAATATGCATTATCCTTTTTGCCGATGATTCAAATGTTCATGCTTCGTGTGCTTGTTTTTATTCTGGCTCAGGTTCCAATGCCAATGAAAGCAGAAAACATGGAGTTCTGCAGTGATGAGGAGCATAACAGTATTGCTAATGACACTCATCATGATGAAAACATTGATAAAATCTGCTTCAATAGAGAATCTGATTCGAATTATGAATCTGAAAGTGATTGTGATGAAGAGGGCCTACGCATTGTTACAACTAGGGGTAAATCTAACTTGGATTGTGAAAATTGAATTTATCTATGCAAAAATGTACTACTCTCTAAAATTTACTTTTCTTTCATGTAGGTCCTTTTAATCAGGGGAATAAAGATTTCGAAAAGACATCTGTTATGCCAACCATATGGGTATATCAGTGAGAAGGCTCAAATTTCTCAAGAGACAAGTATCGAGGAGAAAACCTGACATACCTTTTTATGTCTGCCAGATCACCTCCTCTGCAGTCAAGGGGAGGCACCCCAAGATGGTGAGAACTTTGACATTCTTTTAATATCTCATTTCACTAATCGACACACCATAAACTGATCGCTGATTTCTTTTGCTTTCAGTACTTCTCAGTGGATTACAGTTAGAAATTCCTCAAGCAGTATCTACTTAAAGAAAGACTTTCGCATGTCACTAACGAGGAATACAAAGGTTCTCGTCAAGTCAAGATATCGATGAGCGAGCATGACGGGCGTGCGATCATCACTACAAACTGGGCAATTGTTGTCAAGGACGCCCAAATCCTACGAAATGAAATGGTTATCTTCTGGTTTAAGGAACATGGACACGGTCTTTGTGTCAACGTGTTCGCCGGTATACCGGTTGAGCGATGCATGTGTCGCTGTTGCTATGGGTTTGTGACGTTTGTGTAACCTGCTGTGCAAATCTCAAAAACTTGAATAGATGGTCCGTGGGGATGAGTTCTAGTGATACTTGGTTGATTAGGGCTGACAGTTGTGGCTAAAATTAAGTTGTCTAAGTAGGTTGTTGAAATTGTTCTCCCAGCTTTAAAAACAAGACAAACAACTTAGTTACTAGTATAAGAATCGACATAAGAGAAAACTAAATTGATTCAAACACACGATAATTCTTCAACAACATTCAGCACTAGATTATGTAGATACGAACAAGTTCATTACAACGCTGCGGCATACAGCTTCACCAAGTTAAAACCAACTGCTGCAGCATACAGCTTCGCCAAGATAAAAAAACACAGCTAACTAGGAAAAGGACGACACCAAACGCAACTAAGAACATGACGGTTTACCATCAGTAGCACCAGTTCCTCCTCTTCTTCTTCTTTGGAGACTGCACGATGCCACATTCGACACCAACTTAAGCCAGTTCCCCCAGAAAGAAACTGTCTTTGACCAACGTCTGTCTTAAATTTTTAACTAAGCTGGCCGCAAATAGATTACAAGGCAAAATTTTACAGTGCGTGAGTAAAAACCAATATGGGTTCATCAAGGGAAGATCCATCCAAGATTGTATTGCATGGGCATTTGAGTACATCTACCAATGTCATGCGTCTAAAAAGCCAATTGTGATTATTAAATTGGACTTTGCTAAGGCATTTGATACTATCGAGCATGAGGCTATAATTCAGATTCTGGAAGCTATGGGGTTTGACGCCAGATGGATAAGTTGGGTCAAGGCAATTTTGTCTACAGGCACATCATCTATCTTGCAAATGGAATCCCAGGTAAAAAGTTTGTGTGTAAGAGGGGAGTTCGGCAGGGGGACCCTCTTTCTCCTCTTTTGTATGTTCTTGGATCAGAATTGTTGCAAGCTGTGGTGAATGAGCTGATGGATCAAGGACTTATTAGCAGACCGATTGACACCTATGATGAAAAGTTTCCGATTATACAGTATGCCGATGATACTTTACTGATAATACCAGCTGAAAGGGTGCAACTGGTTAGTCTCAAGAAAGCTCTGGGGAAGTTTACTTTGTCCTCTTGTCTCAGAATTAACTATGATAAGTCTCTGATGCTTCCTATCAATGTTGATGATGCAAGTATGGCTTTGCTAGCGGCTGAATTTGGCTGTCAGGTTGGTACCTTGCCGTTTACATATTTAGGATTACCCTTGGGTACTACCAGGCCACGTATCTGTGATCTACTCCCTCTGGTGTGCAATCTAGAAAGAAGATTGTCTTCTAGTTCATGCTTTCTTGCTCAGGGGGCTCGGCTTCAGTTAATCAACTCGGCATTGTCTTCAATGCCGTTACATTTCTTGTGCTCGCTTCAATTGTGTCCTGGTCTCACCAAACAATTGGATAGGATTCTTCGGCAATGCTTGTGGAGGACATATGGAGATTCGGAGGCACCTAGTAGGTCTTTGGCTGCTTGGGAGCTGGTGTGCTTGCCGAAAAAATGTGGTGGTCTTGGCGTGGTAAACTTTCAGAAGAAAAATGCAGCTCTTCTTATCAAGTTTCTGGACAAGTTTTACAACAAAGCAGATGTTCCATGGGTCCACCTAGTTTGGAATGCCTATTATTAGCTGAAGGTGCCCCATGCTGAAAATATGCAGGGTTCCTTTTGGTGGAGGGATGTTCTGAAATTAGTTGATAATTTTCGAGCTGTGGCAGTAGCTGCTCATGGGAAAGGAGACACTATGTTGTTCTGGTTAGATAAGTGGAATTTGCAGAATTCCACACAGCCTCTGAAGCTCAGGTTCGCGAGGTTATTTTCTTATGTGATGGATGACTGTATCTCGGTGGCGCAAGTTTTTCAAACCGACGACCTATCATCGCTATTTCAACTGCCATTGTCCAGGGCAGCGTATGAGGAATACTTGCAGCTGCAGGTTATTTTACAGGAGAATCCAGTATTCACTGAGAATGATGTTTGGACCTATTCGTGGGGTGTGAAGTACACATCGGCCCAATTCTATGCCAAAGCTCATGCTCACATCTCGGCCCCTAATGTCTTTCAGTGGATTTGGGACTCAGCATGTACGATGACATTTAAAGTTTTTGCTTGGCTGCTGCTCAGAGACAGGTTAAATACACGAGATCTACTTAAAAGGCGCCATTGGAATGTTACGGAGGATACACATTGTGTGTTATGCCCTGGTAGAGTTTATGAAGATCGGAAGCACTTGTTCTTCACATGTAACTTTAGCCAGCGTGTGTCGAATTACTTGCAGATTGAGTGGATTGCGGACAATGACATCCAAGTAATCATGGATCATGCGCGTAGAAGTTTTTCCGAGCCTTTCTTCATGGAAGTTCTGACTGTTGCCGCGAGACACATCTGGCTACAAAGGAATGGTGCCATCTTTGAAAATCAGAGACCCTCATTTGCTAAGTGGAAGGGGGGCTTTGTTCATGATATATCTCTGTTACAGTATAGGTTTAAAGTTAAGCTTCGTGGCAAGCTGTTGGTTTTTGTTCAGTTTAGCTCCTTGTAAGTTCCTTTTATTTTTCCTTTTTGTATGTACAGTTTGCTTCTGTTGAAATGAGAAAATAGAAAATGCTGTGGGGCTTTTGCCCTACAGTCGCGCTTCAAAAAAAAAAGAAACTGAATGCAGCCTGCTTCGCCTTGTAGCTGTCTGGTTTCTTCGAGCCAAACGAACCGCGGCCTGCTGCATGCTGCTAGACACTGATGCGGTCAGTAGCAACCCTCTTGTTGTAGAATGGGCAGATCCACTTGAGACCTTGAAGGTACTGGATTTATCCAGCCCGCAATTTCCTAAGCACATGCCTGGCTTTAGCATGCATCGCCCCCTCGTCATCATTACCCACTTCTTCATCCGAAAGTTCCTACAAAATAGTTTTTGAATTAAAGCCAGCACATATATATAGCATTAAATAATGTATAAAGATATGGTCATGTATTTAGTCACAGAGAACTTTGCAATATGCGTAATTGATATCTTGCAATACCACATCTTGAGCACATACAAACTTCATTACTTTGGTATGAAAACTAGAGGGGGGCGCTAGATTCGACCAGTTATACTAGTAACTCAATCTAGTAAATCAATCTAGTAACTACCAGAGATTAACCCAAGCCACTCAAACTAGTAACTCAATCTAGTTTTCGAACAAGGGGTGTACCGATTGCTCGTCGCTGTCGTCCTCATAGAACGGCCGGAAGTTCATGTTGTCCACAGTGGCGTCCTCGTAGAGCTGGTCAATCTCCGCGTACACAGCGGCGAGGTTAGACGCCGCGACGGCGGCGTTCGATGGCGCGACGACGGCCAACGCACCCGGCTCGTCCCGGCTGTCGGGGCCCATGTTGATAAGTGCGACTCAACTTACTCGCACAATAAAGGCCTGCATAAAAGCAAGCCCAATATCGCACCGCCACAAGGAGAAAGATCTAGAAGACATATCCTGGAAGACGTGAGGAGGAGTTAGTCTCCAAGTAGGTTCCAGTCGATGTATTCCTTGTGGAGGAAGTTTCCTTTGTAACCTAGCGAGCCTCTGTGTATATTAAGAGGACTCGCAGGACTTAGACGGGGTCAAGCTATCAAGCCCTAAACCCTAGCTCTTACGGCGAGTTCCCAGATCGGATCGCCACCATTGTACCAAGCTAGGGTAGGCAGGAAGTAGGTCTTTACCTCACATTGAGGGGCCGAACCTGGGTAAATCTATGTTCGTCCTTGTTCCTGCGATCCCAAGCTCGGAGACGATTGACTCGCGCAAATCCCACACCTACGAAGTCATCCATGACATCTGACGTGACAAACCCACGACAGTTGGCGCCCACCGTGGGGCCTGCGGTCAAGAGCGTCACGTTCCGCGCAGGATCGATGAAAGGAGCTGAAGATCTCGCCATTGGCCACATCATCATGGTCGATGGCACGCCTCTCATTGACGATTCAAGCTGGGGACCAGAAGCTGATTACCTGGAGACAGGTCGCATCATCCCGTTTGGATCTATTCATGTTTTCGTCGGCTTCATCGGCGGCGAGTCAGAAGACCCGTCACAGCCTGGCGACTCGGAAGAAGGAGTCGCCGTAACTGTGGATGAAGAAGAAGAATCTACCAACAACGAGCCACTAGCGCTCGAAGACGAAGAAGCCCAATCCATTGAGTATGTACTCGAGGAAAGGCTCTGTGGAAACCCTAGGGGTGGCAGCTCGCCCTCCGTAGGAGATCAGTGCATGGAAGGGATCTACAGGACCGTGGAAGCAGAAGAAGGGCTGGGCATGCCGCAGGGCAGCTTAGCACCCACGGCACCGGAAGCAGCGGAACAAGTCGCACCAGAAGGATCAGGAGTCGCAGAGCTCGGTTCGAGTCGCGCGGCACCCGCTGCAGCCACCCCAGGAGTCGCGGCCTCAGGAGTCGCGAACAGAGAAGTCCCGTCCGGAATCGTACCTACGGAAGAAGGGCCAAGAACAACCCCCAACACGACGGCCAGGATGCCCCAGAGCAGCCCGCTGTTTACGCCCATATCTGCAGTTAACGCTGCCGCAAGAGCTGCGGAGCTGGAAGCTACCAGGATTGAGCTGTATGATGAAGTCCAAAGGATTGTGGATGAAAGGAGCAGGCTCGCACGCGAGGACCAGCGCCTCCAACAAGAACAACAGCGACTCGCTGAAGACACCATCATCCTACAAGGAGGACCAAGCACCTTGCCACACCGACGTCAGTTCAGTCGCATGCAGCCAGGAACAGTAAATCCCATGGAGTTATTCCAATCACCCACCTCTGGACCTACAGCCACGGTCCCTGCAGTCGATACACCAGCAGCCACAGCGCCACCCCACGCGAACCCATCGGTCGCAGCGTCCAGTCGCGTGGCCAGAAGCCGCAGCACCATCAGTCGCAGTACCCTCATACACGGCACCACCTGCCGCGGCTGCGCGACCCGCGGCGCCTTTAGTCGCGCCTGCATTGCGGACGATGGCATCGCCAGCATTCGCACCTGTAGTTCAATCTTTTGCGGCGCCAAGAACGGCGGAAGCACCAGGGTCAAGAGCTCTGGTGCAAGCTAACAACAGGGCTATCATGCCACCTCCGTCGCCACAACCAACCTTTGTGCAGCAGCCGGCACCGCAGCCTCAAAGGTTCCATACACCGCAAGGACACTATGTTAGCCCAGTGGAGAATCTCTATGCGGCTACCAACATCTTAGCCAGGTTGACACCGGTAGGAAACGCACCGATGGACAGAGAGGCGCGGCGCGCCATTGAGATGCTGAGCACAGCAGTGGTACAACAGGCAAACATGTCTGAACATGGGGGACGACTGCACGCAACCCCCTATAACAGTAGAGTAACAGCGGAAAGAAGCATCCGAGCCGAGTCGCCGCAGGTTGCGACTTCAAGTTCAGCCAGGCGACAAAGGGAAAACCAACAGGTGGTACAAGTTCAACCCGCAGAAGGTGTGCAGATGCATGCAATGGTTAATCAGGCAGGGAGGCCAGCTCCATCCAACTTGTCATCGCGACTTAAGGGTCCAGTCTGCTTCAGCGAGAGGATTAGGTCCGAGCCGTTTCCTGCAGATTTCAAAGGACCTCGCAAGGTCGCAAATTATAACCCAAGTATGGACCCGGTCACTTGGCTCAACAATTATGAGATGGGCATGAGCATTCTCAACGCATCTGAAGAAATCTGTGCCCGATACCTAAACATGATGTTGGAAGGCGCAGCCCACATTTGGTTACAAAACCTACCACCAAACTCAATAAATTCTTGGGATGAGATGAAGGAAGCTTTCGTCAAGAACTTCCAAGGAACATGCAAGCGACTCTGCAGTATAGAAGATCTTGAGCGCTGCGTGCAAAAAGAAGGCGAGTCAAGTCGCCATTGGATGAGGAGAGTGGCAGAAATTATACACTCCTCAGACAACATACCTCCAAGCTCAGCCGTCCTAGTTATGGAGAAAAACTGCAAGTTTGAGCCGCTGGTCCACAAACTGGGTCGCATGAAGGACAAAGTCAAGAGCCTCAGCGAGGTGATGGCAGCGGCTAACAAGTATGCAAGTTCGGATAAAACCATGGAGAAGAAGAGGAAACTGCTGGCAAAGGAAAGAAGACCAGCAGCAAGCCTCAGCAACAGCAGGCTAGCAATAGTAATGCGAGTTACAACAAGCGCAAAAACGAGGAAGGAAACTCGGGATTAGTCGCAAACACGAACACTCGTTACAAGCCAAGTAGTGGCAGAGGAAGAAATTTCCACCCAGTTAACTTGGAAGAAGTTTTCAACCGTCCCTGTGACATCCATGTAGGGAAAGATGGAAAACCACCCAACCACACAAAAGCACAGTGCTACCATTACAAAAAGTGGAAGGATGGCAGCCACTTAATGGAAACAACAACAATCAGAACAACGAAGGAGGCAATCACGGCGGAGGCCACCATAATGCTGCTCCAAACCCACAGCCAGACCAACCGCAGTTCCCAAAGCAGCTGGGTCATACCACACAATTGTGGTTAATACCTCAAGGAGGGAGCAGAAGCTGCGACGGCGCAACCAAGCTGTTAACGCCGTAGTACCAGCTGTACCACAGTGGCTGAAGTGGTCTGAGCAACCAATAGTTTGGAGCCGCGAAGATCATCCAGGGGAGATAAATGAAGGAGGCAAGCTCGCGCTAGTGGTTGCCCCTCAAGTCGCAGGATACAAATTAAGCAAGGTACTGATGGATGGAGGCAGCAGCATAAACATACTATACTATGAGACCTTCAAGAGGATGAATCTCCAAGAAAAACAGCTGCACCCGTCCAGAACAACGTTTCACGGAGTCGTGCCTGGCGTATCAGCTCAGCCATTGGGGCGAATTAACCTGGAAGTCGCCTTCGGGACGCAAAGCAACTTCAGAAGCGAGTACGTTGGTTTGAGGTTGTAGATTTCCAGAGCCCATACCATGCCCTCTTTGGCAGAGAAGCGTTCGCAAAATTCATGGCTCGACCGTGCTACGTATACCTGAAGCTAAAAATGCCTGGTCCTAAGGGAGTAATCACAATAGATGGCAATAAAGAAATAGCACAAGAATGCGAAGAAGGGACAGGGCTATGGCCAAAGACGCTTGTGTCGCGAAAAATGCACCTGCTCCTGAGCCGCAACAAAAATTTGATGACATCGTGGAAGCCAAAAGACACCTGCCTGACCTGCGACTTCAAATTACAGCCGCAAGAAGGGCAAGAGCTGCAGGCCATCGGCAATAAGGGTATACCCCAACCACCACGAGTCGCCATCAACAATCATAACAGAACCAACAAGGGTTCGCAGTATCAAGCTGGCCACTCAGGGCTCAAACCTCAACTCCGGTCGCCACCTAGGCGCGACCGTACCATATGTATCAAATTGGATCGCCACTTAGGCGCGATCAACCCATGTATCAGGAATTAGCTGCCACTCAGGCGCGGCCGTACCTGTGCATAAAAAATCTGGTCGCCACCTAGGCGCGACCGACCCCTGCATCACTTCTGGTCGCCACCTAGGCGCGACCGACCCATGTATCATCTCTGGTTGCCACTCAGGCGCAACCGACCCCCTGTATCATCTCTGGTCGCCACCTAGGCGCGACCGACCCAATGAATCACTTCTGGTTGCCACTAAGGTGCGACCGACCCTATGTATCATATAATGATTTTGAAATAAAGCCGGCACCCCTACTATGTAGGTGGCTGTCGTTTCGCCTCAAACTACCAATTGAGTTGTGAGTCTTTCATTTTCTAATCATTGGTTCCTTGGGGGTGCGGCAGCTTTCTGAGCGCGGCCTATTACCTTGGAATCGCCAAACGAGTGGCATTTATCGTGATTATACTCAACCTTCACTTGGATGCGACTTGCATTATGCGGCCAAAGTACTGGGGTGTGGCGTCAATCGAGCTTGATTGCCTATCATGGCCGCTCTCGACCCTGAACACACATGTTCCTAGGAAATACTGAGCCGCGCAAGGGCCTAAGTAAGGAAAACCGAGACAAATCATAAGGACCAGACTATTGGTCGGAACTTGTACTGATGAGAGTACTTAATAACCATAAAACATTGTTGCTAACACACCATTTCAGCAATTATTACAAGCCACTAAGGGCTAACTTCACCATAACATTTTTTTCACTCACTTCTTCCCAGCTTTTGGCTTGTGAGTAGGAGGCACTGGCGGCTTACCAGGCTTGGCAGGAGCAGCAGTCGCGGGCTTGCTTGAAGGCTTGTCAGTTGCGGGCTTGGGGGCTGAGGAGCTGGACACACCTGGAGAGGAGTTCTTCTCTTGAGGAGCAGCCACGCTGGTAGATGCAGTGGGTAATCTCTCGAATCTCGACCCATCTGGATGATACTTCCCCAGAAAGGTCGCCAGGTCCACTCCGTCCACAAGTTCAGTCGCGTAGCCTCGCATGCCCTTCCATGTCGCCGCATATTCTGAGGATGTCAGCTCGGTGCCGTCCGTCTTCTTTGAAGGCTTGCCTTGTGCGACCCTGGCAGCATCGAAGGATGGATCATATGTTTTAGCCAAGGCAAGCACATGAGCCGCGCCATAGCGAGCAGAAGATTCTTTCCAGTCCAAGAAGTACTGAGGCGCTTTGAGCAGCCTTTTCAATAATCCTTCAGCATCAGCGGGGACAGACTTGGTTGGCAAAAGGCAAGCTGATAATTTCTTCATTCCATCGATAGCTTTGTGCGCAAACTCGCGGATATGCTCCAGCTGCTCTTGTGTGCTGCCTTTCTGCGTTCTAGCATCCTCACCTATAACATGGCAGCCATCAATTAGCACAGCTATATGCAAACAAAGAAAGCTAAGGGAAAGTGAAGTTGTGGACTGCAAAACATACCAGTCAGCTCTTGGGTCATGATGGAAACTTTAGCATGGACAAGGTTGTGGGCGTCAGACACTTTCGCCAATTTCTTCTTAAGGTCGCCAATCTCCACAGCTTTAAGCCGCGCATCCTCATTGGCTTGAGTAATGGCATCCTTCTGGGCGTTGATTTGACAATCTTGCTGCTGGATCCTCTCATGAGATTTTTCTTCAAATTTTAAGCCGCAGCTCAGTGGCCTTGGCCTGTTCAGATAGCTTGAAGCTCTCATCAGTAAGATCGCCAATTCTGGCGTCTTTTTCCTTCAGTTCAGCCTCGCGTTGGAGAAGGAGTTTGCGCAGATTCTCAAGCTCAGAGGGAGTCTCCTGCAATTGCTTCTCCAGAGCAAGCTTCTCCGCAGTCACAGTACATAATTCTTCCTAAAAGACAGAAGATCAACAGATAAAGGGCAGCGGAGAAATTTGTGAGAAGTTATTATAAAAAGAAGTACCAAGTCCCCCTTTACGTCAAAGAAGGCCTTGATCCTTGGGGGCTAGAGACAGACAGATAAGAGAAATAATTACCTTGTAAGCCGCAGATAAATTGGAGAGTGCCTCACGCAGCTCTGCAGCTTGTTTGTTGCTTGAAGCAATAATGGCCTGAGACAGCTGTTCTGCGCGGCTCAATGATGAGGAAGAGGAGGCTAACTCAAGGCGCAGCACAGGCGATTTCTGATTAACAGCCGCTGGCGACTCAACCAGCGGTGCTTCGACTGTGGCTGCGGGACCCATCTCCTCTGTGTCTGGGGCAACGAGGGGCCTGTCCCATCCTTCAGGCCACCTCCTGGGCAGCCGTGTTAGGGGCAGGCGACGAGGCCAAGTCATCAGTGGTGGCCGTGCCCTCCACCATGGCAGTATGAGCCGCAAGCGCCTTAGGCGACTCAACACAGCCGCGGAGACAACTCCCAGATCAGCCGTGGTTGTAGCATCAACCGCAGCTCTGCAAGAACAAGACAATTATATAAAAAGAAGCATGCGCGGCAGAAGAAAAATGCTATGAGAACAAAAGAAAGTTACTAACTCTGGAGCCATCTTCACAGAGGCCATAAGGCCGTCGCTTGACGGCGATGACACACCTTGGAACCCTGAGTCTACAACCAGAGGTCCACATGTTAATAAAAGGAAATGAAGGAATGTGCAGTCAGGATGCTAAGGCAGCAAGAATTACCAGAATGGGGTTCCATGTCTTCTTCAGCCGAGGCAGTGGTCCTAAGCACACGCCTGGCAACAGGAGGGGTCGCGTCCACTGCAGGTTTGCGACGCTTGATGACTTCAGGATTTTCCAGAGCGTTAAGCTCTGGCTCCTCCCGGGACAGTCTCTTTGAGGCCCTGCGGGGAGTTGGATCAGCCGCAGGAGGGCTCGCGGTTGGCACAGGACTGTCATCCTCCTCCAGATCAGTATTTTCATCATCTGAAGCCGCAGTGGCAACAGATGGGATGTCAGCGACTTCACTGCCCTCTAAAGCGGGCAGTAACTTCTTCTTTGCGGCACGCTTGGGAGCAGCAGTGCCGCCACCGCGGGAAGCGACCAGTAGTTCTCATCAGCCTGATACAGAAAAGGGAAGACCTTAATATCAAAAAGAAAGGCAGCTCTACTATAAAGACAAAGGACTAGAGAGGAGGGTTACCTCAAAAGGCTTGTTGTTAACGCTAAAAGGGGCGAGCCCCACCTTGTCGAAGGAGATGTTCTTCTCCTCAGTCACACGGGTGACGAACTCCACCCAGTCCTCAGGCTCCCAGTCAGCAGCCTTGACGCGATCAACGTCAGTAGAAGTGCCAGAGCACTCGAGGAAGGACCGTTGACGGGGACTCACTGGCTGGATGCGCCATTTCGTCCAGCAAGAAAGAAGATCAAGGCCAGTAAGGCCATGATCAATTAAGGCACGGACCTTGAGCAGCGACTCATTCACGAAGGACGTTGCAGCATCCCGAGGTTTGGATTTTAGTGCCTCAGAGGGCACGAAAAGAGAGTTGGACCAAGCAGGGAGGCGAGTTTCGCCCTCCGGAGAAGTGTCTTGACAGTAAAAGAAAGATTTTTGCCAAGCCCTGGGACGATTCGCCAGGGCTAGCTTGGGAAGACAGGAGTTTCTGTGGCGCTGTAGAGAGATGGCGCCGACCTGAACGTAGGCGCCACCTTTGGAGACAAGCTGGCTATTGCAAGAAAAAGAGGCCAGCCACAGATCGATGTTGGGGGCTATGCCGAGATAGTCCTCGCACAGTACATGGAAATTGCTCACCTGGAGCATTGAGTTGGGTCCGATGTCATGTAGGCGGAGGCCCAGGCGTTGCATCAGGTTGCGGAAGAAGAGGGAGCCGGGAGGCGTGAACCCACGCTCCACGTGCTCCACGAACATCACCAGTTCGTTGGGCTTGGGGCGCGGCTCGATCTCATCACCTGGCGCCCGCCAGATGTTGTCCTCCTTCGGCGGCAAGAAGCCAGCATCGGCGAGATCCGCGAGAGTCTGCTCCGTTACCCAGGATCCTTCCCAGTTGCAGGAGATCTTGCGTTTATCATCGGATGGCTTTGCCTTGGGCGCCATTGCGAACAAATTGGATCGGGGGCTAAGCTCGATTGAGGAAGACGGCGGCGCGGTTGGAAGCAAGGAGAAAGCAGAGGCAAGTGAATATTGACCTAGGCCGCCGCAGCTTATAACTGGGATGCCCGAGATCAACGGAATAATTTGCGCCCGCAGAATGAGGAACGGTCCGCAATTGAAGGAAACAAAAATTTCAGATGGAAAGGATGAGTCGCGCAAATGAGTCGCGGCTTTGAATCGCGTCAGTCAGAGATTAGTCAGAACGCTCACAGTGCGGCTTAACAACTACCTCCAGTAACCAAAGGATCCTCACTGTGAAGTTCTAACCAATCTTGGGGGCTAATGTCGGGGGAATACTTTGTGGATTAACCCGCGGCCCATGTTGATAAGTGCGACTCAACTTACTCGCACAATAAAGGCCTACATAAAAGCAAGCCCAATATCGCACCGCCACAAGGAGAAAGATCTAGAAGACATATCCTGGAAGACGTGAGGAGGAGTTAGTCTCCAAGTAGGTTCCAGTCGATGTATTCCTTGTGGAGGAAGTTTCCTTTGTAACCTAGCGAGCCTCTGTGTATATAAAGAGGACTCGCAGGACTTAGACAGGGTCAAGCTATCAAGCCCTAAACCCTAGCTCTTACGGCGAGTTCCCAGATCGGATCGCCACCATTGTAACACCACATATATCATATCAATACCAAGCTAGGGTAGGCAGGAAGTAGGTCTTTACCTCACATTGAGGGGCCGAACCTGGGTAAATCTGTGTTCGTCCTTGTTCCTGCGATCCCAAGCTCGGAGACGATTGACTCGCGCAAATCCCAACCTACGAAGTCATCCATGACATCTGACGTGACAAACCCACGACATCGGCGCTCAACACCGTCGCCTCCAACCCTAGCACCGTTATTCATCGAAGGATGCTTGGTGGTGACTACGGCGCGGCCGGCGAGGAATAGCGCGCGTCCGGAGCGCTGACGACGGGTAGTAGTGTGTGGGCTACTGGGAGCAGGTGGTGTGGGCGACTGCGATAGCAGGTGGTGTGTGTCTGCTTTTATAGCCGGCCGGTCGAGCGGGAGCTGGAGACGGGAAGCGGTGGCGCTGGGCGTGCACCGACGGGTGGGTGAGACGTGACGCGTAAGAGTTTAATGCAAACAACTCTCCGCGGCCACGCACAGAGGCACAGTTTGGGTATCCGAGATGGCTGGAAACTGCGCCAACTGAAGGCTGGCCTCGGGTGAGACACGTCTCCGCCGCGCAGGCGCAGTCGCAGCTTGGGAAGCCGAGAAGGCTGAGACACGTCTAATTCGTCGCTCAGCTTGGGAAGTCGAGACGGCTGGGCGCTGCGCCAACCGGAGGTCGGGTGAGACACGTCACCGCCGCGCAGACGCAGTCCAGCTTTGGAAGCCGAGAAGGATGGACGCTGCACAGACGTCGGCGTTGATGCGACGCGTGCCCGTCTAGTCCCGTCCCGTCCCTTCACCGGTGTACGTAAATTCATCCACGCCCTACGTTTGTACCACACCACGCGGTGGTGAAACGTGCAACGTGAAGTTGCAGTTCCGCTCCACTCGCCGTGCATGCGTAGTTGAAACACTCCACTCGCCGTGCATGCGTTGTGGACGTCCCTGTTGACGACGTTCAACCTGTGGTCTGACTCTCAGCCTATTCATGACGACGTTGCTGTAGAAGATGACTCGAAACCGAGGACGGTTTCGCCTGAAGGGGAGGAGGATGATGAGGCTCCTCCCATGATTGATGGTATTATTCAAAAATATCTTCGGCTGAAGTATGAAGATGTAGAAGAATTACTACGTATGATGCATGTCATGGTTGTACAAAAGATTGGTTCGCATGAGCATGTACTAGGCGACCAAGAATATTGCATGCATGTGGGTGGGTCCAGGACTTTGATTAGCAGGCACCAACTCTTGTACGTGGATCTTAACCGGACAGCTGAGATATTTCCGTGTAGAACAAATACAGGAGATCAGCTCGGCTATTTCTTTGCTCGGTCACGTCCACCTGAGCAGATAGATGGTACTAGCAGGATTCAGCTCTGGAGTTTTCGGTGTTTGAAGGAGGCGGGCTGGGGTCCACCTACAGGCGTGGAGATTGCGGTGCATCCAAGAGTAATTTTATTTTTAGTTGTGTTGTTTTATTTTCTGTTTAGGAAAAGTGGGTCCGAGTTAAGTTTTAGGGTTTTTGGAGTCACCCATATAAAGGGTTTGGCCGCCGGCCTTGTAACACAGGTTATGTTTTGAGATTAAAGTTATGTCGTGAGGTTCACCCGGGATGGGGCTCCGAGATCGAGTTATTGTCGGTTTTGATTGCTGATTCTTTTGAGTCTGAGTTTGCGTATCGTGGAGTAAATTTAATTTGCTCAACGATCGAAGTTATCTTGGTATTGTTTTTGGTTCGCCGTGAAAGATCGAGCCTAAAAACCCTTTGGATCACGTTAATCCGTATCATCTTGGTATCAGAGCGTCGGGTTTCTCACGGCGATTTCGTTCCGAGATTTATCTGCTGAGTTTGAGATCAATCTGCTATTCTGCTGGAGATTTTGCTGCCGGAGGTTTAGGCCAAGACACCGGTTATTTGCTTGTTATTCTGCTGGAGTCGTTGGAGTTTTTCTGTGAAGCTCCGTCGTTTGATGTTTCCGCTGGGAGAGAATTCTGCGCTTGGAGTATAGGAGATCGGATCCAAAGAACAAAGGAAAGTGCAGATTTATTTGTTGCGATCTGATTCTATCCTGTGTGTACAAGTTCCAATTTGCTTTGCCACTCACGTCAAGCTTCCTTGGGCTACGTGACTTGGATAAGAGCTCTTTATTTTCTGCTGGAGTTTGTGTCCGGTTGTGCTAGGATTTGTTCATCCGAGCCGAGACCTGCTTGGAGATCTGCAATCCAAGGAACAACTCTTGCTATTATTGCTGCTGCGTCGCTATGGAGAAGAAAAACTTGTTGTCCTATTGGTTTCAGCGAGAGGAAGAAGGTCATGTTGTATCTCTGTTTCACTCTCATGTAAAAGCTCAGGATAAAGCATGTGCCTTGACAATTGATTATTCGAGCTTCATCAACGCTGTTAGTCTCGAGATGGTGGAGAAGTTAGGGTTGCCTATAACAGCACATCTGCAACCATATTTGCTATATTGGGGAAACCACCACCTCGCCATCACACACCAATCATTGGTATACTTTCAGTTGGGTCCGTTGTCTTATGTGGTGTGTTGTGACGTGATTCCATTTCACTTGGTTTCATGTCATTTGCTGTTGGGAAACCATGGAATGATGAGCACGAAACTTTGTTATATCAGCGTAACCCGCTTCAGTATGCCGTGCCCTTTCAAAGGAAACAGTGTATTCTGCACTCCATGGATACGAACATATACACAGCTTGGAGAGAGGAAAGATTGCAGAAGAAGAAGGAGGCCGATGAAAAGCTTAGAGAGCTCGAAGGGGCAAAGAAGAGGGAGGACGAAGCTGCTGCAATTCTTGTGGTGGCCGACACGGCTGCACTTGCTCTTACGCCTATTCAGCCTATAGTTGTGGCCGACACTCCTACAATTTTTGTTGCTCCTATTTCCTCTGCAGATCATGTTGTTGACGTCCCTGTTGACGACCTTCAACCTGTGGTCGACTCTCAGCCTGTTCATGACGACGTTGCTGTAGAAGATGACTCGAAACCGAGGACGGTTTCGCCTGAAGGGGAGGAGGATGATGAGGCTCCTCCCATGATTGATGGTATTATTCAAAAATATCTTCGGCTGAAGTATGAAGATGTAGAAGAATTACTACGTATGATGCATGTCATGGTTGTACAAAAGATTGGTTCGCATGAGCATGTACTAGGCGACCAAGAATATTGCATGCATGTGGGTGGGTCCAGGACTTTGATTAGCAGGCACCAACTCTTGTACCTGGATCTTAACCGGACAGCTGAGATATTTCCGTGTAGAACAAATACAGGAGATCAGCTCGGCTATTTCTTTGCTCGGTCACGTCCACCTGAGCAGATAGATGGTACTAGCAGGATTCAGCTCTGGAGATTTCGGTGTTTGAAGGAGGCGGGCTGGGGTCCACCTACAGGCGTGGAGATTGCGGTGCATCCAAGAGTAATTTTATTTTTAGTTGTGTTGTTTTATTTTCTGTTTAGGAAAAGTGGGTCCGAGTTAAGTTTTAGGGTTTTTGGAGTCACCCATATAAAGGGTTTGGCCGCCGGCCTTGTAACACAGGTTATGTTTTGAGATTAAAGTTATGTCGTGAGGTTCACCCGGGATGGGGCTCCGAGATCGAGTTATTGCCGGTTTTGATTGCTGAATCTTTTGAGTCTGAGTTTGCGTATCGTGGAGTAGATTCAATTTGCTCAACGATCGAAGTTATCTTGCTATTGTTTTTGGTTCGCCGTGAAAGATCGGGCCTAAAAACCCTTTGGATCACGTTGATCCGTATCAAAAAATATGCGAAACGTCGCGCGCACCCGGCCCATTATCGAAAAAACCAAAACGTCGAGAGCAAATTCAACCTTTCGACCCACCGCGACGGAAACATGCGACGTTATTGGAACATCGTCGCGAAAACATCATGGATCGAGACAATTTTGGTAGTGTCACACCCACCCGAACGATCGGATTACGGATATACCTACCCTTAAACACACCATGAACATTCTTCATAGATCATAAACGATGTGGGCGAGTCTCTACTAGAGAAAAGTGAGAAGGCACTCGAAATCGACATTTCAAAGTTTCCAAATATCATGAAAAATCCTAGAGTCGGTTGTCGCATCCCGGGAACCAGGGGTCCCCGTGAATCGTCCGAAGGAGGAGACGCGTAGGTCAAAGACTGTGGGGACCCCGGAATAGCTGTCCGAAATACCCGATTATGCTTAACACAACGATCCCATGATCAGTCTGTCGTTGCACATAATCCGAATTGGATACCAAAGTTTACATCCATTACAATACCGAATTAAAAGTCTTACATAAATGGTCATTTAGACCAAGTCTTACATAGGTGCCTTCATGGGCCAAACCAAAATATCAGCGGAAGCTACGGCGTGGTAGACATCAAATCCTAACGAAGACGACCCGACAAGCAGCTGACTTATGGAGATCCTTAGTTCGCGTAGAAGTCGCCATACTCCTGCTCGGCGTAGTGCTCCTCCACGTAGTCTGGCTAGGACAATAGCCAGGGACGAAACCAATATGAGTATATTTGAATGTACTCGCAAACTACCCCAACATGAGTATGCACTAGTTTTATTTTACTTTTCCAACTTTTATTTATTAAAACATCTCTATATCTTTATTGAAAAAGGTAAGAAGAGTTTTATTACCATTTTTAAAGAACTCTCCATTATATTTGTTTCTCCAAAACTCATCCTTTTTCCGACCATAGTCCATCATGGTCTACTTCGTCCAACAACCTCATACCGATCCATTGGTATAGGTGTATGGAACATTCTCCACTTCATTTTCTTTTCAAAACTCAAAGTCTTTCAAAAACTTGCACATGGTCAAAATAGGGCCTCCCAACTGTCCATATCCGAGGACTCGGCTATTCGAATAGTTTTACACTCTGCAGAGTTAGCACGCTTTTCCCACATCCATCCGGCAACTCATCGTGACTGCCACGTCTCGCCATACAAGGTGTATGCGAAGTATGCCGCCGACCATAGCCTGTCCTTTGCTCATGCTAGTATAGGACCCTGCCCATATGACACTTCCGTCAACACTTAACCCAGCCCGTCGGAATCTAAATGTGAGGACTCATAGGTTTTGCCCGGCGGTTTATGGTGGAACCTTCAATCCTCCTCCTTATCTTTCCATAGAGTTTGAGCGAGGACCCGGGTCAGGGGTAGATCAACAAACTATCCCCTCATGTACAACGGATCATCTCCGTCGATGAGGCATCCCATACTAATATGAGCAAATTATATGACTAAGCCCTTTTCCCATATGTGGGTAAATGTGGTCGCGCAGGGTATCGGCTGATTGACGTAAGTACAAGGACACACTGTGCATTTTCATAAACATCTCCATTCTCCACTTCTCCATTTCAACACCGACATCTCGGTATTCCATAATTACACAAATATTTTCAAAGAGTTTGAATAAACAATATTTGTTTTTCCCATCCTATAATTTTGACATAACTATCTTATATCTCTACATGGTGGCAAAATAATTTCCATATATGTTTTGAAAAAGGTTTTATAAATCTTTGCTTTAAAGGTAAATCATGATATCAAAAATAGATGCATATGTTTGTAGTGCAAGCTCAGAGAGTAGCTTGCCTTGCTCGGCAAAGTGACCTTGGTCTTGATCTTCAGATTCAACAAACTCTCCTTCTTCGATAAATCCGACAGCGTTCTCGTCTAATTAATAAACAAACAGATACAAACAATCACTAAACTACCCAAGCAATCATCACAACATAACAATCATAAGCATCACAAATAGCTACTACACACCTCAAACAATACAATTTGGTTTCAAATTAATTGAATTAAACATTATTTGTTTATGTCTAAATTATGGCAGAAACTTGTTAAACATGTTTAATTGCATAACTTGAGTTCTGTTGGTCACAAAAATACAAACTAAATTTCTACAGAAAGCTACTGATGTGTAGAAGACAACACAATTGAGTTTGGATTAATTGGAGTTACCAAACTCCCTACATAATTGTTTTAATCCAGTAAGTTATTAATCAATTTTTTTGCTACAACTCAAGTTAATTTATTCAAAAATTAAATCCTTTTAGGGGTAACTAACCTTAACTAAATTGACCTAAAAAATTGGTCCTAAATCATTTGGGTTAACCATTAAACATCTATAAATGTTTTAGTTCAGAAGGGTGTTCAAATTTCAACTTTATACTAAACAATTAATACTGCACAAATAATTCTACCAAAATTGGGAAGCTAATACATGCAGTACTAAGCTAGCAAAATTGGTTTGGAATTATTTGGACTAACAGAGTATCAGAAACAAACAAGTTTAGAATTTAAACCTTCTGTAGTATTTTTAATAATACATTTTTATTATTTATCTAAATGAAATTGAATCCACTTGGGTTGGTTAAACAATTTCATAAGCTTTCCAGAACATTTGGATTTGATTTATTTGGACATGTAAATCTTGAGATATTGATTTTCTAAGTTGATGCCAGTACTGAAATTCCAGAGAAAGTTAAATTCAAAATTGTGTTCTGTTTGGATAATGTTGAGAAATCTGACAGGTGGGGCCCTTCTGTCAGTGACTCAGTGCACGCGGGAAAATTGTTAAATCGCTGACGGGTGGGGCCATCCCGTCAGCGTCTATCAAACGCGAAGGGGTACGCTGATCCAACGGCCCACGTTCGAGTCCATCGGCGACGACCATTTCTGGGCGGCGCCGTGGCTCCGGCGACGGCGAGGTGGACGGAAACCTCACCTAGAGGGCACGGCAGACGGCGGCGATGACGTGAATCGACGGCGGAGGCTCGGGGAAGGTCGTGGCGCGAGTTGTACTTGCTGGGACGGCGTGTAGCGGCGATGGCGACGCGTCGGACTTCCACGGCCACGGCAACGGATTCCGGCGAGCTCCTGCGGTCGCGTCTGTGCACGAAAGAGGGGAAAAAGGCTCGGGTGAGTGCGGTGTCCATGAGGAAGAGAGTACGGGCCAGAGGGGAGAGAATGAGGGAGTGTGGCGTCGCGGCCATGATCGACCTCGACGGCGGCAGTGGCTGCGGCAGTGCCGCCCTCCTGGCGGTGCACGGAGAAATTGGAGAGGGGGAGAGGGAGTGGGGATGGTGTGGAGTTTCCAGAGGGCTCGGGAGGGGTTTTATAGGGCAGGGGTGGTCCATGGTGGTCGCGGTGCATGGCGGCGTCCATGGCGCACGGGAGAGGATCCTCCTCTCGATTGCGCGGCGACGCGTGCAGGGAGCTCAATGCAGGGGCGTCTGAGGGGTCCGGCGGGAGCTAGGAGCAGCTATGGCGATGGGTGCGTGTCGGGGAGCAGAGGGGGGGGGGCGAATTTGGCCGGCGCCGTCGAGTTCATCTCGGCGGAGCAGAGGGGGACAGGGCAGCGTCGGGGCGAGCGAGAGCGCTCGAGTGCTCTCCTCTGCGTGCAGAGCTGCAGAGGCTGCAGAGGCGCGGCGCGAGCTGGGGGGGCCTGGGGGCGGCGTCGACAGCCACGGCGACACGGCGGCGGCGACAGTGAGCTAGGGGTAGGAGACGACTGCATTTTTGCAGAAAACCCCTGCCTCCTCTTTTCTGTTTTTCTTTTATTTCTTTTTCAAACCAGTAGCATTTAGGAATTTATTTGGGGCACTTATACTATTTAGAAAAATTTGCAAATATTTGTGAAGCCTTCCCATAACATGTAGAAGCTCCACAAAATTTGGCATTTCAAAATAAAATTTTTGAATCATTTTTGTTCATAGGGTTTTAATTATGGTATTTAAATTTATTTCAAATTGATTTTTACTTTAGAATTTTAAAACTAGTTCAAAATATTATTTGAGAGGGATAAGTGGTAAGAATAAAATGGGAGTGTTTACATTACCACTCCACTGACTTTTGTTTGAAACAATTTGAGTTTCTCACTTGGAGAATTGGTGTGACACACTTGTCACTTTTATTTCTCTTGTTTCAACTTTTGCTTTTGTATTCAAAGTTTTTAATTCAAGCAAACAACATCACAAGTAACAAGAAATAATTATCACAAGCAACAATTTACAATCAACACATAATAATCAACAAAAGTTTTTGTTGGCTCTCATTTTTGGAATAATAATCTGATTAATAATTTTGGGATGTTACAATCCTTCCCCCCTTAAAATAAATCTCGTCCCGAGATTTGCTAGGCTTAGGTACTAAAGAGGTTGGGAATTCTTCCTAAGATAATCTTCGCGTTCCCAAGTTGCTTCTTCTTCAGAGTGGTTAGTCCACTGGACTTTGTAAACTTGATCGCGCCCTTCGGGTAACACGAACATCTTCTTCGAGAATCTTGAGGGTCTCTCACGATAAGTCAGGTCTTGGTTCAGGTCGATGGAGAGGTGGTCGATGTTTTTGAAAACATCAGGCTGGTCAGGAACTTCAAGACACTTCCGGAGCAAGGAAATGTGGAAGACATCATGATAATCTCCTAACTCCTGGGGCAACTCCAGCTGATAGGATACTTCTCCTCGACGAGCAATGATCTTGAAGGGTCCAATATACCTTGGCGCTAATTTTCCTTTGACATGGAAACGCTGCATTCCTTTAAGGGGTGTCACTCGGAGATAAACATAATCTCCGACACTGAAAGTGAGATCACGGCGCTTGGTGTCAGCGTAACTCTTCTGACGGGATTGGGCAGTTTTGAGGCGTTCACGAATAAGCTGAACTTGCTCTTCAGCTTCACGGAGGGTATCTGGTCCGAACAATTTGCTTCTCCGGTATCGGACCAATTCAGGGGTGTACGACACTTCTTGCCGTAAAGGGCTTCAAAAGGGGCCATTTGCAGACTAGACTGATAACTGTTGTTGTACGAGAACTCTGCAAACGGAAGACAATCTTCCCACTTGGAACCATAGGATAGAACACATGCGCGAAGCATGTCCTCCAATATCTGGTTCACGCTCAGTTTGGCCATCGGTCTGGGGATGATAAGCTGTGCTAAATGCTAACTTGGTTCCGAGGGCTTCATGAAGGGATTTCCAGAATCTTGAGGTGAATTGCGTGCCTCTATCAGATACAATCTTCTTAGGCACACCATGCAGGCTCACTATTCTGGAAATATACAGTCTGCTAACTGATCCGATAAGTGGTCTTGACAGGAATGAAATGGGCAACCTTGGTCAGTCGATCAACGATGACCCAGATTGAATCATGGCCTCGGTTGGATCTTGGAAGTCCGGTAATAAAATCCATTCCAATCTCATCCCACTTCCACTCGGGAATTTTCAAAGGTTGAAGCAATCCAGCGGGTCGCTGATGTTCAGCCTTGACTCGCTGACAGATATCACACTTGGCTACAAAGAACCAATCTCTCGCTTCATTCCATGCCACCAAAATCTTTCTCGAAGGTCTTGGTACATTTTGGTTCCGCCGGGGTGGATTGAATAAGGGGTCTCATGGGCCTCCTTCAGGATTAACTCCTTAAGTTCCGTGACATTGGGCACACAGATACGGTCATTGAATTTCAGCACTCCTTCAGCATCTTCGGTAAAACCGGGTGCTTTGCCGAGGGAAATCTTCTTCTTAATTCCTCAATACTTTCATGACCTTTTTGGGCTTCTTTGATTTGATCCATCAGGGTTGGGGTTAACTCTAAATTGGCGAGATAACCATGGCTAACAAGTTCTAGTCCAAAATCTTGAACTCTTTGAACAAGGCTGGCTGTTCGGCTTGGATCAGGGCATTCAGGGTGCAAGGTTTGCGACTAAGGGCATCGGCAACTACATTAGCCTTTCCGGGTGATAATGGATTCCAATATCATAATCCTTGATTAATTCCATCCATCTCCTCTGTCGCAGGTTCAATCTTTCTGGGTGAAAATATACTTCAAGCTTTTGTGATCTGTATAGACCTCGCAGCGATGTCCCGCAAGATAGGGACGCCACGTTTTAAGAGCAAGAACAACAGCAGCTAACTCCAGGTCATGGGTTGGGTAATTCTCTTCATGCGGTCGCAACTGCCGGGACAGATACGACACAACTTTGCCTTCTTGCATCAGAACGCAACCAAGTCCGAGGCGTGATGCATCGCAATACACGTCGAAACTCTGGTGACGTCTGGCATAATCAGGATTGGGGCTGAGGTTAGTCTCTTCTTCAGTTCTTGGAAACTATCCTCACACTTCTGAGTCCATTCAAATTTCTTGTCCTTCTTCAACAGTTGGGTCATGGGTTTGGCTATACTGGAAAATCCTTCAACGAACTTGCGGTAATAACCGGCGAGTCCGAGAAAGCTTCGGATTTCAGTCACACTGGTTGGGGATAACCAGTCAACAATGGCTTGGATCTTCTCGGGTCAACAGAAATTCCTCCGGCAGATACAACATGTCCGAGAAATGCCACTTCACTGAGCCAAAACTCACACTTGCTAAGCTTGGCATACAGCTGGTGCTCTCGGAGGTCTCCAAAACTAGACGCAGGTGTTCAGCATGCTCTTCTTCGGTCTTGGAATAAATAAGGATGTCATCAAGGAAAACTACCACGAACTTGTCGAGGTACTCCATGAAAATCTTGTTCATGAGATTCATGAAATAGGCTGGGGCATTGGTCAGACCAAAGACATCACGGTGTATTCAAACAAACCGTAACGAGTGGTGAAGGCGGTCTTGGGAATGTCTGTCTCTCGGATCTTCAACTGATGGTATCCTGTCCGAAGATCGATCTTGGAAAAGACTCGGGCTCCGTTCATTTGATCGAACAGATCCTCGATCTTGGGAAGAGGGTACTTGTTTTTAATGGTCACGTCATTCAGCTTGCGATAATCCACACACAGGCGTGTGGTACCGTCTCTCTTGTCCACAAAAATAATGGGTGATCCCCAAGGTGAAGCGCTTGGGCGAACAAGTCCTTTGCTGAGCATATCAGCCAACTGCTTCTTCAACTCAACCAGTTCTTCCGGATTCATCCGATAAGGCTTTTGGGATATAGGGGCTGTTCCTGGGATAAGCTCAATTATGAACTCAATTCCCGGTCTGGCGGCATACCAGGCAATTCTTCAGGGAAAACATCTTGAACAGGTGAACAACACGGATCTCATCTAGGGGGTCGAGCTATGCTCTCATGGCAGCCTGGGTGAGATGACTGGTTTCAGACACATACTCCACTTCTACTTCTTTGTCGGTGGTGATGGATACAGCTCTTCTGGCACAGTCAATTCGACCATGGTACTTGGCTAACCAATTCATACCGAGTATAACATCGATGCCTTGGGTTCCCAGAACAATTAAGTTAACTGGAAACTTTTCTCCTTTGATCTCAAGGGGTACATCGGAGCAAAACATCTGGTGGTCTCATGGGTTTGGGTAAGAGGCTCTCGACTAAACCTCCCTTAGCAACAAATTCTTGGGTAACAAATGAATGGGTAGCACCAGAATCAAACAGAACAGTTGCAGGTACTGAGTTGACAAGGAACGTACCCAGCACAACATCCGGCGCATCCTGAGCTTCTTCAGCATTGATGTGGTGCAGACGACCCTTGGCAACAGCAGCATTTCCGCGGGTGCGGCATTCTTGCCATTTCCATTGCGGCCTTGACCATTGTTCGGTGCCGGCGCATTGGGGCGCTGACATTCCTCTTGGGATTGGGCATTCTCTGGAGTAGTGACCCTTGTTGCCGCATTCAAAGCAGACAACATTGGATTGCGGTGAAGTTGTTGAAGTTTCCTCCGGGACGGTTATTGTCATTGGGGCGGTTGAAGTTGTTTGGGCGGTTAGGGTAATTGGGGCGTGGAGCTTGGGTGGACGATAGGCAGGCCTGGGGTTTTGCTGAAAGATACGAGGTTTCTGGCTGCTCGAACCTTCCTGAGCATTCATCCTCCTCTTGCGACCTTCATACATAGACTTGCGCTTGGTCTCCAGCTGGATGGCTTTGTCCACAAGTGACTCCAGATCACGGAAGTCATGGATAACCAGAGCACACTGCAGTTCATCATGAAGTCCACTCATGAAACGCTCCATCTTCTTCTTCTTTGTCGGTGTCATCAGGAGCATACCGAGATAAGTCGGTAAACTCATCAGATAACCGACCACATCTTACTTCCCTGCCTCAGCTTGCGGAACTCATCCTTCTTCCTCTCAATAAGTCCGCTGGGAATATGCTTCTTGCGGAACTTCTCCTGGAACTCAGCCCAGTTGATAACATGACCAGCTTGCTGGAGAGCCTTGGTAGTTTCCCACCAAGCTCTTGCAGGTCCAGCGAGATAGTGGGTTGCATACAGCACTTTCTCATTTTCTCCCACAGCAGCAACTTCCAGATTGTTGTCGATGGTGCGAAGCCAATCATCGGCTTCAGTGGGTGAAGTCCCTTGGAGTAGGTGGGTGGGTTGGTCTTCTGGAAATCGCCTAAGGTGGATCGCTGGTTTCCATCGCCATTGCCATTACCACCATTGTTGTTGTTGTTATTGTTGTTGTTGTTGAGATGGGCGGCTGCGATTGCTGCAGGGCAGCGAGATGAGCTTGGCGCTCTCCGGGCATTTTCACGTTCCTCCATGATAAGCGCGAGAAGTTGGGCGGGGGTTGGGTCCGGTGGTGGTGGTGCTCCTCCTTCCGCACGACGGGGCGGCATCCTGAAGCACACCGGGTATAAGAGGCAAGGCAAAAAGTTCGACTAAGGGAAAAGACGATTTCGCAAGTGGTTGATTAATTTAAGGATTATATGAAAATATTTACACAGATCAAACAAGACAAACATACTTATATATTACCAACATCACATCAAGGAGTTCACAACAACATCAAGCTTACAACATCAAGCTTACAACATCCCTATATCTAAGATACATAACATCTGGTTTCCAAAAGAACCACTACTTCGACTCGACTAGCGATAGGGGGTCAACCTAATCCTGCGGTAGTATCAAGTCACTCGCCTACTGAGGTGGAACCTCAGCTCTCACGTCAGCATCTGACTGGTAGGTGGCTCCTCGGGATCCTCCTCCTCGTCCTCGAGAACTGCCTCGAGTGGCTCCTCCTCCTCGTCAACTAACTCCTCATCGTCTCCTCCTCATAATCCATCTCCTCCACGAAGTCATCATCGTCACTGAGGAAAGCGTTGTTCTCCTTGCGGAGATCCTCGCCCTCCTCCTCCATCTCGTCAGTATGGTGCTCTAGATCCTCGATCAGCTCGTCCTGCTCCGCCACCTTCTTGCGGAGCTTCACGATAGTCCTCCTCAGCTGGGCCCTCTTCTGAGAAGAGCGACCTTCTCCTCCATCAGCTTCTCCTCATTCTCGCGAATCTCAACAAGCGAGATGCGATCAAAGTGAAGCTGAACTCTAGTGCGCATCAGATCATCCTGGGTGTGCTGAAGTAAGAGCTCCATGTCCATGATGTAGCTCCCAAACATCGGGTGGTAAGGGTAGGAGTAGGGTGTCCGTCGCTGTTGCGCCTCCCGTAGAACCGGAAACGGGAGTTCGCCAACTCCGCCTTGTGCTCCTCACAAAGTCGGGCTAGCAACCTCTGTGTGGCAGTACAGAGACCGTCAACCCAGGTAGAAGCCTTGGTGGTGAAGATGATCGTCCTGGAACTGGGAGACTTGATGTTCCTGCGAACTGACGACTCGATGAGCCAACTCAGTCTTCCGACTCCGTGAACGTCAACCTGAGCTCCTTTGAACTCTGGAGCGGGGCGACCTAACAGCTTGCTCAACTCGAACAAGTCCCTCTCGAACGTCAGCTTGCTGTCCTTCTCAAGCTGAACGAACTCGGTCCAATGGAGTGCCATCTACAATTTTTAAGCAAAGTTTTAAGTTAGTGAGCTGACGAGTGTATCAAAATTTTAAATGTAGTAGGGCAACAAGTGAGTCAAATTTTAAGCTTAATGAGAGTGTGCAAAATTTTAAGGATACAAGGAAAATGTAATATTTAATGAGAGTAAAATTTTGCATAAGTAAGAGGATTGGAGATAAGCAGTTTTCGAAAATACTTCACTCCTTTTTTTTAGAAATTAACTTTTGTAACTTTATCTAGCGACCATGCTAACTAAGGTCTCCTAAAGTCAGGATGGCTCTGATACCAAGTCTGTGGGGACCCCGGACTAGCTGTCCGAAATACCCGATTATGCTTAACACAACGATCCCGTGATCAGTCTGTCGTTGCACATAATCCGAATTGGATACCAAAGTTTACATCCATTACAATACCGAATTAAAAGTCTTACATAAATGGTCATTTAGACCAAGTCTTACATAGGTGCCTTCATGGGCCAAACCAAAATATCAGCGGAAGCTACGGCGTAGTAGACATCATATCCTAACGAAGACGACCCGACAGGCAGCTGACTTGTGGAGATCCTTAGTTCGCGTAGAAGTCGCCATACTCCTGCTCGGCGTAGTGCTCCTCCTCGTAGTCTGGCTAGGACAATAGCCAGGGACGAAACCAATATGAGTACATTTGAATGTACTCGCAAACTACCCCAACATGAGTATGCACTAGTTTTATTTTACTTTTCAACTTTTATTTATTTAAAACATCTCTATATCTTTATTGAAAAAGGTAAGAAGAGTTTTATAACCATTTTAAAGAATCACCATTATATTGTTTCTCCAAAACTCCTCCTTTTTCCGACCATAGTCCATCATGGTCCACTTCCTCCAACAACCTCATACCGATCCATTGGTATAGGTGTATGGAACATTCTCCACTTCATTTTCTTTTTAAAACTCAAAGTCTTTCAAAAACTTGCACATGGTCAAAGTAGGGCCTCCCAACTGTCCATATCCGAGGACTCGGCTATTCGAATAGTTTTACACTCTGCAGAGTTAGCACGCTTTTCCCACATCCATCCGGCAACTCATCGTGTCTGCCACGTCTCGCCATACAAGGTGTATGCGAAGTAAGCCGCCGACCATAGCCTGTCCTTTGCTCATGCTAGTATAGGACCCTGCCCATATGACACTTCCGTCAACACTTAACCCAGCCCGTCGGAATCTAAGTGTGAGGACTCATAGGTTTTGCCGGCGGTTTATGGTGGAACCTTCAATCCTCCTCCTTATCTTTCCATAGAGTTTGAGCGAGGACCCGGGTCAGGGGTAGATCAACAACTATCCCCTCATGTACAACGGAGTCATCTCCGTCGATGAGGCATCCCATACTAATATGAGCAAATTATATGACTAAGCCCTTTCCCATATGTGGGTAAATGTGGTCGCACAGGGTATCGGCTAGTTGACGTAAGTACAAGGACACACTGTGCATTTTTCATAAACATCTCCATTCTCCACTTCTCCATTTCAACACCGACATCTCGGTATTCCATAATTACACAAATATTTTCAAAGGAGTTTGAATAAACAATATTTGTTTTTCCCATCCTATAATTTGACATAACTATCTTATATCTCTACATGGTGGCAAAATAATTTCCATATATGTTTTGAAAAGGTTTTATAAATCTTTGCTTTAAAGTAAATCATGATATCAAAAATAGATGCATATGTTTGTAGTGCAAGCTCAGAGAGTAGCTTGCCTTGCTCGGCAAAGTGACCTTGGTCTTGATCTTCAGATTCAACAAACTCTCCTTCTTCGATAAATCCGACAGCGTTCTCGTCTAATTAATAAACAAACAATACAAACAATCACTAAACTACCCAAGCAATCATCACAACATAACAATCATAAGCATCACAAATAGCTACTACACACCTCAAACAATACAATTTGGTTTCAAATTAATTGAATTAAACATTATTTGTTTATGTCTAAATTATGGCAGAAACTTGTTAAACATGTTTAATTGCATAACTTGAGTTCTGTTGGTCACAAAAATACAAACTAAATTTCTACAGAAAGCTACTGATGTGTAGAAGACAACACAATTGAGTTGGATTAATTGGAGTTACCAAACTCCCTACATAATTGTTTTAATCCAGTAAGTTATTAATCAATTTTTTGCTACAACTCAAGTTAATTTATTCAAAAATTAAATCCTTTAGGGGTAACTAACCTTAACTAAATATGACCTAAAAAATTGGTCCTAAATCATTTGGGTTAACCATTAAACATCTATAAATGTTTTAGTTCAGAAGGGTGTTCAAATTTCAACTTTATACTAAACAATTAATACTGCACAAATAATTCTACCAAAATTGGGGAAGCTAATACATGCCAGTACTAAGCTAGCAAAATTGGTTTGGAATTATTTGGACTAACAGAGTATCAGAAACAAACAAGTTTAGAATTTAAACGTTCTGTAGTATTTTTAATAATACATTTTTATTATTTATCTAAATGAAATGAATCCACTTGGGTTGGTTAAACAATTTCATAATCTTTCCAGAAAATCTGGACTTGATTTATTTGGACTTGTAAATCTTGAGATATTGATTTTCTAAGTTGATGCCAGTACTGAAATTCCAGAGAAAGTTAAATTCAAAATTGTTAAATCGCTGACGGGTGGGGCCATCCCATCAGCGTCTATCAAACGCGAAGGGGTACGCTGCCGTTGGATCTAGATCCAACGGCCCACATTCGAGTCCATCGGCGACGACCATTTCTGGGCGGCGCCGTGGCTCCGGCGACGGCGAGGTGGACGGAAACCTCACCTAGAAGGCACGGCAGACGGCGGCGATGACGTGAATCGACGGCGGAGGCTCGGGGAAGGTCGTGGCGCGAGTTGTACTTGCTGGGACGGCGTGTAGCGGCGACGGCGACGCGTCGGACTTCCACAGCCACGGCAACGGATTCCGGCGAGCTCCTGCGGTCGCGTCTGTGCACGAAAAAGAGGGGAAAAAGGCTCGGGTGAGTGCGGTGTCCATGAGGAAGAGAGTACGGGCCAGAGGGGAGAGAATGAGGGAGTGTGGCGTCGCGGCCATGATGGACCTCGACGGCGGCAGTGGCTGCGGCAGTGCCGCCCTCCTGGCGGTGCACGGAGAAATTGGAGAGGGGGAGAGGGAGTGGGGATGGTGTGGAGTTTCCAGAGGGCTCGGGAGGGGTTTTATAGGGCAGGGGCGGTCCATGGTGGTCGCGGTGCACGGCGGCATCCATGGCGCACGGGAGAGGATCCTCCTCTCGATTGCGCGGCGACGCGTGCAGGGAGCTCAATGCAGGGGCATCTGAGGGGTCCGGGCGGGAGCTAGGAGCAGCTATGGCGACGGGTGCATGTCGGGGAGCAGAGGGGGGGCCGAATTTGGCCGGCGCCGTCGAGTTCATCTCGGCGGAGCAGAGGGGGACAGGCAGCGTCGGGGCGAGCGAGAGCGCTCGAGTGCTCTCCTCTGCGTGCAGAGCTGCAGAGGCTGCAGAGGCACGGCGCGAGCTGGGGGGGGGGGGCCTGGGGCGGCGTCGACAGCCACGGTGACACAGCGGCGGCGACAGTGAGCTAGGGGTAGGAGGCGACTGCATTTTTGCAGAAAACCCCCTGCCTCCTCTTTTCTGTTTTTCTTTTATTTCTTTTTCAAATCAGTAGCATTTTAGGAATTTATTTGGGGCACTTATATTATTTAGAAAAATTTGCAAATATTTGTGAAGCCTTCCCATAATATATAGAAGCTCCACAAAATTTGGCATTTCAAAATAAAATGTTTTGAATCATTTTTGTTCATAGGGTTTTAATTATGGTATTTAAATTTATTTCAAATTGATTTTTACTTTAGAATTTTAAAACTAGTTCAAAATATTATTTGAGAGGGATAAGTGGTAAGAATAAAATGGGAGTGTTTACATTACCACTCCACTGACTTTTGTTTGAAACAATTTGAGTTTCTCACTTGTAGAATTGGTGTGACACACTTGTCACTTTTATTTCTCTTGTTTCAACTTTTGCTTTTGTATTCAAAGTTTTTAATTCAAGCAAACAACGTCACAAGTAACAATTTACAATCACAAGCAACAATTTACAAGCAACAATTTACAATCACACATAATAATCAACAAAAGTTTTTGTTGGCTCTCATTTTTGGAATAATAATCCTGATTAATAATTTTGGGATGTTACAAAGACAACGAGTGCACTGTTTGGCCAGTGGACCGAAGATTCCCCCTGAAGGATCTCCCGGGTACCCTTGTGAGTAGGGTGCAGGGGAGACATGGCGCGTGCGCAGTGGGTCCACAGCAGGTAAAGCCTGGTAACTCTCCTACCCCGAAAGAGGACAGACAGCACACTTTTGTGGTATCCCCTTGCTCTATAAAAGGAGGGCCAAAGCTGTCGGGGGGGATCATCTTGGGGGCATAAGCTAGCTAGGCAGATCAGATCGAGAGAGTTCACCATGGAGAGAGTGCCCGGGAACACAACTCTGTAACCCGGATACGCATATCACCACCATATATCCAGACATTAAGGAGTTGGGTGTTATGCCTCACAGCGGCCCGAACCTGGGTAAACTGCTCGTGTGTTATACTTTCTGCATCGCTCATTCACTCGCCTAGATCCTCCTTGCGCCCCTCGCCGGATCTCTAAAAGGGGGTCTCGCGACCTCCGGTGTTTGTGACTTCACGGACCCTCGCACCTTTCAGGTCCTGCGCATTTCCGCCACAAGCATTCAAATGGTAGGCCAACAGGCTGAAAGGACCCCATTACTTGTCGGGTCCCCAATTTATTCTTTATCTACTCCCATCGGGAGCATAAAAAAATTCGTCGACTGCTGTTGCATCCCAAAGATTGAGAGTATCCTCATTTGCAAGCAATTAAGCACAATCTCGGGGGCTACTCCCATCAGGAGCGCTGTCGCCCACCCGAGAAAACACAAGGACTTCAGGCCACAGAACATTCAGTCGAACCTCTGTAGATTCAGCTACTCAGCTCCATGCAAAATTCATGACTAGCACAGGCGCAAATAAAAACTTCCCGAGTTGCGTCCGCCGCATATGATCCTCGGATGCTGCACCCATGGTGCAAAGATAAGACCCGCCGATCAGTCGAGCCGGCCAGGGCCCGCACCTGCTGCGCCTACCCTGTATATTCCTATGCCAACAGGCGTGAAGAAAAATCCCGACGGACGCGTTGGGTACTCACTCTATCACACTGCAGGCCGACTCCTGTAAGACCTCCGCGGCTTGAGTCGAACCTGACCAGCTTTTTCCGGGTTCGAGTCCAGGCACTCAAACTTGAAGTAGGTTAGTAAGGTTTTACCCAAACGCAGTTAACTGGTCCCGATCCATCGAGTGTACCAGGCCTACTATGCCACCATCCCTAAGACATGTCAGACGGACTACAAAACGTAAGAAAAATATGAGTCGATGTACTATCGACCCAAAACATTCACAGCAACAGGCAAAATATTGGTCGATGTGCTACCGACCCAAAGACTCATGATAAAGCAACAAATTCTTCCGTGCACCCGCAGATGAGTGCCTGCCCTATTCCTCGCCTCGACCAAGCACTCAGGGGCTACTGACGTGGGCCTACCCTTCAGGTGCCCCACCATGAAAATAACTGGTGCACTCACAGACTAAAGCCCAACCGGTGGCCTACTAGTAGACTGCACTTGAGGCCCACGAGGGAGGCCCAAGAAGACAAAGTACGCCCCAAGTCAGGCGAGCCTTATGTCGATAGAGACCTACCTTACTTGTAAACCTAATCGGATGTGAACTCCCGAGACCCAGTGTCGCAGTAGTGGAACATGGGGTTCCCCTGATGCTGCCAAAGTGGGTCCTCCACTGGGGCCCACCAAGAAGATGGACAAGGCAAGGAGTCAAGTACATCAGATGGGTTAGCCCATCTGCCTCAAGGACACCCGACAAGTTCGACAGCAAGTCTCTACGGCTAAGGACTAGGTGACCTTCCGGGTCACCCCCTCGCCCGGAGACTAGGCGAGATACCCGTGGGTCCGTGCGCCCGGCAGGAGGCCAGGCGCGCCCCCGGGTCCTCCATCCGTACCACCGAGAGGATAAGACCACCAGCTCGCCAGAAGCTGGTGGAAGACTTGGGCGCCAAGATGAAGGCCGCGCCCTGGTGTCGTTGCCACGAGCGCAGTTGGTGGGGCGGACAGACTTTGTCCGTCCCACCTTTTCCAAGGGCGGACGACCACGCCGCCCTCCAGAGAATGCTTGGAGGAGAGGGTGCCACGTCTCCTCCAAGGACCGCGAGGGGTTTTCCGCCAACACCCCTCATGCCTCTCGCGTGCCCATGTCGGATCCCCTTAGCCTATAAAAGGAGGACCACGGCACCGAGGGAGAGAGGGAGGAACAGAAGCAAGCTAGAGCTCAGGCAAGACTAGACTAGGGTTTGGAAGGTAGAGAGAGAGGTGATCTCCCCAGGGCAGGATCTGCTCTTCGTCTACCTCCGGCCGAAACTCTACCGGGTTCACCCCAGAACACCCTTGTACACCACACCATGATGAACCTCTCAATCCAGACATGCAGGAGTAGGGCTTTTAGCCTCCGGGCGGCCTGAACCTGGGTAACTCCGTGTGTCCTTCTGTGTTGTTTGCTCTCTCCCTCCGACGAAGAACTTGGCGACCTTGCTCCCGGGTAAGGCGTCTTCCAGCCTCCTTCGCGCCCCGTGCCGAACCTAAAAAGGGGGTACCATCTACTCCCGGTGTCCGTCACCCGAGACACGACATTGGCACGCCAGGTAGGGGGTGTAAGCGCTGGATTCATCTTCTTCTTCATCGACCTCAAGTTCTTCGTCAAGCATGCCGCCGAAGAGGAAGATCGATGCCGCTGCCTCCAAGGCTGCGTCTCCATCGCGCACTCAGGCTTCCGCCGAGCGTCGCGCTGCGGATGCGCGTCAGCCTGCTCCTCCGCCGGCGCCACCTACGAGAAGGTGGCGTCGGAGAGGGCCAACACCAACAAGAACGTCGACCCCGACAATCCGGCGGCTCCCGGACTGTCCACCGAGCCACCCCCACGCTCTGGAGAGAAAAGCGTCGGGAATGGCGCGGGCAGGGGTCATGACACCAGGGAGGGGCGAGGTCACGTCCGCACCAGCGGAGGTCCCCGAAGCTCCAAAAGCAAGTCCTCTACACACTTGCCCTCGGACGCACAAGCTCGCCACGACGCTCTTGTCGCTGCCAAGGCTCTCATGCAGTTCCCTCCGAGCTCCGGCGATCCCAAGGTCTACCAAGAATGGAGAGCCCGTGTGGAGGCACTCCTTGACTTCGCCGACGGTGGCCCTGAGCCCGACATTACTCGAGCTCCCACCGTCAACGGCCCCGAGGCTGGAGGGCACAAGGCGCGCGAACTGCGGGGTCAGCCCCATGGCGAACGCCGAGGCGAGACGGAGCCTCCTCGTACCGCTCCACCAATGGCGAACCGGCTAAACCGCGACCGTGGCAAGGCCATCTCCGTCGGGTCATCTACCACGCGCAACCAAGATCTTCGCCACGACCTCAACAGCCGTCTAACCGAGGATATGCGCACCCGCATCGAACGGCGTCACGAGCGCCATCGCCGGGAGGATCGGGACGACGACATCGCTGAAGGGTGCCTCACCCTTGGTCACCTGGCCCAAGAAATTCAAGATCGACGTCCTCCGCTACGATGGCACCACGAACCCCCGGGACTTCCTGCAGCTCTACTCCTTAGCTGCGGCAGTCGCCGGGGCCGACGAAATGATGATGACCAGCTGGTTCCCGCTGGCCCTGAAGGGAGATGCCCAGACATGGCTTCTCAACCTTCCAAGTGCTCCATCCGTTCCTGGAGGACCATTAAGGAACAGTTCCTGGGGGCTTTCCAAGGCGGGTACGAGCGCCCGGGGGCTCCCAGCGACCTCCACGACTTCAAGCAACTTCCGGGTGAAACTCTTCGCAAGTTCATCCAACGCTTCACCCAGAAGATGAACACAATCCCCTGCATCAAGCAAGAGCTGGTGATCGCTTCTTTTCACGCCAACGTCCGCAATACCCGGATGCGCGAGAAGTTGAGCAATCGCCGCGTCGAATCCACCTGCGAGCTCTGGGAGCTGGCGGATCGATGCGCCCGAGCTGAGGAGGGGGCTAAGTTCCCCGGGGAGGATGAACCCGAGGACAAAACCGCCCCGCCAAGAACAAGAAGCGGGACTCTGGACCCGACAAGCGCATCTTCGTCACCGAACCCTTCCTAAGAAGGCCAAGCCTGCGGCGGCCTCTGAGGGAGAAGACGACCCATGGTGCCACATTCATCCTGACGGCAACCACCTCTCAAGGACTGCCGCCAACTCAAGAACCTCGCCATATGAGAGCAGCGTCGACGGGGTAAGCCTGGACGGCTGCTACAACTGTGGCGTCATTGGGCATGTCGCTCGTGACTGTCCCACAGTCGCCAAGGCGGAGGCGGCCACGGATGGGGCCGCGGCGGTGGCCGCGGGGGACGAGGAGGACGCGGCGGCCAAGGCGGTCGTGAACAGAACAATCAAGAAGGCGCCTCCAACAAGGAAGCTCCGGCTCCTCAGGGAGGCGGTGGCGGAAGGTTCCAGGAAGTCACTGGAGTTGTCGGGTGCATTCACGGGGGAGCCTCTCTGCCTCTATCCAACGACGCGTGTAAGAGGCTGGTCCGGGAGCTTAACGCGGTTGCTTCTGCTCCGCCCAAGCCCCTGGAATGGTCTGGGCAGGTCATCTCCTTCGACCCGGAAGACCATCCTGCCAGTGTGGCCGGGGTGGGAATGCTTCCTCTGATCGTGTCGCCCATCATCCATAACTACAAGGTCACCAAGATGCTGGTCGACGGAGGCTCCAGCCTCAACCTTCTGACGGCGAAAGTGCTGGCTATTCTGCAAATCCTTTTTCTCGCCTCAAGACACCGCGTGTTCCAAGGCGTGAATGGAAGCGTCACTCGGCCGCTGGGGAAGATCACGCTCCCTGTCACCTTCGGTGACCAGGAAACTTCCGCACCGAGGACATCGTCTTCGACATTGCAGACACGCCACTTCCGTACAACGGCATACTTGGCCGGCCGGCTCTAGCCAAGTTCATGGCCGTCTCGCACTTCGCCTACAACATGATGAAGATCCCCGCGGCCTGGGGAGTGATCACGATCAAGGCCGACGTCGACGACGCCATCTTTTGCGTTCAGAAGTTGAACCAGACGGTGGCGGCGACCTCGGACGTTCCGCAAGATGTACAGGAAGCCGATGTCGGTGCATTCTCCGGGGACGGAGGGTACCCTGGAGGCTCGACATCAACTTCCTTTAAGAAGGCGTCATTTCATGAAGATCCGCAAATGACCAAAAAGTGGCGTTGACCAGTGACGGGAGTCGCTCCATCACCATCGGCGCCCGCCTCACCGACAAATAGGAAAGCGCGCTCGTCGCCTTCCTTCGGGAAAACTCTGACGTCTTCGCATGGGAAGCGTCAGGGCTACCCGGCGTACCAAGGGAGGTGATCGAGCACAAACTGGCGGTCAGTGAGGACGCTCGCCCGATAAAACAAGTTCTACGCAAGCAAAGCAAGGAAAAACTGGAGTTCATCGTGTCCGAGGTTGACAAACTGGAAGAAGCTAGCGTCATCAGGATGGTGCCGCACCCAACCTGGGTGGCCAACCCTGTGGTGGTGCCAAAGCCCATGACCTTCAAGTGGCGGCTCTGCATCGACTTCACCGACTTGAACAAGGCCTGCCCCAAGGATCCTTTCCCACTACCCCGGATTGATCTCATCGTGGATTCAACCGCCGGGTGCGAGCTCCTGTGCTTCCTGGATGCTTTCTCCGGGTACCACCAGATCATGATGGCAGTGGAGGATCAGGAGAAGACGGCCTTCATCACACCCAAGGGCTGCTACTGCTACACCCGGATGCCTTTCGGTCTCCGGAACGCCGGCGCAACCTTTCAGCGCGCCATGCAAGCATGTCTTGGGTCCCAGCTGGGCCGCAACGTGGAGGCATACATCGACGACATCGTGGTCAAGACTCGGTACAAGGACTCCCTCATTCAAGATCTGCACGAGACCTTCAACAGCCTTCGTCGGGTCAACTTCAAGCTTAACCCCGACAAGTGCGTGTTTGGGGTCCCGTCCGGCAAGCTACTGGGGTTCTTAATCTCCCACCGGGGGATTGAGGCCAATCCCGACAAGATCAAGGCCATCGAGCGCATGGAGGCGCCACGGCGAGTCAAGGACGTACAACGCCTCAACGGGTGCATCACCGCACTCGGGCGTTCATCTCAAGACTTGGAGAACGAGCCCTGCCCTTCTTCAAGTTACTCAAGAAGACGGGTCCCGTGAAATGGACCCCGGAGGCTGAAGAAGCTCTTCAGTCCCTCAAGTGCTACCTCGCCTCGCCTCCCTCCTTGTGGCACCAACAGAAAAGGAGCCCCTACTACTGTACATCGCTGCCACCAATCAGGTGATCAGCGCAGTTCTTGTGGTAGAGCGTGACGCTCCTCGGACAAGGTCGGCGGCAAGCGTCCCGGAAACATCCTCCCGGGGCAACCAAGCAAGAAGAGGCAGCCAGGTGGCAAAGGGCCGGAAGGCCCTGAGCCTGGCATGCCCACCGACGCCGCCATCGACATCGCAGAAGAAGCATCACTGGGGGCTGACGCGCTCCCTCTCGAAGCAGCCGAGCCCGCCAAGGACTCGGTGACCCGCAAGATACAGCACCCGGTCTACTTCATCAGTTCGGTGCTGCGCGACGCCCGGGAGCGGTACCCCATGATGCAGAAGCTGTTGCTGGCGATCCTCATCGCCTCTCGCAAGATGAGGCCCTACTTCGAAAGCCACCCTATCACCGTGGTTTCCAAGTACCCCTTGAGGAGTCCGCTGGAGAATCCTCTCGCCACCGGACGAGTCTCTTGGTGGGCCATGGAGCTTCAAGGTTTCGGCCTCAAGTTCGAGCACACGAACAACATCAAGAGTCAAGCGCTGGCTGATTTCACGGCGGAGTGGACCGAGACAGCGTTCGACGACCCGGTGGAGGAATCCAGCCTTCCCGGGAAAGAAGATCCCGACGCCTGGACCATGAACTTCGACGGCTCCTACACCAAGGGCCAGGGAGGCGCCGGAGTCGTTTTGATCTCCCCCACAGGAGATCGTCTGAAGTACGTCGTCCAGATGCAGTACAAGGAGAATATCTCGAACAACACGACGGAGTACGAGGGCCTGCTTGCGGGACTTCGTGCTGCCGTTGGCCTCGGTATCACCAAGCTCATCGTCAAGGGTGACTCTCAGCTAGTCATCAAACAAGTGAACAAGGAGTACGCTTGCCCGCAGATGGCACCACGTCGAGGAGGTGTGGAAGCTTCAGCGACGCTTCGACAGCTTCCGGGCCGTGTACGTCCCTAGGGATGACAACACGTCCGCGGACGAGCTGTCACAGATGGCTTCCAAGCGAGAACCAGTACCTCCCGGGATATACATTGAGGTGCTCCGGCAACCCTCTGTGTCTCCCGAGAGGCTCAAGACAAGGTCTACATCGACACTGGGGGCTGGTGACCCGTCTACTTCGACAACCCGGGAAACCAGCCCAGAAGGCGCGCAAGACCCGGCAGGACCTAGGCCAAGGGAAGCCATGCTTCTCCTTGGTCAAATGGTGTTGCCGGTGGAGAGAACCCACCCACCCTGGGCCCTGGACATCGTCAAGTACATGACGGAGCATGCTTACCGGAGGATGATCACGAGGCCGAGCGGGTGGCTCGTCAAGCCAAGCTCTACGTCCTGATCGACGGCGAGCTCTACCGGCGACGCGACAACGGAGTCAGGCTCCGCTGCATACCACAAGAACAAGGCCAAGTACTTCTACGAGACATCCACGAGGGCACATGTTCAAGTCATGTTGCATCAAGATCATTGGCGGGGAAGGTTTTCCGCCAGGGTTTCTACTGGCCAACAGTCCTGCACGACGCCGAGCAAATGGTCAAGACCTGCGAAGCTTGCCAATACTACGCGAAGAACATCAATCAGCCAGCTCAAGCACTGCAACCAATCCCAATATCCTGGCCGTTTGCAGTCTGGGGGCTAGACATCGTCGGCAAGTTGCCAAAGTCAGTTGGCGGACATGAATACCTCTTTGTGGCTATCGACAAGTTCACGAAGTGGGTTGAAGTAATGCCAGTACCACGCCAGACGGCCCAGGCCGCCATCAAGTTCATCGAGGGGATTGTCTACCGCTTCGGAGTACCCAACAGAATCATCACGGATAATGGCACTCAGTTCACAAGTCGAGCCTTCCTCAACTTCTGTGAAGAATTGGGCATCAAGGTGTGCTTTGCATCAGTGTCCTATCCAAGATGCAACGGTCAAGTGGAGCGAGCCAATGCGGAGGTCCTAAGAGGTCTGAAAACCAAAGCATTTGACAAGCTGGAGAACAAGGGGAGAAATTGGATTGATCACCTACCAGTGTACTGTGGTCCCTCAGAACAACTCCAAGCCGAGCCACCAAAGAAACACCTTTCTTCCTTGTCTATGGAGCTGAAGCTGTCCTGCCAACAGAGCTAAGGCACGGATCCCCCGGGTACTCGCATATGATGAAGATGCCCAAGCTGAGCAAAGGATTGATGACATAAACATCCTGGAGGAAATGCGCTGTCGGGCGTCATTGCGGTCTGCTCGATACCAGCAAGGGCTGCGCCGGTATCACAGCCGTCATGTTCGATCCCGGGAATTACAGCAGGGAGACCTGGTTCTCCGCAAGATGCAAAATCTCGAGGGCTTGAACAAGATGTCAAGCAAGTGGGAAGGACCCTACCGGGTTACTCATACACTGAGACCCGGAGCAGTCTATCTGGAAGACGAGAAAGGCAGGCCGGAAGGCAACGCCTGGAACATCGAGAATCTCCGCAAGTTCTACCCCTAATTACGAACATGAATCGCCAAACGTCGAATCCGCTAAGCACGCCCAAGGGGCTAGTGTTCTGTAATAGGGTGTAAGAAGTCATCGCCAAGAAATAAAAGATAAGTGTTTCAATTCCGTGAGCCTCAATTTATGTCGAGATGTGTGTTATCCGTAACAACCCCCAAGCAGGGGGCTGACATGGTGCCGGTGGCTGACGGGTCGAGCGCGAGTGGCCTATCAGTAGGCACTGCCACCCGATCGTGCCGTACTGCCGCGGAAAGGAGTGAACGGGCAGTGCTGTGTTTTAACGAACCTAAGCACAGAAATGCACATTCAACTTTGCTTGCGGGTTGCTCCGGATGAAACACTATCTCGACATGAAAAGAGGGTCCATTCTTTCCTACTGAAAGTTTGTTGTGTGCAGCGCCTTCCCGGGACAGGAACTGACGGTGGAAAGCGGTTAAGGAGTTGGATACCCGGGAGGGACAGGATGGATCGAGGACACGGCAAAAAAAGCTAAGTCCTTGCATCAGCATCCTGCACTTAGGCATAACATCTCGCTCGGAGTCAATATACCATCGACCTGCGCATGCTTGATAGTTGATGAGAGCCTTTGCGGGGGTAATGCTACCACCCCAGCGAACGGTCCGTTTCCCTCTGGCCAAGTACCTGTGGACAGTGGAGTCAGGCACCCGGAAGGTATAGCGCTCTTAGGGGTACTACTACTGTGTGCAGACAGTCAGGGTATCTGGCACCTAAGGGACCTCCTCTGAAACTTGACAGCGCGTTAGTGCAAAGGAAGATTTGGGACATGACCCCGGGAGTTGAGGCTAGGTTGCATTCATCTGAATTTAAATTCTGAATTACATTCAGTTGTGCAACTTCTTGATTACATAATAAGCCTATGCTACTAAGGCCAGTCCAGGGTCACTGGCTGTGCAGACTTGTCTTCTGCTTTGTTTTCTTTGCCGGGTGAGCTCTTGATTCCCGGGGACGCCTGGGGAAAGAGAGTGCACCCGCGCAGGATTTTTCAGGCGTCTCATGGGTCGAGAGCCCTGGCAGCCCACCCGGGCACTCCCGACCAAAGACCCGGAAGATCCCGTCCGCCAGCTCACCCATGGACTGACTCTCAGCCTGAAGCAGGAAGAGAGACAAAGTCAAGCTCAAGTTTGATTAACAGAAAAGACGAAAAGTTAGAGTGGTCACCTGCTCTATGGCCTCGAGTTCAGCCACGAGTTGGGACAACTCCGGGATCCCAACTGTCCTCTCTCTCAGAACGGACCACAGGTATGCCCTGCGGATCGCCCTAACCCTAGCTTTCTCTTGAGCAGCAGGACCGGAGACGGCCGCTAGGCGGGAGATTCTGAGCAACGGTAGGACGAGGCTCAGCTTCGCCTTCCTCGGCGGCTCGGGCCCCAGCTCCATTGGGAGCCTCCGCCGCACTACGGAAGGCCGATTCCGCCGTCGACACGTCGGACAGGGACATCTCCTCCTCTCCAGACATTGCTCTGCGATCTATGGGGGGAAGAGAAAGGAGCAAGGCGAGAAGATGTGTCAAGGGAGTTGGAGTCTGGAGGGCCTTTTATAGGCCTCCCACGCTCCACCTACCCCTTGGCGCTACGGCTGCCGCGTTAATGGGGCGCGTTTGGCGAAAAACCGCTCCCATTCACATCAAGTACGACACGAAGGCCAAGAGACAAAAAGGAGAACAAGTTCTTCTTCATTTCAAGATCTACAGCGGGGGCTAATTTTTACAAACAAAAAGATTGGCTCCCGGCAAGCGAGGAGCACCACCGTACAATGGAAGACACTACTTCCAGAAGTACGTCGACGAGGCGGCCAAGAAGGAGGTCAAGGACATCTTCAGGACCGCCGTCTTGAAACTCCTCGCCCTCAGGAAAGCGAGTTCTCCTCGGCCTTGACGCTAGATGAGTTTTCCTCATCTTCATCCTCGTCGAAGGAGTCGGAGCTGCTGCTACTCTCACTCTCGGCGTAGCATTCCACGCGTCCTCCTGCAGCGCGGAAGATCTTCACGGCGAGTGTGGCGTCTCCATCATACTTGCAGGCAAGATATTGCCCCCGGGTCAGGCGGCGGGAGCGGGCGAATGACTTCCACCCCTGACCAAGGAGCATGGAGTCGTCGACGGTGTACTCCACCGAGATCCAGGAGGGGCCATTGGGACAACCTTCCACCTGCAGCCATAAGCCCGGAGGCTTGTCGATCTCCATTGCCATCGCAAAGGAATCCGGAAGGACAATCCGGCTGCGGATCTTGCGGCACAGATCCAGGATGAACTCGAAGGGCACGAAGCTCGTGTGGATTGCAGCCCGTAGGGGTGGAGAAGGAGTTCTTCCGCGCCTCACGGTTCCTCTACCTCCACGCCTCGCTTCGCTCGCCCTCTTGAGGCGATTCTTCCGCGGCCACCGGAGCTTTTCTCCGTCGGGGCCGAAGCACGAGGACGTCCCACTCCTCTCTTTCCTCTCGCCATTGGACCTGTTGGCCTGGGAAGGGAGAGATGGGTCAAGGAAGAAGAAGATGGGGACTTGCGAGGCATTCGTCCGCTTTTATAGCGCGTGGAGCGTTTCTCTCTCCAGCTGTCTTCACAGCTTCCCCGCAGCGGGAATCGAGGAGGCAAACGCAGTTATTCCCCGAGCGGAATAACTCCAAGACCATCACGACGGCTGATGGACCGAAGCAAGGAAGGCGAGGCGCGGGTATCCACTTTGGCCAACTCTTTGGCCATAGCCCCGGCAGCCGCTGAAGCAAGAGCCGCCGGGACCATGCCCGGGGGCTACTGTCGCAGCAGTGGAACATGGGGTTCCCCTGATGCTGCCAAAGTGGGTCCTCCACTGGGGCCCACCAAGAAGATGGACAAGGCAAGGAGTCAAGTACAGCAGATGGGTTAGCCCATATGCCTCAAGGACACCCGACAAGTTTGACAGCAAGTCTCTGCGGCTAAGGACCAGGTGACCTTCCGGGTCACCCCCTCGCCCGGAGACCAGGCGAGATACCCGTGGGTCCGTGCGCCCGGCAGGAGGCCAGGCGCGCCCCCGGGTCCTCCATCCATACCACCGAGAGGATAAGACGCCAGCTCGCCGGAAGCTGGTGGAAGACTTGGGCGCCAAGATGAAGGCCCGCCCTGGTGATGTTGCCACAAGCGCAGTTGGTGGGGCGGACAGGCTTTGTCTGTCGCACCTTTTCCAAGGGCGGACGACCATGCCGCCCTCCAGAGAATTCTTGGAGGAGAGGGTGCCACGTCTCCTCCAAGGACTGCCGAGGGGTTTTCCCGCCAAGACCCCTCATGCCTCTCGCGTGCCCATGTCGGATCCCCTTAGCCTATAAAAGGAGGACCACGACACCGAGGGAGAGAGGGAGGAACAGAAGCAAGCTAGAGCTTAGGCAAGACTAGACTAGGGTTCGGAAGGTAGAGAGAGAGGTGATCTCCCCAGGGCAGGATCTGCTCTTCATCTACCTCTGGCCGAAACTCTGCCGAGTTCACCCAAGAACACCCTTGTACACCACACCATGATGAACCTCGCAATCCAGACATGCAGGAGTAGGGCTTTTAGCCTCCGGGGGCGGCCTGAACCTGGGTAACTCTGTGTGTCCTTCTGTGTTGTTTGCTCTCTCCCTCCGACGAAGAACTTGGCGACCTTGCTCCCGGGTAAGGCGTCTTCCAGCCTCCTTCGCGCCCCGTGCCGAACCTAAAAAGGGGGTACCATCTACTCCCGGTGTCCGTCACCCGAGACACGACACCCAGCCTCCTATATAAAGGCTGGGAGGGCCGCCGATCTAGGTCACGCAATACTCTAGCCACAAAAGCCCTAGCAAGATCGCATCTTGTGGGGACACCATTGTAGCTCCATTGTATACCTCGAATCAATAACAAGACAAGCATGAAGTAGGGTGTTACCCTCCGGTGGCCTGCATCTGGGTAAACTCATTGCTTGTCAGCCGACGGATCTACCAGCGCTACCAACTCTCTCCCCCTCTAACGAAACCCTAGGTAGCCTAACCATGGGATTTGATGTGGTCACACCACGTCAGCCTTAAACCGAGAAAAAAGGTAGCTTAAAACGTGTTCCGAGAAGCAATCAAGGGCATGTGTCGGGGTAGTGACCGCATGGAGAGAGACAAGGCAGAAGTGTTTAAAACGTGTTCGTGTGTTCGGTTGCTGGAGTTGGCGTGCACAACCTTCCGTGGCGGCTTCTTCGTGATCTTCTTAGTTTGCTTACATTGTCTTCCTCCCTACATTATGTGTTCCGACTGCTGCTGTCGGTCTGTTGTGTTAGACACTTATGTCTTGCGTCCCAGTGTATAAAGGGGTAGGTCTGATTTCATTTGGGCATCCGGAAAAGCATGAACCCGGGCATATGGAGTGTCGCTCTTGGTAAATGGATACGTTGTGTAGGTTTTTGAAACCGACTCCAAGGAGCCGGCGAGATCAAATGAAGCGGAGTATGAAGTACCACATGACTTTAAGGTAGAAAGTGCTTAAAGGCGGAGGAAAAACGAAGTAGTCAGAGGAGGTTGGACTGGATGCTAGATTTTCTATGGAATGTAGTACAACGGTTCCGATGGAAAATATTCCTGTGGAATCAATCCTATATTAAATCTGGGGTCATGAAGGTTGGTATGCTTAGCAATTTGATGAGCCGTTGTTCATGTCGGCTCCAGGGATCCGGCATGATCGTGCTATAAATAAGTTGGTGAAAGGCTACCTCAAAAACATGAGTCATCGTTGTATCTGTATTAGAATTTCCTGAAGCTGAATGGATGCCACAAAGATTAAATGAGAGATTATCAGGGTTATTGGAGTGAGCGTATCACAAATAATACCACAGAGATTACAATGTTATTAAAATATTACAAAGTTCAGACCGATATTAAACATCCCAGCTCCTCCAGTTCAATGCTTCTGCAAAGGGATCAGTCACCGAGAAGTCATGTATGAGATGAACATAACTCATTAGGTTAATACCTATATCTTTAAAGTGAAATTCAGCCTCTGCAGAAGCTTTCTGCCTTAGATGTAGTTTCCTGCGCTGAATAATAATCCATTGATCACCTTGGTCTTCATCGATGCTAAACCTCATTAGCTTCAGCTTACTTGCGTTCATAACGAAGAACTTGGCGAACTTAACCTCGGGCGGGGTGCCTCGGTAGTCGTTCAGAGTAATTTCTTTGAGATCGCGATCAAGGGATTTGATGGGATTATTCGTGTCATATTGCAGCTTATTTTTCGCTGTTGGCCCTCTCCATGTCTGTGAAACAAGAGAACAAGTCAAGTATAGTGATTACATAAAAAATGCAGCTGAGTAAGGGAAAACACGTTAAGAATCAGTTATGTTTACGTTAAGTATACTTGGCGAACACTACATTGTCTTTGTAAATTTTGGAAAAATACTAAGGGTAGGAAACTCGCAGGAATAGATAAAACTTAGTAGAGTGCCATGTCCAATTGAATCCTAATTCTGAGGCTAGAGAGGAAAGTAGTGTTTGAATGGCATTAAAAACAGAGGAACTCTCGGTCTTTGAGAAGAAACATGGGCGTGAGATGGTTGATAGACAATGCCATTAGTGACGGCTAATACTTACCATTGATGGGTTCGTTAGTCATGGCCTATTCAGATGTTTTCTTCGTAGGATTGTAACTTGAAGGATTGTTTCCCATAGGAACTTTGTACTATATTTTTGTCGTAAAATAAACATGATTTTATTATATCGAATGAAAAAAGTTATGTCTCCTATTCCTGTGTCTATAGGGTTTGACTGGATAGGGTAGCTCAATTATATACAATTCCTATTCTTTTAGTTTTCCTACCCTATGAATTAAAGGATGCTTATGGTATTCCTCTAAATCAAAAAGAGAGTTCACCTCGATGTATAGCTTCTCCGTGCACGGGAAGCAACTAAGGAAGACGACAGCTGCATCCAGATTGGGGCCGATACAGAGTGCCAGGACCTTTACTGTGCGCAGAGTCGAAGTCAAGCTATTGGGGATCATTTTTTGCACCACGTCGAACATGCATCAGTAATGTTAGCGAAAATGTGAGTGGCAAGTTGGGAGAACATCAAGAACGTCGAGCATATGTTGAGAGGACTATTTTACCAGAAATGTTATGGATCCAATAACAAGTTTGGAGTTGTATTGACTCGAGTGGTAGCCCAGCAATGTCAATTTCGGTACGTTAATGACCCTGGTTGATGTCCGACCATCTGGACTAAATACACTCAATCTCTCAAGTAAAGGTGCTTCCTTCATGATCAGGTCGTGAAGCTGGAAACCTGCTCTAGTGTCACTCCAGCAGGACAGACTAATCGTTTGGAGAGTCGCTGAGACGATGTGGAGTTAATCGTCCAATCTGTGGAGCCCATCAATCTGTAAGCTCTCCAGCGCAGTTGAGCCGTCGAGAAGGTGCTTGATGGAATTGCTCGAGGAGCCGACGCCATAGAGGACGAGATGTTTCAGAATGGGGAGAAGAAGCGCAGGCTCAGCCTCAATCGGGGGAATGGGGCATTGAGCAAACCTGGCACGGTGCAGGGTGGGCAATAGGCGAAGCACTAAAGCCGGTGATGAGGGCATCGTCGGCATCGTGTTGGTTGGTTGACACGCTAGGACAGATTTAAATGATATGTAAAAGTCTAAGGTGATGTTAACTAGGCCTGCGTGCCAAATCTAACGCCGAACCCGCCATGGGTCGGTTTGTATCGGTCAGAGTCCAACTAGCTTTAGGAGTCAAATAGGTTTCGGTTTGGGTTTGTCCTACCGACTAGGTGTTGGCCTCCTATATAAAGGAGCCAGCGGCTAGGGTTTTAGGGGGTTGAAAATTATGTAGAACATTGTGTTCAGGGTTGCCTCCGTCCCAAGGGACCGGCGTGTGACGGCGTCTCGGACGTTCGTCTAGTTATCAATAAATCGAGGCATGAAGGTTCTTGAGTCTGTCAAGAGTTGTAGTGCAATTGCGAGAAGGCTCTTGAATCTGTCAAGGGTTGTCGAGCTTGGCGTGAGGCGTGGTGTTCATCATCTCGTTGCTCGCCGTGGGATTCATTCTCTATGTTCTTCAGGTTGCGTGGATTGCTCCCGTGATTGGAAGGATAGTTATCCGGTGGTTCTTGCAGTGAAAGATCGGGCAAACAATCCGTAACATCTGGTATCAGAGCGCCAGGTTGATCACCGCGAGGAGGTTCGTCCAGTTTTTGCTGGAGTTGTTTGGAAGAAAGTCGACGAGTTGGCGCGTTTGTTGCAGCTCGGCGAGTTGGGGAAGGAAGATCGCGGGCCGTTTTGATTTCCAAATCTCGGCGAGATCGGTTCCGTTGCTAGGAAAAGGCAGGTTCGATCGATTCCTGTTGTTTCCGTTCGAACGTGCACGGAGTCTAGGCAGGAAAGGAAAGCAAGGAGAAATTCTCTGCTGCAAATTCTCTCCGCGTGGGCCAGCAGAGGAAAGGAAAGAGGCGGAGGGAGCGGATCGGACAGGAATACGGGTGTTTTTCTTGGATCGCCTGATTGCATGCAGATTATTTGCATCGGAATTTTTGGATCAGCTCCGTTTCATGCGCTTGGAGTCCGGCAACGTAGGAAAGTTAAAAAAAAGGAAAGTTTGCTTCCGCGTGGGAATAGAAAAAAATTGGTACAGATTGGATATGCAGCGCGTGGAGTGCGGCCAGAAAAAGTCTACGTGCATGCAAAGAACTAATGCGATCAGCAAATAAAAATAGGTCTCCGTGGATTGATTGTGCAATATTTACATGAAACAAAAGGCAAGGAAGCATGACAGCTGGTTCGGTCTGTTTTTGCGGACAGATCCAAAGGAGAAAAAAAAGAGGCGGAAGAAGAAAAAAAGACACTCGTTTTCAGTTCCAAGAGGTGGCAGATTAGGTTCATTTGGATCCTTGGCATGCAGAAATTGTTCTGTTTGTTTTGGGTGATGTGCCAAGTTTACCTCCACAATTTCAGATTGCATCCGCAGGCGCATTCAACTTATTTGGATCCTTGGTATGCAGGAATTTGTCCTGTTGTGTTTGGGGTGATTTGTGTGGTGCGTTTACACCTGCAGTCCGAAAGTTTTGTGTCTCAATCAGGTTGGTGGTGCAAACATGGAGGGCGCCAAGAGCAGTCTAGCTAGCCGAGAGGGAGGATGTGGTGTGGTAGGCCGACGAAGACTTGAGGATGGAGAAGAAGTGTGGCGATATTGCTGATTTGACGCCACAAGCGCTGGAGAAGACCTTCCGGCGTTGAGGACAACGCCTTTCCAAGAAGGGAGGATGATGAGGCATCGTCGGCATCGTGTTGGTTGGTTGACATGCTAGGACAGATTTAAATGATATGTAAAAGTCTAAGGTGATGTTAACTAGGCCTGCGTGCCAAATCTAACACCGAACCCGCCATGGGTCGGTTTGTATCGGTCAGAGTCCAACTAGGTTTAGGAGTCAAATAGGTTTTGGTTTGGGTTTGTCCTACCGACTAGGTGTTGGCCTCCTATTGATGAGGAAAGGGACCTCTAGGGTGGCCCGATCTTCACGGATTGACGAACGAGGGGACGAACTCACGCAAGAACGCGAAGAACACGAAGAACACGAGGAAGAACGCAGCGGAATACTCGAACACAAACAAGATACAAGAACCGGTGCCCTTACCGGTCGGTCCAACCGGCCCAATAGAATCCCAAAGGGAGAGATTGGCAAGATACACAAGAAGGGATCTTGGATGGTTGTTTCTCCAACGGCCAACCGAATCGTTCCAATAAAGTCACCCGAAGATGAAAGATTGGCAAGTAGTCTAGCTACAAGTAGAGGTCTTGAATCCACGAAGGGATCTTCTCCACAAGAGGAGGAACCATCCCCACAAGGGGGAGGAAGGAGACCTTTGAGAAGAAGGAGTCTAGCTCTACTCTAATCTCAAAACATAGTCTATCTAGATCTGGAGGGGGTAGGTGCCTATATATAGGTTTGACCCAAAGGGGTAGGTGGGAGAGGGATACAAGGGAATATTCCCTGCTTCTGCACGCAGGCAGCGGTAGTACCGTTCCAGGTCAGGTAGCGGTAGTACCGGCGGACTCTCACAAATAAGATTGATGTTCTCCAGCGGTAGTACGAGGCAGGTACCGGCAGGTACCGCTGGCGATCCAGAGAGCATTTGGTGCGGCACGGTAGTGGTGGCGGTAGTGCTGGCGGTAGTACCACTCCTGGGGCTCAGCGGTAGTACCGCTCGGCTGGCGGCAGTACCGCTACAGATGCTGCGGCTTCTCTTCCTTCTCCTCTTCCAAGCCACCGTCTTGTCGGACCTCATTCCTCGTGCGCCTTGGCCATCTTCCCGTGGGCTCGTACTCGTCATGACTAGCAATACAAAGTGACGATGGTCAAGTAGTATACCATTCCAAGGTGTCATATCGAGGTTCACATAGAGGAAGGAGTTCACCTTTGATGTCCATGGTGACTTGTGGAGCGTTGGAGTACTTGACATGGTGATGGTTGTATGTCGGGCTACATCATCTCCCCCCCCCTTTAATAAGAGTCGTCCTCGACTCTTGCTCTTCATCACCATGCAAAGGAGGTAGATGTGTTGTCGAAGAATTGGAATTCACCATGCCTACACACAATAAATACCAAGCAAACCATGTGTGTGCCAGAAAGAGGAGCATATCAACAATGACATGTCCATTCTTTGTTATAGCACCGTTAGCACAACACAAGAATATGAAAAGGTATTGCAAGTGCAAGGTCAAAGTGCAAGCAATCCAATGGAACACCTTCAAAGTGTGGAAATATAAAATCTCCATGGAAAGCACACAATGAAGAGTGTCCAAAATATCATCATGGTGGCAAACAAAGCACATGAAAGAGCAAGTTGTCTTCGTATTTGTTGCAACACCAAATTGGTATAATCCAATAAACCCATGACAAGACATGCACAAAATGTCATTATGGTTGCAAACAAGCCATTGGAAAGAACAATTGTTCATCATATTTGTGACAACCCATAAATCATCCATGTGAAAGATTAAGAAAACATGCTTGTCATCAAGGAGACCAAAAGCAACATCATGATTGCAAACAAACCATAAGCAAGAGAAATTGTTCAACTTGTTTGATGCAAAACATGAGAAAGATTTGAAAGTTGGATTCAATCCACAACTCACATGTATGCTCTCAAGAGCTCTTATTGTCAACTCATGTTCAATTGAGGTTGACATTATAGCATGAGGCTCAATGCACACGAAAAGCCAAAGAAACAAATTGTGTGCATGGTATATGAACACATCATCCATCATGAAGTGTCTCTTCATTTGCTTATCACCAAACACATCAAAGTCAATGGAATGTGACAAATGTGGATGGTCACTATGCAAAGTGAAGGATGGAACAAGGTCCATAAGAGAGAACGAAAAATCTCCAACAAGTGAGAAAGCTATGGGGGCAATCTCATTATCAAACATTTCAACATTATTGCAAGCAACACATGTGAAAGAGAGATTGTTCAACATATTGCAAGCAACAATGAGAGAATAGCGCAAACATCGATTGCATAGCATGGGTATGGCAACATCATCACAAATAGAAGAATCCACTTGGTCAACCTTGGTTTGAAGCAAGGAATCACAAGTGAATGTGAATGTCTCATATGTGACATCAAAAGAATCATCCAAATCATGCAAGCAATCATAGTTCATCATGTCCACTAGCGGGATCATGGTCACATCAACACCCATACCTTTGTAGTCCCGCTCATGTGAAATAGGTGTTGAAGTGGTAGGGGTTTCCATGTAGCCGACTTGTTCATCTTGAAGTAGACATGGGTGACATCATCATCATCCTCCATGTACATCGTCTCCATTTGAGGCACCGTCAAGTCGAAGATAGGCGTCTCATCATCCAAGGAACCTAGCACACAATGAGAAAACACACTAGAGGTAGAGTTTAAGTTGTTAGAAATCGAAATGGCCTCACAAGACCTATCAACTACCTCTTGCAACTCAAGTGGTGTATCACTCATTCTCTCAAAGTGAAAGCACTCAAACTCACATATGGTGGAGGCACTCAACTCACTCTCACTTTCACTCAAGTGGGCTAAGTGGCTCTCATGCTCACATGGGTTTGGTACCATCTCATAACTCAAGCTCATAGGGATAGGCTCGGTTTCCACATCTCCATACGCCTCCAAGGTTGAAGGGAAACTCCCATGCTCAACCTCCTCAACCATCTCGCCTCCAAAGGTCAATGCCATAGAGAGGGCATCATCACTCGACTCCTTTGCCGAAGGGAACATCCCATGCTCGGCATCATCATCACTTGACCCATGGTCATAGGTGATAGCATTCTCCATGCTCGCCTCCATGGTCGAAGGGAAAATCCCATGCTCGACCGTCTTCTCACCATCATGGTCACCGTCTTGTTCACCAACTTTGCACTCCCACATCATGTGACCTCTTCTATTGCATAGTGGGCACAAGAGATTGGGACATTCTCGTGGGTCATGGTCTTGGCCTTGGCAATTGTCGCATAGGAGGTCTTCATCTTGCCATATGGGGGCCAATGTGGTGGTGGCACTTGGTGTAGAAGCCATATCATGAGAAGTGCTTGAGAAAGGCGCCAAAGGAGAAGTGGCCTCACGTTTGTGACCATGTTTCTTGCGGCGTCGACGTTGGAATTTCACGAAGAAGTTGTCGATGCCGGCCATGATCTCATCAAACATGGAACTTGTAGGTCTTGTTGGCGCCGATGTAGTGTTAGCACAAAGGGACACCATAGGTTGCGCCTTTGTCGCCGTCTTCTTCTCACGTCGACATTGGCGCTCTTGAGTGGAGGGGTGTCGCCGAAAGTCATTTGGATGTTTCTCTTCATGTTGACGTCGGCGTGCTTGTTGCCTTGGCGACCTTGTCTTGGAGCTTCCACTCGAACTTGGTGATATGTTCCGAAGCTTGGCGAGTGAAGCGATGTCGTCTTGGATCTTGGACATGTTGTGGTCCACCTTGGCATCTTTCTTGTGGCGCCGGCTTGTTGTTGAAGGAGAATGTCGAAGCTTGTCGCTCTTGGCGATGGCCTTGTCATGGCTCCTTCTTGAAGTTGTTGGAGAATGGCGAAGCTTGGCACTCTTGGAAGTAGATGGAGCTCCATAGGGTGGACTCATGGTGGTCTTCTTGTCGGAGCACCGTCTTGAGCTTGAACCATAGAAGTATGTTGTGCCATGACGCTTGGTGGTGCCGCTCTTGAACATGGTGGTCATGGGGGTCCTCTCCTCTTGCATGTTGTCGAAGTCGCCGCACATGCTACAAGAGTAGTAGTCGTAGACGTTCTCCACCATCTCATCGGAGTGGTAGTCGTAGTAGTGGCGCTCCACCATGCCGTTGTAGTCGATGTTGGTACCATGTGATGAGGCATGTGAAGACACTTGCGCCTCATTGTCGTTGGAGCTTGTGTAGTCGGAGTCGTGGTAGATTCGCACGCACTTGGAGTCGATACAATTTGATGAAGGTTGCTCCAAGTCTTGGTAGCGCTCCTTGTTGTGGACGCTCGAATAGTCGGAGTCGTAGTCGGAGTAGTTGTAGCGGAAGTCTTCGTGATGATCCATCATGTCATGGGGGTCATTGTCGGAGTAGTAGTCGTAGTAGTCCCCCATGTCCTCAAAGTTTGAGGCATCATAGTCCATGTGACGCATCATGTACTCATTCTCATCTTGGCCTCCATAGTGGTATTCACTCTCCCTAGACATGTCAACTCACAAGACAAGTGTATATATGTGGAGTGGAAAGGAACAAGAACACAACCTCTCACCTTGTAGATAGTATTGGACGTCGTGGACAACCAAGGGAAACGATCACAAAGTAAAATGCTTGTGTTCAAGTATCCAAAGCAAACTCCAAAACACACACGGCTTAAAAGTTGGTAGGAAGGTATGGTAGGTGGAAAGCAAATTGAACCAACCGAAAACCAAGATATTGTCAAAGCAAGTAGAGAACCACGATGATCACAAAGCAAATACAAGTCAATCTCAAAAGATAGGAATGTAGTGCAAGGAAACACACGCGCGGAAAGATAAATGGGACTCGTGCAACCAAGAAGTGAGCTAGAGAACCATATGATCCTAGCGAAGACTATAAGCTCGTGTTGCACAAGTACAAGGAGAGCCACTAGCTCGATTGCAATTTATTGGTGGGCTACAAGATTTGCACAACAATGCACCACCTACTAGATGTTCATCGAGCTTACGCTTTCCTACTAGATATGGCAAGTGGTGTTTCTTTCTTTTCTTTTCTCTTTTGACTTGGCACTTTTTGCTTCTTGTCTCTTTTGATTCTTTTTCTCTTTTGCACACACACTTCTTTTTTATGCCAACAACAAGATATATGATAGATGAACTAGCGCACAACTTTTGCTCGGAAACTACACTGTGCAATGTGCAAAGCCCAAGCAATCATGAAGAGCTAGCCTCAATAGGACATGGTAAGCGCAAAGATATAGTGTGGCTTTCAACGGAATGGCAAGGGGTAAAGATTGGCGATGTTATACCTTTCGTCGATGTTCTTCACCTTTTGTTGTAGAAGCTTCGTGCTTGCCCACGGATTTTGGTGGTGGTGGATGATGGATCTTCCGCAATGGTGACGAAGGCCTTGATCGTAGCTTCGAAACGAGCCAAAGAACACCAAAAACGGAGTCCGGAATCAAAAGATATGGCCGAAACCGTGGCGCTGAAATGTTGTTTTCGTGTCTGCTCCAGGTGCTGGCGGTAGTACCGCTGAGGTGGCGGTAGTACCGCTGTAGCGGTAGTACCGCTAGGCCAGAGGTAGTACCGCTAGCTCCAGAAACTACACCCGAGACGGAAATTTCGCGATTTTGGGCGGAAAAACGGAGCTCAAATCAGCAAATCGGAGGGCCAAATGATGGAATTAGGCTATGGGAACGCAAAGGAAGGTAGATCAACTAGTTTAGCAATAGATCTATGGATCAAAACCTGCAAAAACGCACTCATATCTCAGATCGATCCAAAAGCAAATTGGGGTTATTTTTGGTGGAAATTTTCGAATTTCTCAAAATCAAAGAAAACTTTGGGGGATTTGCGTGGAAACACATGTCAAATCCGTGGCAACCATGCTCTGATACCATATGATGAGGAAAGGGACCTCTAGGGTGGCCCGATCTTCACGGATTGACGAACGAGGGGACGAACTCACGCAAGAACGCGAAGAACACGAAGAACACGAGGAAGAACGCAGCGGAATACTCGAACACAAACAAGATACAAGAACCGTTGCCCTTACCGGTCGGTCCAACCGGCCCAATAGAATCCCAAAGGGAGAGATTGGCAAGATACACAAGAAGGGATCTTGGATGGTTGTTTCTCCAACGGCCAACCGAATCGTTCCAATAAAGTCACCCGAAGATGAAAGATTGGCAAGTAGTCTAGCTACAAGTAGAGGTCTTGAATCCACGAAGGGATCTTCTCCACAAGAGGAGGAACCATCCCCACAAGGGGGAGGAAGGAGACCTTTGAGAAGAAAGAGTCTAGCTCTACTCTAATCTCAAAACATAGTCTATCTAGATCTGGAGGGGGTAGGTGCCTATATATAGGTTTGACCCAAAGGGGTAGGTGGGAGAGGGATACAAGGGAATATTCCCTGCTTCTGCACGCAGGCAGCGGTAGTACCGTTCCAGGTCAGGTAGCGGTAGTACCGGCGGACTCTCACAAATAAGATTGATGTTCTCCAGCGGTAGTACCGGCGGACTCTCACAAATAAGATTGATGTTCTCCAGCGGTAGTACGAGGCAGGTACCGGCAGGTACCGCTGGCGATCCAGAGAGCATTTGGTGCGGCACGGTAGTGGTGGCGGTAATGCTGGCGGTAGTACCACTCCTGGGGCTCAGCGGTAGTACCGCTCGGCTGGCGGTAGTACCGCTACAGATGCTGCGGCTTCTCTTCCTTCTCCTCTTCCAAGCCACCGTCTTGTCGGACCTCATTCCTCGTGCGCCTTGGCCATCTTCCCGTGGCTCGTACTTGTCATGACTAGCAATACAAAGTGACGATGGTCAAGTAGTATACCATTCCAAGGTGTCATATCGAGGTTCACATAGAGGAAGGAGTTCACCTTTGATGTCCATGGTGACTTGTGGAGCGTTGGAGTACTTGACATGGTGATGGTCGTATGTCGGGCTACATCACCTATATAAAGGATCCAGCGGCTAGGGTTTTAGGGGGTTGAAAATTATGTAGAACATTGTGTTCACGGTTGCCTCCGTCCCAAGGGACCGGCCTGTGACGGCGTCTCGGACGTTCGTCTAGTTATCAATAAATCGAGGCATGAAGATTCTTGAGTCTGTCAAGAGTTGTAGTGCAATTGCGAGAAGGCTCTTGAATCTGTCAAGGGTTGTCGAGCTTGGCGTGAGGCGTGGTGTTCATCATCTCGTTGCTCGCCGTGGGATTCGTTCTCTATGTTCTTCAGGTTGCGTGGATTGCTCCCGTGATTGGAAGAATAGTTATCCGGTGGTTCTTGCGGTGAAAGATTGGGCAAACAATCCGTATCATCTGGTATCAGAGCGCCAGGTTGATCACCGCGAGTTGGAAGACGACGAGTTGGCGCGTTGCCGCATATCGGTGAGTCGGAGGTGGAGTTGTGTCGTCGGGCTGGTCGCTAAATTTTGTAGGCGGCGATGGCGAGACGACGAGTTGGATAGGCGGAGATTTTTCCTTTCGATCGAGTTGTGCTACTGCAGATCGGATCGATCAGGATCAGCGTTGGAAAAGTTTACCAAAAAAAAAAGAAGGTAAGGAGGAGATTGGATCGGACTGCACGAGGTGAATAAAAAGAATAGTTTGCGCGCGGATCTGCTCTGTTTCGTGCGCGTTGGGTCCAACAGAAAAGGAAGTCTCGGATCTGATTGATACGTGAAGAAAGGAAATAAAAATAAAAAGGAAAGAATCAGTTCAGATTTTCTGGGAGTTTCCGTTTCGTACAGCAAAGGAAAGGAAAGAGGCGATGGGAAGCAGATCGGACGGGATCGTTGCAAAACATACACGTCTGTTTTCCTACGATCGCATGGAGTTGCATGGCCTGGTGTCTAAGGACCTGATTGGTTCAGCTTGTACGTAAAAAAAAACATGTGGCATTGGTCAGGTTGGTCAGATTGCAAGGATGGACAAGAAAGTACAGTAAATAAATAGAGACACTTGTGCAGTATTTAGAGATGGCAGACTCGACTCATTTGGATCCTTGGCGTGCAGTAATTTGTGTTGTTTGTTTTGGGTGATGTGCCAACTTTGTTTTCAACAATTTCAGATTGCATCCGGAGGCGTATTCAGCTTATTTGGACCCTTAGTGTGCAGGAATTTGTCATGTTGTGTTTGGGGTGGTTTGCGTGGTGCGTTTACAAGTTGCAGTCCGAAAGTTTTGTGTCTCAATCAGGTTGGTAGTGTCAAACATGGAGGGCGCCAAGAACAAGTCTAGCTAGCCGAGAGGGAGGATGTGGTGTGGCAGGCCGGCGAAGACTTGAGGAGAGAGAAGAAGTGTGGCGATATTGCTGATTTGACGCCACAAGCGCTGGAGAAGACCTTCCGGCGTTGAGGACAACGCCTTTCCAAGAAGGGGAGGATGATGAGGGCATCGTCGGCATCGTGTTGGTTGGTTGACACGCTAGGACAGATTTAAATGATATGTAAAAGTCTAAGGTGATGTTAACTAGGCCTGCGTGCCAAATCTAACGACGAACCCGCCATGGGTCGGTTTGTATCGGTCAGAGTCCAACTAGGTTTAGGAGTCAAATAGGTTTCGGTTTGGATTTGTCCTACCGACTAGGTGTTGGCCTCCTATATAAAGGAGCCAGCGGCTAGGGTTTTAGGGGGTTGAAAATTATGTAGAACATTGTGTTCAGGGTTGCCTCCGTCCCAAGGGACCGGCGTGTGACGGCGTCTCGGACGTTCGTCTAGTTATCGATAAATCGAGGCATGAAGGTTCTTGAGTCTGTCAAGAGTTGTAGTGCAATTGCGAGAAGGCTCTTGAATCTGTCAAGGGTTGTCGAGCTTGGCGTGAGGCGTGGTGTTCATCATCTCGTTGCTTGTAACATCCCAAGTTTTTCGAAAAGTTGAAAAATCAGAAAAATTTAAAACTTTTGAAAACTATTATGTATTTTGCTTTGAAAAGAAAATTCATGCATGCATTCATCATCATATAGCTTTGTTTGCATTTTGATATTTCAAAAGTGGGAATAATAATTCCACTTGAAAACATATTTAAGAAAATATATTAAAAGGACTATCTATGTCCAATATATTATTTTGAAGTATTGTGGTATACTCCTTTGTGTTAAATTTTGGTTGTGAATTGTTTGTATGTTTTGGAAATATTCTATTACCTACCTATTCTCTGTTTTCAAAGTTCTATAGTTTCACTTTTGAAAGAAAATATTTATTTGGCTTTTAAATTGAATTTTGATTTTCATTTTAAATTATCAAACTCTTTATAGTCAAAATGATTTGGTGCAAAATTATCTTATTGAGTGATATGGGATCTTATTACCCTTATTTTGTTATGGATTTTAAATCTAAGTTCAAAAGAATTTTTATAAATCCTATTTATAAAATTTAACATAAAGATCTAATTAAACCTTCATGCAATATTTGAATTTCAAATTTTGAAAAGTTTGGAAAATAATTTTTGAAAGTTTTAATGGAAAGGTTTTGATTTTACAAAACTATAGAAATTGGTTTGACTCGATTCCGATTCCGAAATCAAAAGTTATAAAGAAAACTGGAAAAAGAATAAAGAAAAAAAGAAGAAAAAAAAAGAAAAAAAAACGAAACGGGCCAACCGGCCGGCCTAACAGGACACCGAGCCAGCCCAGCCGGACACGATGGCAGGAAATTTCGGTTTTCCAAGTCTTTTCATTCAAACACGTTTATCTCAACAAATATAACTCCAAATCCGGATCCGTTTGATGCTACGCGTTCATAACTTCGAGCACAAGCTATTCCACCGACCCTTGGCCTATATAAACACCTGTAGCCGCCGGCATCTCTTTCCCCCTTTTCGTTCCACCGAAACCCTAACCAGCGAAATCGTATTTCGTTTATTCACCCACCAAAACAATCTCGAATCGCACCGGCCTGAAGCAATATTGTCGATCTGTTCAATATCTTTCCATCCCGAGAGGACTCAACTCTTTTCATCAACCGTGGAGGAAGAATTTCGAATCGCCATCCTTCAGATCTGAAGTCGTATTTCTTAGATCTCTTCGCACTCGGTTCTTCAAATCGAAATTCCTTTGGTGAGAAGTTAAATCTAACCCTTACCTACAACTTTGCTATTGCACTCTTTTGATTTTGACGTACGAAATTCTCTGTACAATACAGATTGCTTTTGACGAATTTCGGAGGAGAAAACAATCTCAAAACTTCGGGCCGTAGTTACGAAAGTTGTTCCCCTGATCAAGACCCTTCTTTTGCCCCAAGCCTCACCTCTTTTGGTCAAGCGAGTTAGGAGATTTTCGAGTTTGAAGTTTCGGATCAGAAACGTAATTTGCGATTTGTGCCCAATCTATTCATCCACTTAGGATATATTTGTGATAGTTAGAAAGAGCACGCAATTCTCTACAACTTCCATTAAGCATGTTTTTCCATCCGAGCAACTTTATTTTTGGTCAAAATTCGTAGTCAACCGTAAAGTCAGCTCCAGTCAGCGCTTCGTCATCGCCACGTCAGCGGTCAGAGTCAACAGTCAACCGAAGACCGGCAGTTTTGCAGAAAAACCCTAGATCTTAGATCTATCACTACTTTTTATTGGTTTGGCCAAATTTTACAAATAAAATATTTTTGGAAAGCTTATGACACGTAGAAACTTTTGGCATATTTATTTTTATGTTTTGACAACTTATTTTGGTTCAATTTAAAAAATGGTTGTTTAAGTAAAATTGACTTAACTTAAATTTAAAAATTGATTTTGGGCAAATCCAATTGTTTTAACTTTGTTTATTTAATACTTGGCCGTAGGAATACTCTACTATTTTTGTAAAAGTATTTTCTATGATTTTTGTAATTAATATTGATTAAATGCGTTTTAAGTGTTATTTTAATAATTAAAACTGTTTAAAATTATTTTTCTTCATCTATTCGTCTAATAAAATGACTTAGTCATATTTTGATCACTTTAGTTACAAAAAGTACTTAGAAATATTTTGCCTCTCCAAATAAAGTAACCTTCTTCCTTAGAAATTTTTGATAAATAAATTTGGCAACACTTTTCCTTAGAAATTTTCAACATCTTAATAATGCTAAATCTTTTCCTTAGAAAATTTAGCATCTTGAAAAACTTGGTTGTTTTCCTTAGAAAATATTCTAAGTACTTGCTATGACAAATGTTTGTCCTTAGAAAAATTATCAACTATTGTTCTTCATACTTTTCCTTAGAATAATTTCATGGCATGGCATGCATCTCTAGTCCTTAGAAATATTTTTGCATTTCTTACATGACTTTCCTCCTTAGAATTTTGGAGGTGATGCTTGCTAGCCCTTTTAACCCTCCTAGTCAAAAATCACTAAGTTAGAAATTAGTGGAAAAAGTTTGCATTGTTATCCTTGGAGAATTCAACATGAAGTTAGAGGACCAATAAAGGACTTAGCCAAGAAAAACAAACTCCAGAAGCATCTCCAAGAAGTCAAGGTACTTAGAAGAAAATCAAGGGGAAGTTCACGAAGACCAACCACCTACATTTTTCTAAGTCTTTCTTTCCCTTCTCTCTTTCTTCCTTCTTCTCTCTTCATGGTGATTAGGTTATATTCAAGACCAACCTTGATGCTGCCAACAAAATCAAGTCTTCAGAACCATCAAGTCTACAGAATTAAATGAAGTCAACACACCAAGGAGAAAGCTACAAGGAAGCCTGGAGAAGATTCTTGGAAGACCAACTACTTCTTTCTTTCTATCTTCTCTTTCTTTCTATTTTTGTCTCACTTCGGACATAGATCAAGTCCTTGGTGTTTAAGACTAAGTTCATAGAGTGCTAATTGAAGACCATTGAAGAATACAAAGGAGTTGAAGATGTTTTGAAGATCAAACGTGCGAAGACTTAAACTAACCTTACAATTTTCAAGTTGTTATTTCTTGCTCAACCTTGACCTTGCCTTAGCCAATGGGATTAAGTTATTTTATGTCTTTCCCTAAATTTGTTTTGTATGTCTTTCATACCATAATTCTTTGTATCATTCTGCATCCCATGCATGTCATATTTTTCTAAGTGTTGCATTTTTTATTGTATGTTTATTGTGAATTGTTTGCTGTGTTAGAGATTTCGGAGAGAGACGAAGGTGGTTGCAACTGCTACTACTACACTTCTGTTTGCCAAGGCAAGTGGCACACCCCCATAAATTTCCTAAGTATTTTTATATGCTTACTTAGTGTATTTCTTTATATGCATGTGTTGGATAGTATTATTGCTATATGCTCAACCACCATACCTTTACACTAGTTGTGTCTAGAACCCCTTGATAACGTAGTAGATTATTTGATGCTATGCAAATGTGTTTTCTTTAAAGTTTAATTCTACTAAGTAATTATCACCTGGGTGGACTTGGTTTTGAAAAGATGATAGAAAGGTTGAGTGTCATCTCTTAGGGGTGACCTCTAAGGGATGGTCACTTGTGGTTTGCCACCCAGGAACAAAGGGACCAAAGTTTTCTCTAAGTGAAGATGCTTCCAGTGCAGCCACTTGGTATTATGGCTCTGCCTTGACTAAGTTATAGGAACCTGATTCCGGCAGGTCTCAGCGGATGAATGTTTGTATGGGTCTGCCCAGAGGAACAGGGGACTGTTTCCCAATGGTCTCGTCTCAACTCTCTCCTTTTCCTTAGCACAAATTGAGTGCTTGAGGATAGTTTGGGTTTGTTGGGTCTCGTGGTGAAAGTGCACAACCTCTGCAGAGTTAAATCTAAGTACTTAGCCGTGTCCCCGGTTACGGACAATTTGAGCAGCTGATCAAGGACGACAACGGAGGCTCCCGACATTCCAATTTCTTAAATTAAAATTTTGGAGGTTGAAAGGTAGACAAGAGGGTGGTTTTCATGCCATACCTGTTTTGACAAAAGAATATGCTTTATAAAAGATAGGAAAATTGGCGTTTATGCAAAACAGCCTTGAACTCCACCAGCCAAATATGCATATAGGTTATTAGAGTTATTCCATTAAGTGTCCACATAGTGTCACTTGCCAGATCCATTTTTAATGGTATCTGACCCACTCTGTTGCAAAATTTTATTTTGTTGCAGATTGTTCTGACGACGAGTGAGTTTCGTTAAGGTTTCGAGTCTGCAACCAACATGTTTTCGCCTGTGGCACATGCAAAGGATGAGGACTCCATGAAGATTATTATTTCCGCTGCTTTACTCTTTCAAGCTAGCTATATGCTATGCAAGTTGTAATGAATATTTTACCAAGTCTGGATCCTTCGATGTAATAATGATACTTTGTTGTGATACTACATCTTAAACTGTGTGTGCAAATAAAACGATCCAGGGGTTTGCACTATACACAGGTACCTTGCCATATTTTAAGTGCAGGTACGCTACAGATGGTATCAGAGCACTGTGTTGCCTGTAGATTCGAGACCCTAGACATGGATAGAAGTATGTTTGACCATAGGATTAAAATATATTTTTATTCAGGTTACTAAAAACAAAACTTTTCATTTTATCCTTTCTAGTACTCTCATCTACTATCAACCTTCTAGAAAATTCTTATCTTATTCTAGATGACCTACCTCCTTGTATCCATGAAGACATGTTTGGTGATGACCAAGAGTAAGTATAAATACTTCATGGAGAAATGCTACGACTCAACATGAAGCACTACCTACATGGAAGATCATTGAAGAAATCAGATTATGAGCTCAAGCACATAGAAGATTTTGAGGAAAGCTGAAGAAGAACTTGAAGCACTCAAGATGGAGATAGACTAGAAACCACCACCTTATTAGAACAATGACATCGTGTTAGGGTATTGATCATATCAACTTAGGTTGTATGCCAATACTAGATTGTTTTTCTGTGGTTGAACCTTATGGCTTTTGTTGGATAGATGTTGTTTGTAAGATGTTTTGTCTTGATCTGCTGTGTTGGGTAGATTTCTTCCTTAGCATCTTTCCATCTTTACTCATCTATGCTAAACCCGAACAGATGCCTCGCCAAAGCACCAACGATGATGAGATGAAAAATGCAATTCAACTGTTAGAAGCTCAGAATCATGTGATGCAATTCATGGCCCAGAATCAAGTCAACAAAGAGATACCCCAGGGAATGCAACAACTGTTGGACAACCAAACCCACATGGTGCAGATGATGTGTCACAACATGGTCAACAATAAGGTCAACTCACCACAGATTGACATTGGTAACGAGGAGTTCAAAGGAAGTACTTTGACAAAGCCTCACGCCTGCAAAACGTGTGGAGAAATAGGACACACGTCCAAGGAATGTCATGATGAATGGCCCCATGGTGTCTCAATCTATCCAACCGACGGATGCCCCACAACCCTGGTCACTTGCTTTTTGTGTGAAGCAACAAATCACGTCCCAACCCAATGTCAACTCTACCCCATGGTGCAAGAAGTCAGTCAGCAAGTCAAAGAGGTAATGCAACAAATTCTCAAGCGGTCTGTGGAAGTACAAGAACACAAGGAGGAACGCAAAAGAGATACTAGCCATATAACATGTTACACATGCACAGAAACGGGACACTATTCATGGGATTGCCCAGAGAAGAAGGATGATGATAGAGTCAAACTCAGAACTCATCCCCACACCTCCAAAATCACCACCAAGTGTTGTTATTCATGTGAAGAAGAAGGTCATTTTTCTCGAGATTGCCCCATCAAGCGAACCAGATCGTCCGCCTTTGTGATAGAGTATGATAAACAAGAGTTAGAAGACCTTTTAGCACTAGAAAGACCTAAAAAGATGAAGAAGCTGAGTATCAATAAACATCATTCTGAGCCTTCATTGAAGAATCACTTTTCTCATGAAGTGAACAATGGATATAAACATGGGAACCACCATAGTGGAGGAAGCAACCACAAGCATCATGATCATAACCACAATGGTGGATTCAAGGGAAGCAATGGAGACCACAAGGGAAATGGACATGCTGGCCCAAATCATAACAATGGACACGCTGCTCCTAACCACAATGTACAGCACCGTCTGAATGTTGAACCTAAGAAAGACCTTAGCCATATCACTTGCTACAATTGCAACAATCAAGGACATTACTCTACTGAATGCCCAGAGAAGGAACACCAACACCACTCTAGCAACTTGCTTGAAAAAGGAAACCGGAAGAAGAAGGATCTGAGTCACATAAAATGTTACAAGTGCAAGAATGTGGGACACTATGAAAGTAACTGCCCTGAACGGAGGACTGAAAAAGCTGCCAAGCCAAATCCTGTCAAGAAGGGACATGTGAACTATGTCCACATGGAAGGAGCATACAAGGAGCCTGGTATGAGGAACGGTACGTTCCTAACCAAGTATCCAGTTTGAAGATTAACATTCTATACTACCAGCAAAAATTTCTTTTAAGGGTGGTAGCCCACCCTAACATCCCAGTCGAAACCTTTTGCTAGCCTTCCCGAATCTCGGGACGAGATTCCTTTTAAGGGTGGTAGTCTGTAACATCCCAAGTTTTTCAAAAAGTTGAAAAATCAGAAAAATTTAAAACTTTTGAAAACTATTATGTATTTTGCTTTGAAAAGAAAAATCATGCATGCATTCATCATCATATAGCTTTGTTTGCATTTTGATATTTCAAAAGTGGGAATAATAATTCCACTTGAAAACATATTTAAGAAAATATATTAAAAGGACTATCTATGTCCAATATATTATTTTGAAGTATTGTGGTAAACTCCTTGTGTTAAATTTTGGTTGTGAATTGTTTGTATGTTTTGGAAATATTCTATTACCTACCTATTCTCTGTTTTCAAAGTTCTATAGTTTTACTTTTGAAAGAAAATATTTATTTGGCTTTTAAATTGAATTTTGATTTTCATTTTAAATTATCAAACTCTTTATAGTCAAAATGATTTGGTGCAAAATTATCTTATTGAGTGATATGGGATCTTATTACCCTTATTTTGTTATGGATTTTAAATCTAAGTTCAAAAGAATTTTTATAAATCCTATTTATAAAATTTAACATAAAGATCTAATTAAACCTTCATGCAATATTTGAATTTCAAATTTTGAAAAGTTTGGAAAATAATTTTTGAAAGTTTTAATGGAAAGGTTTTGATTTTACAAAACTATAGAAATTGGTTTGACTCGATTCCGATTCCGAAATCAAAAGTTATAAAGAAAACTGGAAAAAGAATAAAGAAAAAAAAAGAAGAAAAAAAGAAAAAAAAACGAAACGGGCCAACCGGCCGGCCCAACAGGACACCGAGCCAGCCCAGCCGGACACGATGGCAGGAAATTTCGGTTTTCCAAGTCTTTTCATTCAAACACGTTTATCTCAACAAATATAACTCCAAATCCGGATCCGTTTGATGCTACGCGTTCATAACTTCGAGCCCAAGCTATTCCACCGACCCTTGGCCTATATAAACACCTGTAGCCGCCGGCATCTCTTTCCCCCTTTTCGTTCCACCGAAACCCTAACCAGCGAAATCGTATTTCGTTTATTTACCCACCAAAACGATCTCGAATCGCACCGGAGCCTGAAGCAATATTGTCGATCTGTTCAATATCTTTCCATCCCGAGAGGACTCAACTCTTTTCATCAACCGTGGAGGAAGAATTTCGAATCGCCATCCTTCAGATCTGAAGTCGTATTTCTTAGATCTCTTCGCACTCGGTTCTTCAAATCGAAATTCCTTTGGTGAGAAGTTAAATCTAACCCTTACCTACAACTTTGCTATTGCACTCTTTTGATTTTGACGTACGAAATTCTCTGTACAATACAGATTGCTTTTGACGAATTTCGGAGGAGAAAACAATCTCAAAACTTCGGGCCGTAGTTACGAAAGTTGTTCCCCTGATCAAGACCCTTCTTTTGCCCCAAGCCTCACCTCTTTTGGTCAAGCGAGTTAGGAGATTTTCGAGTTTGAAGTTTCGGATCAGAAACGTAATTTGCGATTTGTGCCCAATCTATTCATCCACTTAGGATATATTTGTGATAGTTAGAAAGAGCACGCAATTCTCTACAACTTCATTAAGCATGTTTTTCCATCCGAGCAACTTATTTTTGGTCAAAATTCGTAGTCAACCGTAAAGTCAGCTCCAGTCAGCGCTTCGTCATCGCCACGTCAGCGGTCAGAGTCAACAGTCAACCGAAGACCGGCAGTTTTGCAGAAAAACCCTAGATCTTAGATCTATCACTAGTTTTTATTGGTTTGGCCAAATTTTACAAATAAAATATTTTTGGAAAGCTTATGACACGTAGAAACTTTTGGCATATTTATTTTTATGTTTTGACAAACTTATTTTGGTTCAATTTAAAAAATGGTTGTTTAAGTAAAATTGACTTAACTTAAATTTAAAAATTGATTTTGGGCAAATCCAATTGTTTTAACTTTGTTTATTTAATACTTGGCCGTAGGAATACTCTACTATTTTTGTAAAAGTATTTTCTATGATTTTTGTAATTAATATTGATTAAATGCGTTTTAAGTGTTATTTTAATAATTAAAACTGTTTAAAATTATTTTTCTTCATCTATTCGTCTAATAAAATGACTTAGTCATATTTTGATCACTTTAGTTACAAAAAGTACTTAGAAATATTTTGCCTCTCCAAATAAAGTAACCTTCTTCCTTAGAAATTTTTGATAAATAAATTTGGCAACACTTTTCCTTAGAAATTTTCAACATCTTAATAATGCTAAATCTTTTCCTTAGAAAATTTAGCGTCTTGAAAAACTTGGTTGTTTTCCTTAGAAAATATTCTAAGTACTTGCTATGACAAATGTTTGTCCTTAGAAAAATTATCAACTATTGTTCTTCATACTTTTCCTTAGAATAATTTCATGGTATGGCATGCATCTCTAGTCCTTAGAAATATTTTTGCATTTCTTACATGACTTTCCTCCTTAGAATTTTGGAGGTGATGCTTGCTAGCCCTTTTAACCCTCCTAGTCAAAAATCACTAAGTTAGAAATTAGTGGAAAAAGTTTGCATTGTTATCCTTGGAGAATTCAACATGAAGTTAGAGGACCAATAAAGGACTTAGCCAAGAAAAACAAACTCCAGAAGCATCTCCAAGAAGTCAAGGTACTTAGAAGAAAATCAAGGGGAAGTTCACGAAGACCAACCACCTACATTTTTCTAAGTCTTTCTTTCCCTTCTCTCTTTCTTCCTTCTTCTCTCTTCATGGTGATTAGGTTATATTCAAGACCAACCTTGATGTTGCCAACAAAATCAAGTCTTCAGAACCATCAAGTCTACAGAATTAAATGAAGTCAACACACCAAGGAGAAAGCTACAAGGAAGCCTGGAGAAGATTCTTGGAAGACCAACTACTTCTTTCTTTCTATCTTCTCTTTCTTTCTATTTTTGTCTCACTTCGGACATAGATCAAGTCCTTGGTGTTTAAGACTAAGTTCATAGAGTGCTAATTGAAGACCATTGAAGAATACAAAGGAGTTGAAGATGTTTTGAAGATCAAACGTGCGAAGACTCAAACTAACCTTACAATTTCAAGTTGTTATTTCTTGCTCAACCTTGACCTTGCCTTAGCCAATGGGATTAAGTTATTTTATGTCTTTCCCTAAATTTGTTTTGTATGTCTTTCATACCATAATTCTTTGTATCATTCTGCATCCATGCATGTCATATTTTTCTAAGTGTTGCATTTTTTATTGTATGTTTATTGTGAATTGTTTGCTGTGTTAGAGATTTCGGAGAGAGACGAAGGTGGTTGCAACTGCTACTACTACACTTCTGTTTGCCAAGGCAAGTGGCACACCCCCATAAATTTCCTAAGTATTTTTATATGCCTTACTTAGTGTATTTCTTTATATGCATGTGTTGGATAGTATTATTGCTATATGCTCAACCCACCATACCTTTACACTAGTTGTGTCTAGAACTCCCTTGATAACTTAGTAGATTATTTGATGCTATGCAAATGTGTTTTCTTTAAAGTTTAATTCTACTAAGTAATCTATCACCTGGGTGGACTTGGTTTTGAAAAGATGATAGAAAGGTTGAGTGTCATCTCTTAGGGGTGACCTCTAAGGGATGGTCACTTGTGGTTTGCCACCCAGGAACAAAGGGACCAAAGTTTTCTCTAAGTGAAGATGCTTCCAGTGCAGCCACTTGGTATTATGACTCTGCCTTGACTAAGTTATAGGAACCTGATTCCGGCAGGTCTCAGCAGATGAATGTTTGTATGGGTCTGCCCAGAGGAACAGGGGACTGTTTCTCAATGGTCTCATCTCAACTCTCTCCTTTTCCTTAGCACAAATTGGGTGCTTGAGGATAGTTTGGGTTTGTTGGGTCTCGTGGTGAAAGTGCACAACCTCTGCAGAGTTAAATCTAAGTACTTAGCCGTGTCCCCGGTTACGGACAATTTGAGCAGCTGATCAAGGACGACAACGGAGGCTCCCGACATTCCAATTTCTTAAATTAAAATTTTGGAGGTTGAAAGGTAGACAAGAGGGTGGTTTTCATGCCATACCTGTTTTGACAAAAGAATATGCTTTATAAAAGATAGGAAAATTGGCGTTTATGCAAAACAGCCTTGAACTCCACTAGCCAAATATGCATATAGGTTATTAGAGTTATTCCATTAAGTGTCCACATAGTGTCACTTGCCAGATCCATTTTTAATGGTATCTGACCCACTCTGTTGCAAAATTTTATTTTGTTGCAGATTGTTCTGACGACGAGTGCGTTTCGTTAAGGTTTCGAGTCTGCAACCAACATGTTTTCGCCTGTGGCACATGCAAAGGATGAGGACTCCATGAAGATTATTATTTCCGCTGCTTTACTCTTTCAAGCTAGCTATATGCTATGCAAGTTGTAATGAATATTTTACCAAGTCTGGATCCTTCGATGTAATAATGATACTTTGTTGTGATACTACATCTTAAACTGTGTGTGCAAATAAAACGATCCAGGGGTTTGCACTATACACAGGTACCTTGCCATATTTTAAGTGCAGGTACGCTACATTGCTCGCCGTGGGATTCGTTCTCTATGTTCTTCAGGTTGCGTGGATTGCTCCCGTGATTGGAAGGATAGTTATCCGGTGGTTCTTGCGGTGAAAGATTGGGCAAACAATCCGTATCAGCCGGCAAGTCGAATACCGGTGTTGCACCTTCGAAGAAGAGCTCCTCGAGGTGATTTAGGGTGGAGAATTGGAACCATTCGTCGATCTTGGCACCGACGACATGGCAGTTGGAACGGAAGCTTCGGATCGAAAGGCGTGTGACTGGCCCATCGTACGCGGTGAGGATCTGGGAAACGGCGGTGAGGCGTTCGTGTCCAGGTGGTAGATACGATCGTCGACGGTGACGTCGAGGGGGACAGAGCGCCAGAGGGGCTGCCACCGCTTGGAGAGGACGGTGGTTCGCACGGCAGATTTGGTGGGCATAAGGGAGATGATGATGCGCAGCATCTCGTCGGGGAGGAGGTTGAAGAAGTCGACGCCTGCCTCGACCCGCATGCGCTTGTTCGTCGCATTGTCCTCCATCTCAGCCGGCGGCGTGACAGGGAACCAGCTTGGCAGTGGGAATTGTTGGGCGTGCGGCAGCTGGATTTTTTGGGCGTGCATCAGTGGCATTTTTTGGGGTTGGAGCAGATGATGATGAAGTGATCAAGGCTCGCCGGGGGCTCTCACGCCTCGTCCTCCATTGCAGCCGGCGGCGAGAAAGGAAAAACCCGGAGCTTCCTCGGCGGTAGGGTTTTCTGGGCGTGGGGCACGTGTTTGGAGCCGATAGGCGAGAGTGGCGGTGGCACTGGCTGGGCGTGCAGGGTGGACCTAGCATGTGCGGTGGAAATAGCTAGGCTCCTTGTGGGTACGGAGATTACGGTGAAGCACAACTGTGTTAGTGGAGTGCTTAGGTGCCTCCACGCCTCTCTTATTGGTTTAAATTTTTTTTTGTTTACTTTCCCCGCCAATTAATGATGTGTTAGATACTAATCTCTTGATTAATTTGGTTCTCCGAAGTGGAAGGTTTGATCATGGGAAGACGTCCGCTTTCTAAAAATGACTTACCATCTCTAAATTTTACGTACTGGCTTCTACATCTCAACTTAATCTTATAGACCTTCCTTTAGCCGGCATGAGTTACCTTTGGGAAAAGTGGTTTTGGCAGGTGTATCTTTCAGCCTTGCATTTTCCTCGATAATATTTGCCTTTCCATTATTACAAGGAGTAGAGGAATTAGGCACGTCAAGTTTAGATAGTTGAGTTTGAAGTTGATCATGAGACTTGATAAGGATAGAGCGGTCACTCTCCAAAACCTTGTGGGCTTTGTCAGATGAAATCGAAGCTAAAATGTGGTAAGTCAATTTTCTAGCGACAGTCTATTTGATGTGTAATGGTCTTCTTTTTTATATTCCTTCCGCATGGCGGCCACTGTTCGATCTCGCCGGCTCCCTCAAGTAAAATGTTGTAAGTTTTAAATCTTGCTTATTTTATTTTTTTGGTATAAGTTACTTGGAATGTTTTCTTCGAGACGGCATGAGCTTCCTTTGCCGTCTCAAATGCTAAACTTGGCAGACGTGAAGCTGACTCGGCAGACCCGAGGCACGCGTGTGTGACTGTGTGAGTTGCCGAAAATAAATAGTGCGTTTGACCAGACGTGCGTCATCCCGAGACTGTTCATAGAAGTCTACGCGCCTGCCGGCTTATTCGCGGTGCCATTAAGTCAGCTTCAATGTGTGGTGCTAAGCAAGATAACACCTTCTCCAAAGGAACTTTTTGCCTGTATTACATGGTCGCCGTTTTTTTGAAAACTCGAAATCGACATTTTAAAGTTTCCAAAAATCGTGAAAAATTCCTGGAAGTGGATATTGTATTGGTCTACAGTCGTGCAAATTTCAACTACAAATTCGTTGTATTTTGGGCTGCACAAAAAAGACATGCACCCACTTTGCTCAATGTATGTGGTGGAGCCGGCCATCGGTGCCCAGTTAGTTCCACGCATGTGCTGGAGTCGGCGTAAAAGCCAGTTTGTTCAACCTATGTGTTGGAGCCGGCGACGATGGCTTTGGTTAATATGATATCGAGTTGGCATCACTAGTACAGAACGACACATCGGATACCCCTCAATGGAAACGGCAGGCGTTAGGCGACGGAGAATTGCGCTTTCCGCGCGGCCAGTGCGTACAAACCTGACCTGGGCCGCGGCTGGCCGGTCAACATAGGTAACGGAGAAAGTATTAACTCCGTTACCCATAGTATTGGCAACGGTCTTAATTCTGGCTCCGTTTCCGATATGTGCCTCTATAGCAACGGAGACTTTTGGGTGTCCGTTTCCAATGTGGACACGTTCCATCTTGGAATTCGAAGCGAGGCGAGTAAATGCCATGGTGTAGTGCCACCGCCCACTACTCCTTGAAAACCCCAATCCTTGCTAGCTCAAGACGCCACCGAATCTGCTCTCTCTCTCTCGCTCGCTCCCTCCTACTGATTAGCGAAGATGTCTCGCAGCAACGACACACAGGAGCACACTGAGTCGCCGCGGGACAGTCCCCCGTCAGCGGCGAGTCCGTTGAAGGACCGACGCTGGAGATGAGCGACGACGAATACGCCAACTTCCATGATCTCACCTTGATGCTGGGCCCGCCGAAGGTTGATTCTGATGACGAGTCAACCGAAGAGGAGAAGGAGGAGGAGGAGGAGGAGGACGACGAGGAGGACGAGGCGGAGGCGCCGGTCCCGAAGAAGGGAGCCCCGGCGACGGAGAAGAAAGCCGCCGCCACCACCTCCAATGGCCCCCAATAAGCGAGGCCGTGAGAAGGACGAGGATTGCGCGGAAGCAGGGCGCAAGAAAAATAAGAAGTAGCTAGTAGTAGTTCTATAAGTTCTCCAACTGTAATTTACTTTATTATTATTAATATGTACTGCGTATGTAATGTAGTAATCACTAATATTAATATAAGTATCCTATAAGTGGTTTTCTCCATATAGTAGAGATTAGGAAAATATTATTCCAGAGAGTAGAAGAAATTCCACAGAGTGGGCGCGTAGGTCCCACACCTCAGTGGAAGAAACACAAAGGAAACGGTCCTTCTAAAGAACCGTTTCCTATGTTTTACCTATATATATGGGCGTACAGAGCAAAACCTAACACTCGTTTCCTCACTCTGTCCCAGTATGCTAGATCTGTTCGTGGCGGCGCCTCCTGGCGTTGCGGCCATCGCCGGCGCCGTGGCGGCGCCGTCTCCGCCCAGACGACGGCTATCACGGCGAGGTCTTCGCCATCTCCCCCGACACGGCGAGGTCTTCGCCATGTCCCCCGACACGGCGAGGTCTTCGCCATCTCGCCCGACACGGCGAGGTCGATGCTCTGTCCGCTTCCTCTGCCTCCACCACTTCCGGATCTGCTAGATCGATCCAACGGCGACGTGAAGAAGGTATCAGATCCACATCCGGTAGTTCTATCTAGATCATTTCTTGATGTAGTTAACTTGCCTATTGTGCACTTGCAACAAGTTGTAGTTTAGCTTACTTGTTGATAGTAGTTCAGTTCACATCCGGTAGTTCTATCTAGATCATTTCTTGATGTAGTTAACTTGCCTATTGTGCACTTGCAATTAGTTGTAGTTTACCTAACTTGTTGAAAGTAGTTCAGTTCACATCCGGTAGTTCTATCTAGATCATTTCTTTATGTAGTTAACTTGCCTATTGTGCACTTGCAACTAGTTGTAGTTTAGCTAACTTGTTGAAAGTAGTTCAGTTCACATCCGGTAGTTCTATCTAGATCATTTCTTGATGTAGTTAACTTGCCTATTGTGCACTTGCAACCGGTTGTTGTTTAGCTAACTAGTCCATGTGAAAACAGGAGTCTATTTCGGTGACACTGCATAAAAAGTCAGAGACACAGAACAAACAACGAACATTACTCAAGAGGGTAGTGTTTGTTGACTTTCCCATAATGGCCTCCAATTATATACACAGGTCAGTACACACTATATACTACTGTATACTTCATATTATTGTGTTAAATTGTTTGTTCTATCTAGTAGTGTCAGAACTAACATAAATCCTTATTTACATTTAGGGATATCAAGTTGTTCCCTTTCAAACTCCACCATACATATCCACCGTCGCTATTGTGACGTTTTGGTACACTGCATAAAATACTTTTTTAAGTAAGAGTGTTTTATACAGTGTCGCCGAAATGTCACATCGGTGACGTATTAGATTAGATTTCGGTGACACTGCATAAAAAATCTAGAGCCGGTGGTGGCCTCCATGGAAAGGATGATCGTTGTCAGGCATCCTATGAAGCTGCTGACATCGCAATATCTTGTTGACAAGCCGTGTGTTGGCTGCTCCGGTTCATCAATAAGAGCCACCTCAAGACATAGGTAAGATATCGTTTCAGTTTGCTTAAATTCATAGTGTATTTGTTTTAGCATATGTATTTAACAATTGTAACTCTATTTACTAATGTATAGGGTCCAAAGCTTCAACATCCTTCTCTCAAGAAGTTGAGATAAGAAGAGATAGCTAGAGTGACACCTGCGAGGATTGTGGAAAAGGATGTAGGGAAGAAATCATATATTCTTTCCGTCCTTTGACATGATAGGCTTAGTATAGATGAAATCTGTTATCGTTTTACCTCTTATGTTTGTCACATCTTGTGATGCAATTGTAAAGGTGAAATTGTGATGGAAATGTAAAGTTACATTGTGATATGAATGAAATATGTTACCGTTTTAGTATTTGAGCTTGTGCTGTGAGATTTTAAGTATCTAGTGGCATTTGTAAACGTGGCATCCTGTAACCGAAATATGAGAAATGCTCAATGCAAACAGGTGGATGGCAAACTCCGTATCTGATGAAGGAAAACTAAGGAAACGGAGGTCTGCGCACAACCGTTGCCAAATGGAGACCTCATCGGAAACGGTTTTTGGCCTCCGTTACCGATGAAGGCCTTCACATCAGTGACAGAGGCGGGGACACGGACCCTTTCTCCGTTGCCGAAGGGGTTTTTGGCCCGTTTCCGATGTGTCGTTCTATACTAGTGCATGACCAACAGAGTGATAGTGCAGATGAGGTCATCCGACGATCTTTTGCCTCGGCATTTTGCCAACGGTTTCCTACGCGTTTCTGATTCGGTGGGTGCATGATATTTTTTTCGCTTCCTCTTCCTCGAGTCGACGTCCTACTCTTTGGGGAGGAGGCAGGTACGTTCGGCATCAACCATTCCGCAGGAACTGCCGCCACCATCGACGGGGTCGATGCACAGTAAAACGGAGAAGGGCCTCGCCGGCTTAACCGGAGGGTGCATTAAGACGGAACCTAGAGTCGGCGGGGTCGGGTTGTACATTAAGACGGTACCTAGAGTCGGCGGGGTCGGGTTGTGTATTAAGACAGGAACCTGGAGTCGGCGGGGTCGGGTTGTGCATTAAGACGGGAACCTGGAGTCGGCGGGGTCGGGTTGTGAATTAAGACGGGAACCTAGAGTCGGCGGGGTCGGGTTGTGCATTAAGACGGGAACCTGGAGTCGGCGGGGTGTACATAAAACGTGATGTAAGTAGTGTATATTTTGGTTGTGATGTAAGTAGTGTATATTTTGGGTGACGTAAGTAGTGTCTTATTACAGAGGTTTTATGTTAAGTGTTGTCCTTCTTTAAGCTGGCACGCTGGTAGAGGGCGTCATCATTGCCACCTACTGTTGAAGTCGGACGAATATTGACCCCGGTTTTCCACTCGGTTGTCGAAGGTTATATTTACCTACTATTGAAGCCGGACGAATATTGACCCCGGTTTTCCACTCGGTTGTCGAAGGTTATATTTATCTTTATGTGTATAAAAGTGAACTAAAACAATATAAATGAGATTATTTATACATTAAAGGGATATTTAATTCTGTGCCCCTGGATCCTTAGTTGTGCTCACTTTTCCCCACTCTGTAAACTTGTACTCTCTTTTCTCCATCTGGTTAGCTGCCACGCTCACAAATGTTCATAGCGGACGTTTGCCGTCGGGTCAATGCATTGACCGTTAACTGCTGACAAGTGGGGCCGTGTCTTTGTGTTTGTCCGTTGCGTGCTGACAAGTGGGGGGCGTCTCCGTATGCCCGTTGGTTGCGGACGTGTGGGGCCGACCTTTGAGCGGTGCGTGCTGACGGGTGGGACCGCAAGGAGACACGTAAGGGCAGCAGCTTTGTCTGAACCTGAAACTGAATCGAGACAGTGCCGCACCGCGCCGCTCTCTGCCGCCGTCATGCCGCGTCCGCCGCTGTAGTGCCCTCCACCCTATACCCCCTATTCCGCTCATCGGCGACGCCGCATCTCCGCCACAGCTCCCCCCACCTCCCCCACCTCCCCATCTGGGATTAGGAAGCGATGTTGAGTGCGGCCGCGACGAATGCCCTCAACAGTGGAGAGGATTGGATCGAATCAGTGGCAGATAATTCATGGATTACACCTGGGTAAGCAATGTTTCTCCTTAGATTGATGTTCTGACTCGTAAATTAGGCAGTATTTGACTTCTGGTAGCTTAAATCATTCCAATTTTGCTGAAATATTGCCGGCCTAACCGCACCTTTATTTGAACAACGTAGGATTGATCCTTCGCTGGCTTTCCGGCTGGCGGTTAGAATGGAAACTAGTATTCTGCGTGGTACTAAATCCCAGTTGCTTACAACGTTTTTCTATCCCAAAGTGGTAGAAACCAGCAATTCCTTCAAAGATTTCCGCGATGCACTCTGTGCGTCATATCCCTGGAGCGATGCCGATGCTGTTGAACTGAGCTATTTCAACAGTACTGAGCAAACATTTCTCCCACTAACATGCGACGAGCATCTGAGGTTGCTATTTACTCTGAATGCTGGCAGCCGTTTCGGTAAAGTCAGTATCGATGTTCTTCAGCCACGGGCAGAAGGGGTCAACAAAGGGAAGGGTGTTCGGACATCATCTGTCTCTGATAATATCCAGCACCCCGGTACTCCTTGTAGGTCGAGACCAAGTAAAGCGAGTGGTTCTGAAAGCCACAACATGCCTTCTGCCGATTCTGCTGCTCATTCTGCTGCAGCTACCTTCTGCAGTCGGTGTAGAAGAAGATGCACAACCTGACGAGGAGGTGCCTCGAAATGATGATGAAGACAAGATATTGTACCCTGAACTGGTAGATAGACGCAGGCAGCAAGCAGTGATGATGAATATCCAGAGGAGCCCATCAGCCGAGCTAGGTTTGATGACACTGACGATGAAGAGAAGGAGGAGAACATTGACAGCTTAATTGAAGATGAATACGATGGTGAGGACATGCCAACAATTGAGTGGAACAGGGAAAATCCTCAGCTTACTGAAGGCACCATTTTCGAATCCATGGTGGACTGTCGGAACGCAGTGGCTACATATTGCATTCTAACTGAAAATACCTACAAGATCAAAAGGAGTGAGCCAGGAAGGTTCACAGTGTTTTGTCCATATCCTAGGTGTAGGTGGAGGTTGCATGCATCCCGTATGGTAAAAAATAGCAGCATTATTCAGGTAATCCAAGTTCATTGAGTATTTTAGTTTCAGATCAGTGAGTAATGTTTCTTAATTGTTTTGACCCTTTTTATTTTGTTTCAGATAAAGAAAAACAAACGGAAGCACACTTATCCACCTAGAGGGGGAACGGGAAGGCCAAAGCCAAGCTAGCAAAAACTAGGTGGGTGGCAGATGCAGTATTGGATTGGCTGAGGGAAGATCCTAATCTTGGTCCAACAGCACTCCATGGGAAGCTTTTCGAGAAGTACAAGATCAAAATTCCTTACATGAGAGTTTTCAATGCTAGGGAAATGGCTCTTGACAGGATTAATGGTCAATGGAATGAGAGTTTTCAGCTGCTTTACACCTTTAAAGCTGAAGTGGAGATGGCTAGTCCAGGAAGTGTTGTAGAGATTGACAAGCATACGGTTCCCTTCAAAATAAAAGGAAAGTCATTTGAGAAGGAGTGCTCAGGAGGGCTTTTGTTTGTTTCAAGGCTTGCTGGCAGGGGTTTCTTGATGGTTGCAGGCCTTATTTGTCTGTAGATGCTACCCATTTACAACTGGCTATTCCCAGTTGCATTTGGTGTGGAGGTAGAGTCCGAGGAAAGTTGGGTCTGGTTTCTGCAGCAGTTGCACAACATTATAGGCACACCCCCAGGTTTAGCTATACACACAGATGCTTGCAAGGGTTTAGAGAGTGCAGTAGAAATCATGTTCCCTGGAGTGGAGCATAGGGAATGTATGCGACACCTAGCGCAGAATTTTAAAAAGAAGTTCAAAGGTAAAGTTTATGATGAGAACTTATGGCCAGCATCATACACATGCAGCGAAAGGAAGCATGAGCACCATTTGAGAGTGTTGTATGCTCAAAATCCTTTGGTGAAGGATTACATGGATGAACATCATGGAAAGGTGTGGTCAAGAAGCAAATTCAACGAAGTCTGCAAAGTAGATTATGTGACCAACAACCTTGCAGAATGCTTCAATGCAAAGTTCAAGTCAGTGAAAGGTCTTTTGTCGTGGCAAGCATTTGACAAGATGAGGCAGATGATCATGATAAAGATGGCTCTTCGCAAAAGAATTGCAGAAACACAATATGTTGGTCATCTTATGCTCCCATCACTGATTAAGGCATTGCATTTGAAGGCAAGAGGACTGAAGATGAGATGCATTCGATCTGATACACTTGAGGGTGAGGTAGCCTATACTGACAGTAAAAATAGGTTATGGAGGTATCCAGTGAACCTAGCAACTAGGGAATGCAGTTGTAGACAATGGCAGATCGTGGGAAGCCATGCATACATGCCCTACATCTGATGACTGTCATTGGGGGTGCAGATGGTGAAGTTGATCAATATTGCTCTGACTATTTCTCTGTTGCCAAATTTATGGCTGCTTATGCTGACAATGTGCCTGCACTCTTGGGAAAAGACCAATGGAACATAGTTGATCCAGGGTTCAAACTCTGCTCTCCTGTACTGACTAGACCACCAGGAAGACCAAAGAAAAACAGGTACATGGCAGGTGAAGAGGGTCGTGTACCAAGAAAGCGTGCGTGCAAAAAATGTGGAATTCTGGGGCACATTGCTAGGCTCTGTACCAATCCAGTGGATGCAGCATTTGGAGAAGAGCAACGATGGACAGCAGCAAATGCAGAGGAGAATGCAGCAGCAATGGCAATTGAAGATCAGCAGAGCTGGAGAATGAAGCAGAGCTGGAGAATGCAGCAAATGAGGCAGTACCGGCACCTTCGTATGTCTCCCTACCTTTTTTTATGCATTAGTACTCTTTTATACCGATGGCTTATAATTTTATTTGTCAGCTCTAGGATAAATGGAGGCAGAGGGCAGAAAAGGCCTAGAGAGGAAGAAACCCAAGAAACTGAAGTTCAACCATCATCCGATGCCTTAGAATTTGAAGCCATGGCTTATGATGGTTTTGAAGCTATAAGAGAGGAGGAAGAAGGGGTAATTGTTCCAGTTGTTCCTTTAATGATCATTGAACCCACAGATGACCATCAGGTTGTCGTCAAGGGCTCGGCGAGTGGAAGTACTCTGTCAGCACCTGCACGGCCACAACCCCAAGTGAAGATCAAAAGGAACAAGTTGAATTTGAAGCCAAAAGTATCCCAGCTAGGGAAACCTGGAGCAGGACGGTGAAGCCATCTGCGAACACAAGGAGCAGGTCCAAGATTTGAATTTGCACTTTGACCGCTTAGAACTTGATGAGTTGTAATAATGATGTTTGTGTTTGTTTTTCAATTAGAGGTACTGTGAAAACTTATAAGTTGTAATAATGATGTTTGTACTTTGGTATCATATTTGTGGCAGAATTCAAATTGCAAACAAAAGTTGAATTTGAAGCAAAATTTGAATTTGAAGCAACATTTGAATTTGAAATAAAATTTAATTTGATGCAAAGTTGGAGTTGTTCAAACATATGAAGTCCATTGCTACGTGGTATGTATCTGAACCAACATCTGAATCCGAATGAGCAAAGGTGATCAATCCCCATGAGAAAAGTGCTACAAACGAGCTCCAAAGCTAGGGTAAACACCCCCATTTGTAAGCAGGTTTTTTTCGACCTTGTCCAAATGAGCCAAATATTTTTTGTATTAACACATATTCAATCCATATGGTGTCTAGTAGTAGTTTCACTATTTATTGAATTAATCTTCATATTACTATTTTTTTTAAACATAAATGCTTTAACTAAAAACCATCAAAAACACGTTTGGAATATGAAAATGAAAAAGTAAGTTCAGAACCTTCTTAATCACTCCAAAATGAATCTTTGGTAATTTTTTTGATTTTTTTGAATTTTATCAAAACCTAAACCCTCTCTCCCTCTCCTTCGAACTCTGAATAGCTTCATACGTGATAGCTCATTTGTGTGAAGCTTTTTTCATGAAAATGTACCTACACCAAGTTTATATTTTTTCTCATAACCGTGTCACATATGACGGCAATGTGCACTGGTTTTGTTATTTTTTGATTTTTTTTGAATTACTTATGCTCATTTCAACTTGATTTCGATGCCTCACTTCGGAAAATGGTTTTTCATGAAAATGATCCTTAACCCTAAACCCAGGTTTTTTTGGTAACTATGTCTTATAAACCGACGAACTACGCAAGTTTTTTCATTTTTTGATTTTTTTTGAATTGTTTATGGCCATTTGAAGTTCTGGTCAAACCCTAATAACCCCGTTGACTGACTCTAAACCCCGCAGCATCTCGCCAAACCCTAGTGCCGAACGTCAGCCGTCCGATCAGACTCTAGCAACAAACTCCACCCGTCAGATATGGCCTTCTAGAAGGATTCCCGCGGGCAGGCATGCGCGCGTCTCCGCGCCGTTGGATCGTATGGACGGTTCCGCGCCATGGGCGATCCACGTGATGCTGGTTCTGCATCCTGATTGGCCGTTCACGCATCCAGGTCGAAGTAGCCATTGCTGGCCCCATTTGCTCCCCCATTGCTGGCCCCGCCCCATTGCTGGCCCCATTGCTCGCTCTGGTTCGTTCTGTCATTGCTCTGGTTTGTTCTCGACTCCTGCCGCCGCAGAGCTGTAGATCGCCGCCCAACGACGCCATGGTTTCGAGGAGCGATGGCGACGAAGATTCCACCAATCTGAGCTCGCTTGGCACCAACGTAAGTGTTCCAATCTCATGTATTTGGGATTCTAGGATTTAGGCTTAGGGTTAGGGTTCATAGGATTTGGGGATTTCTTATCTGAGCACGAATCCGAGGTCTTGCGCTGAAAATTTCTTTTCTTAGGGCCCAAATACCATGTACGATTCTGATTATTGCGGATTAGACGATGAAGACGAGACCAAGATCCGTTGTCATTGCAATTCTACGGTCCAGAAATGTGTTGCTTTCGAAGGATGTTGGACTGGCAGGAGGTTCTTGGCCTGCGCAGGGATGGTACGTGAAAAATCTGAATTTTTTTTGGAGTACAACTTGAGATGTTTTCTTTTGTGTAAATTAGTTACAGAAACTTATTTGATACATGTATGTAGTCTGGAGAAACTTCTGACTTTGTGCACTGGGTTGATGATGTGTGGCCACCTACGTTGTCCAAATCCCTGACAAAACTGGGGGAAATGCATGGGGAAATCAAAGATGCTAGAGTTCGTGATGCCCTAGACGTTCTTGAAATAAGGTGGAAGTACCAAGATGAGATTACAAAGCTTCACCTTGACTTGAAGAATTCCCAGGATGAGCTCAAGAAGGAGGTTGAGGAAAAGCAGGTTGCACTAGCCCTGAAGACCAAAGCAGAACAAGCACTTGTTGATGCAAGAGCTGAACTAGAGGAGAAGAACAAATTGGATGCATCAACATCCAACATGCACAAGTTTTTGAGGCAGAAAGCATAGAAGGACAGGATTTGATTAAGCAAGAGATGAGGAAGTTGGAGTGTATGGTTGCCGATCTTCTGAAACATAAATCCAACTTGGGGGCTAAGTTGCAGAAGATCAAAGATATATGTGATGAGTAGAATCATTGGCTTCATCATGTGTTGTAACAGTTATTGCTTATCTGAACAAGTAGTGGTTGTATTTCAGTATGGTTGTTGTACTAGTAGTTGAAAACATTTTAATGTGGTTGAATTTCAGTATGGTTTGTTGTTACTGTTTATCTTAATCCATGTCATGGAAGCTTAATGCAATGGACATTAGCAGTATTTGTGGTTTGTTGTTGCTGTTCATCTCAGTTTCGTAAGATGACAGTTAGCAGTTGAGTTCATCAGTTATAGACAGTGCTTAAAAAAAGTCGTGTTGGGCCCAAACAGAATCAAGCTTTGGTTGGTCCGTGCCATGACTTTGTCTGATAGGCCCACAAACACGCGATGTCTCTGTCTTATTTTTTTTGAAAACCTTTGTTTCTTTTTTCTTTTAATTTATTTTCTTTCTACGATTCAATTTGATTGCCCAAGCTCTTATATTTTCTGATAGTAAAATACAAGGGTTTTCAAAATGCACAAAATAACTAGTTGCCGTGTACGGGCAAACAAATATTTTGGTTCGGTTGCTCACCAAATAAGTTGTAATAATGTTGTTTCTACTTTGGTATCATATTTGAGGCAGAATTCAAAATTTGAAACCGAAGTTGACTTTGAAGCAACATTTGAATTTGAAACAAAATTTGAATTTATTTGATTTCCCTTAACCGTATGTGCTTTTTCTCTTTTCTTTTTCATGTTTTTGGTTTTGATTATGTTAGGGCCTAGCTAAAAGATAAAAGATGCCCTAACACAATAGCTAGGGCCTAGCTAGGGCACCGTCTTCACTGCTTGGCTTGGCTTGGCTTCACCGCCGTCTTCACCACCATCTTCACTGCTCCTCGACCTGGCCGTTCTCGCCGAGGTAGTACGGGAGGCTGTGCATGCGGTTGGGGTGGGGAAGATGCTTTCCATGTCGGTGAAGATGTTGTAGGTGGTGAATGCGATGAACTCGCACCCACACCAAAACACCTGGCCGAGCAGGTAGTACGCATCGAACCTGTTGGTGAAGTGGAGCCCTATCACCGGAGCGTTGGCGTGGGGACGATGTTCGTCGCGGCGGAACATGACCGGCGAGCCCACCGGGAAGTGGGCAAAGCCCGCACAGAGGAACCCATACGCAAGGTCCCGAGCACCCCTCCAGCGTGAGAACGCCCACACGCGGAGCGCGTTCTCGACGACGACGCCGGCAGGGTAGCGTTCCTCCGGTACGGTTGGCTGCATGTGGAACGTGGGGGCATTGTACTGCATCTTTGCGTCGAGGAGTTTGCTTTGGATTTCGGTGGAGAGAAGGGGCGAGGTGCAGATGGAAGTGGACATGAAGAGATGGGTTGGTTTAAATAGGAGCCGGGGAGACGAAGAGGAAGAGATGGGGTGGTAAACCGTAGACGGAACGGCTGGTTTTCAAATTGGATCTAGGAGGCGTGGTCTCGATCCGTGGCCTAGGATAGGCCTTCTTTCGACCGTTTTCACATTGAATCAATGCATGAATAGATGCCTCCACCGTCGCGTGAACTGATGATCGACTGAACCGATGCTTCAATCGAGCCTGCCGTGCCGCCCTGCCTAGGCTACACGTCCATAGTAGGTGGACTGAATCGAGTGCATGGCAGCGGAATCGTGCGTCACGACTGAATCGAGCGGCAGGGCAGGGACGCAGCTGTGCGTCTGGTTGCGTGCGTGGCGGCGTGCATGCATGCGAGCCGTTCTACAACGCTGGCGTGCCGATCCGTGGCGTGCGTGCCGATCCGTGGCATCAACGCTGGCATGCGAGCACGTTCTACAACGCTGGAATGCATGCCGATCCGTGGCGTCAACGCTGCTCTTTCCATGCATAGCAGGCTGAATCGATGCCACCCTAGTAGGCTGAGTCAGGCGCATGCATAAAGGCTGGCCTCGCTAATTTAATTATCATGAAATGGGCCCGTTCTGCAACGTAAAAAGCCCACCACGGTCCAACAAGCAAAGCCACAGAAACGCAGCCCCACCTGTCAGGTCAAACGAGCGTCAGTCAGAATGAGTCCCACGCGGCCCCACTAGTCAGAGTTAACGGACTCGACGGATACGTCCGTCTGTGGCATTCATGAGAGTTAACATCGGTGGGAAAAGTGAGCACAACTAAGGATCCAGGGGCACAGGAGTAATAGTCCCAACATTAAAACACGAACGATAGCTCGATTACATGTGCAACTCAGCGTAGGTGCACGAATACATCAAATCGTTGTGAATGTCGGCTCCCTCAATCGGCTGGATTTGAAGGCCAGCGATTCTGATTGTTGTGCATGTAGTTCTTTGTTCTCGCCACTATTGTGATATTTTGGTCACACCGTACAATACACTCTTAATTAAAAAAGTATCTTGTGCAGTGCACCAAAACATCGCAAGAGTAATGGGTTGGGGTCACTTCGTTGAATTGTGTGATATTATGGGCTACCCTAACATGTACAATCTAAAATGTTGTACATGTCTTCCTCTTTTGGAAGGGTGGCTTATCTGGGAAGTGGTCGCTGAAACATAATTAGAGAAGATTTTAGTTTAGTGTACGTATGGTATAAAAAAGACCTGACATGACGGATAAATAACATGGAAAAAACGTACAAATTTATTGCAGAATGGTTGTACACTATACAGTTGTGTACACTACTGCATGCTACCAGATATAGATGCCCTCTTGTACGGTGTCACCAAAATAAGATTCCTGTCATATGTTATTATTGATAGTAAGGTAGGAATATATCAAGAAATGCATGAGCTTCGAAAGCAAATTAATAGCACTGCAAACAGGAGTCGTGTAGTCCGACATTTATGTCATTCTAGATCTAATGGATAGATATGTTCAGAAGAAATCAAATATAACTGATCTAACACATGGTTGTGTTTACGGAAACAAAAGAACGAAAAACCTAGACTTTCACCTAGAAAGAAATATACACACGGCTGGTAACACTGTTTTGCCGAATCTCAGGTCCCAATTTGTACAAAGACGGAAATTTCGTTAGTTACCTTCAATTCAGAAAAGGGTCAAGGAGGAGGAAAATGTAGTGGATGATAAGGAGCAATGTTGTCGAGGTGAGGATGTGTCGTTTCTCCGTAGAACTCGGAGGTGCTTCTGACCTTCGATGTTCATGTGAGGCTGGCATCGTCTTGGATCTAGCACGAGAGATCTAGCTTTCCCTTATCTTCGACCAGGTGAAAAGGGAATGGTCCTTAAATGGGGAGGCGGTTGTGGATGGAGGTGTGAACGTAGGGATGCTGCCGGTTCAAATATATATAGCTGGTGCGGTGAGTTTTGGATAGATGGACCTTTACTGGCCCGATGTTAATGTGATCGTGGGCCGTTGAAGAAAAAATATACTTATTGGTAGGACCATTAATTTCGACTAGACGTTGTGTGTTTGTATTCGACGCGTTGCAGGATCTAATGTTCGTCCATGGCTCGTCATGGTTGTGGGGATGACAATGCCGGCCGGTGGTAGCTTTCTTGTGAAAATCATCGGTGGCGGGTGTCCTTCTGGATGGGACACCAAGACTGGCTTTACCGGCGTCTCCTTCCCTCCATACCATCCGGTCTCGCTGGCTCCCTGGAGTCGGTCTCAAAAGCGTAGGGTTCCAGGTTATGTGTTTGCCCTTCCTGTCATGTCTTTTGGCCACCAAACGGGTGGAGTCGGCGGATAGATCGAACTCATCCAAATCTATAGGTGATTCCAAACAAATACTGAGTATCGAACATTTGGAGAACCTTTCTCGCTCATCCTCTGTCGATGCCGCTGAGCAGTGGAGTTATCTCGTCCGGCTGCTGCAGGTGGTCGACGACGGCAGCGACGGGATCGTTTGATATGCCACGGGCATGACCACGTCCTGTTATGTTATTATCTAATGTACTCCTTCCGTAAGGGGGATGAGAAACAGACCCACGACAAAGGCCGCATAATACAGACATTGGCCGGCATAATACGAGTGCACCGCGTGGGTACAGTTGTCGGCTTAATAGAGGGCACCGCGTAGGAACAGTGTACAAACGACGTGTTGCTCCACCGAACGGCAGCCACTCTCTTGCGTGCGATCCGCTTGATGGGACGTTGGGAGGTGGAGTGAGGGGTTGAACGAAAAGTTAATAAGCATGGTACGTTGGTAGGTTGGAGTTATTTCTACGCGATTGAATGTGTTCTCTGAGTTCGTAGTAATTTCATCTCTTCGATGGGTGTGACGTGACGATTAGCTGTATGTCGGCTCCCAGGAGTCGGCGGTTAAAGTGAGGGGTTGAAGGAAGATGGTAGGTTGGCAGGTTGAAGTTATTTCAACGCGAGTGAATGCGTTCCCTGAATCCGTAGTAATTTCATATCTTCAATGGGAGTGACGTGACGCTTAGCTATACGCTGGCTCCTTGCGCTCGGCTTCGTGAATCTCTCACACCTGATAGTCTTGAGGCGTTGAGATTCGTGGGTGGGCAGACGATTCGAGAGTTGTCATTATCTGTGATTTGTTTTCTGTGCACCCCGCCGACTCCAGGTTCCCGTCTTAATGCACAACCCGACCCCGCCAACTCCAGGTTCCGTTTTAATGCACCCTCCGATTAAGCCGACGATGCGACGATTACGCTTCGAGCGAATACGCTCGACGCAGGGACGATAAATTCAACCCCGGTGGGTGGACCGCACCATCACAGAGTTCTCGCGCATTCGCCAGAAGAAATGTCGCCCACGCCGAAGCTACACAGGTTCAGCAAGGACTCAACGGATCGTCCCAGGATCCACAAGATCCAAGAGTACCATCGTCGGCGCCAAGTTGTGTCTCCAAGATGTGCGTCCACAATGGAGGCTGGGGGTGCCCGGGCCGGTCGCCCAGATCTAAGGAGCTAAGGCACCATGAAGATGTCTCCATCAGTGAGTCAAAGAGCAAGTTGTGTGGGGAATGGGATACAATCCCGTTTCTACACCAGTTGCTCCCTCAAGAAAAAAAAAAGGCGGTGCCCGACGGCGGGATCGACCACCGGGAGGAGTTTCTCTGGAATAGGCTACGGATCTAGGAGAAGTCGCTCAAGCTTGCGACATCGTCTCGAGGGGTGTGCTCCACCGTCGTAGCGGCACGGGTGTCATGACGGACCAGTTTCGCTTCCTCTTCCTCGAGTCGACGTCCTACTCCTTGGGGAAGAGGCAGGTATGTTTGGCTTCAACCGTTCCGCAGGAACTGCCGCCACCATCGACGACAACCGATCTGGGTAGGTGGCCCGAGAACGGCGATGATGAGTATGATTACTACGATGGTAATGTGTCGGATTGATAGAAACCATATGGGCGATGGATGATTTTCAAAGAGTAGTTTGCAAGTTCGTATTGTAGTTGGAATTTGTAGTTTTCTTAAGTTCAGATTAGTTTTTTTAAATTACTTGATGCAATCAGTCGAGTAGACGAACCCGTGCTATGTATGGAAAGTGTAAAATGTTTTATTTGTCTTAAGAGTAGCATAGATCTCTGAATAGACGAAGCCCACTATCTTTCGAAAAACACGGTGAATAGCGCTATTCCTCATTTCACGGTCTGGCTTCCGTCTCGCGTGATAGTGTCGGATCCAGCGAGAGACTTCAGGAGACATTATTTAATTTTCGAGTCGTTTCAACTACAGAGAAACACAGTTTGTGGAACAACTTCATTGTTTTTCGTTTTAGCGTGTTTCGCGTTTCGGCTGCTGACTTGTGATTCCATACGCATTGGCAGGTTGCCGGCTCTGATGTCTACGTGTGCTTCTATTCTTGTAGACAGTGTTGGGCCTCCAAGAGCAGAGGTTTGTAGAACAGCAGCAAGTTTCCCTTAAGTGAATCACCCAAGGTTTATCGAACTCAGGGAGGTAGAGGTCAAAGATATTCCTCTCAAGCAACCCTGCAATTAAGATACAAGAAGTCTCTTGTGTCCCCAACACACCCAATACACTTGTCAGATGTATAGGTGCACTAGTTCGGCGAAGAGATAGTGAAATACAAGTAATATGGATGATTATAAGTAGTAACTGCAATCTGAAATAAAGATGGCAGCAAGCAAACATGTAGCAGAACTTGATGTAAACGGTGTTTCAATGCTTAGAAACAAGGCCTAGGGATCATACTTTCACTAGTGGACACTCTCAACAATGATCTCATAACTGAATAAGTAAAAGCTACTCTTAAACACTCTCTTGTTGGATAACAAACACCATTCATTGTGTAGGGCTACAAAAGCACACCTCAAGCCGGAGTAAACAAGCTCCACAACGTCATAAAGGAATCACACACGGTGCACACACTGTCACCTTTACACCGTGGAGAGTACCGGAGTTCATATTAAAGTAACCTATAGAGTGCATAATAGATAAAGAGTAACATCTACATATTCAACTAGATTAGCACAACTGAACACAAGTAAATACTGCTCGGGATTATTCTCCTTCTTGATAACACAAGAGTACTACGTGTAGGGCTGCAAAAGCACACCTCAAAGTCTGAGTAAACAAACACCACAGTTCCCAAGAATAAGCCATGATAATATCTAAATTATTCATAGAGTCACACAAGTACCCACACTGTCACCTTGATACCGTGTTGTCACAACGACTCCAGAAACTAGACAAAATCACTTGAGTAGCATAAACATTATTAATGTATTCAGCGATACTAGCAATACACATGATCACATAAAGATCACACCATGGGAGAGAGAGATGAACCACATAGCTACCGGTAGAGCCCTCAGCCTCGGGGGAGAACTACTCCCTCCTCATCATGGGAGTCAGCAGCGGCGATGAAGATGGCGGTGGTGTCGATGGAGATGACTCCGGGGGCAATTCCCCGTCCCGGCAGCGTGCCGGAACAGAGACTTCTGTCCCCCGAAACTTGTCGTCGATGGCGGCGGCGCTGCGGAACTCTTCTGGAAATATGACTTGTTTTAGGGTTTTCGCGTCTGAGGCAATATATAGGCGAAGGGGCGATGTCGGTGGAGGCTCGAGGGGCCCACACCACCTGGTGGCGCGGCAGGGGGCCACCCGCGCCGGGTGTGGTTTGGCCACCTCGGTGCCCTCCTTCGTCTCTCCTTCGGACTCCGTGACGGTGCTGGAAAAATAGGGACGTGGCCTTTTGTTTCGTGCAATTCCGAGAATATTCGCAGAAGTACTTTTCTGAAACCAAAAACAGCAGAAAACAGGGAACTGGCACTGTGGCATCTTGTTAATAGGTTAGTCCCAGAAAATGCATAAAAGTGATATGAAGTGTATATAAAACATGTAGCAAATGGTATAATATAAGCATGGAACATCAGAAATTATGGATACGTTGGAGACGTATCAAGCATCCCCAAGCTTAGTTCTACTCGTCCTCGAGTAGGTAAAACGATAACAACAAATAATTTCTGAGGAGACATGCTTTCACACAATCTTGATCAATATATTGCAAGGCTCATGTCATGAATGAAGTGACTCAAAGCAATGATCTATAGTTTGCTAACAAATAGATAAAGAGTAAACAATGAATCATATAAGCAAAAACTTTTCATGAATAGTACTTTCAAGACAAGCATCAAAAAGTTTTGCATAAGAGGTAACTCATAAAGCAATAGATTCAAAGTAAAAGGCATTGAAGCAACACAAAGGATGATTAAGTTTCAGCAATTGCTTTCAACTTGTAACATGTATATCTCATGGATAGTTGTCAACATAAAGCAATATAACAAGTGCAATAAGTAAATATGTAAGAATCAATGCACACAAAGTTGACACAAGTGTTTGCTTCTAAGATAGAAAGGAGTAGGTAAACTGACTCAACATAAAGTAAAAGATAGGCCCTTCGCAGAGGGAAGCAGGGATTAAATCATGTGCTAGAGCTTTTTAAGTTTTCGAAAGCATATAGAGAGCACAAAATAAGTATTTGAGAGGTGTTTGTTGTTGTCAACGAATGGTAGTGGGCACTCTAACCCCCTTGTCAACCAGACTTTCAAGAGCGGCTCCCATGAAGGACGTTATCTCTACCAGCAAGGTAGATCATCCCTCTTCTCTTTTGTTTACACATGTATTTTAGTTTCTTTATAGATGACACTCCTCCCAACCTTTTGCTTACACAAGCCATGGCTAACCGAATCCTCGGGTGCCTTCCAACATTCACATACCATGGAGGAGTGTCTATTTGCAAATTAAGTTGCTTACTGATAAATCAGGGCAAAACATGTGAAGAGAATTATTAATGAAAGTTGTAATTAATTGGGGCTGGGCACCCCGTTGCCAGCTCTTTTTGCAAATTATTGGATAAGCGGATGTATATGCCACTAGTCCATTGGTGAAAGTCTGTCAGAAGTAAATGACAAGATTGAAAGATAAAACACCACATACTTCCTCATGAGCTATAAAACATTGACACAAATAAGGAGTAATAAAGTTTTGAATAGTTTAAAGGTAGCACATGAAATATTTACTTGGAATGGCAGGAAATACCACATAGTAGGTAGGTATGGTGGACACAAATGGCATGGGTTTTGGCTCAAGTTTTGGATGCACGAGAAGCATTCCCTCTCAGTACAGAGTTTAGGCTAGCAAGGTTGTTTGAAGCAAACACAAGTATAAACCGGTACAGCAAGAATCACATAAAAACATATTGCAAGTATTATAAGACTCTACACTGTCTTCCTTGTTGCTCAAACATTTTACCAGAAAATATCTAGACCTTAGAGAGAACAAATATGCATCCCAAGTCTCAACAAGCTCTACGGTAGTTCTCCACTACTAGGCTTTAACTACATGATGCAAGAGCTTAAACATGATCTACTTGAGAGCTCAAAACAATTGCAAAGTATCAAATCGAAACAAGACAATGATCTACAAGAATGCATATGTCTTTTCCAATACCAACTACTACATGTAGCATTTTCTTTCTTCCAAACAAACACCAATCAATTTATTTAAACATAAACTCTCCAAATGATAATATAATGCAGCAAGAGAGTATTTATAAACAAGTGCTAACAGCTCGAAGAGATGCATGAAAAACAGGAGCTAAAAGCACTGCAGTAGCTAGTTAAGAATACTCAACAAATATAAGTGAAGAACATGAGTATTCACATGAAAAAGCGGAGCGTGTCTCTCTCCCACACAAGGATTGCTAGGATCCGAATTTATTCAAACAAAAACAAAAATAAAAACACACAGACGCTCCAAGTAAAGCGCATAAGATGTGAAAGAATTAAAATATAGTTTCACTAGAGATGACCTGATAAGTTGTTGATGAAGAAGGGGATGCCTTGGGCATCCCCAAGCTTAGACGCTTGAGTCTCTTGAATATGGTTGGGATGAACCACGGGGGCATCCCCAAGCTTAGGCTTTTCACTCTTCTTGATCACATAATATCACCCTTCTCGCTTGATCCTTGAAAACTTCCTTCACACCAAACTCAAGACAGTTCTCATTAGAGGGTTAGTGCATAATCAAAAATTCTCATATTCTGTAATGATACAATCAATCCCAAAGCTTCTGGACATTAGCTACAGCCACCAATGCTTTGTGGAGCAAAGAAATCCACACAAACACGTAAAAGAGCGAATGCAAAACAAAAGGCAGAATCTGTCAAAAACAGAACAGTCTGGAATGACGAATTTTTTCGAGGCACTTAAGTTGCTCAGATGGATCTGGCCTAAAATAATGAAAGTTGCGTACATATCTCAGGAATATGCGTGATTTTTTCAGAATTTTTGAATTTTCTACAGGGAGAAAGCTCAAATCGTGACAGCAAAAATCTGTTACTGCGCAGAAATCCAAATCTTGCATCAACTTTCAATAAGAACTTTACTTGGCACAACAATGCATAAAATAAAGATACAAAGGAGTTGCTACAGAAGTAACAACTCCTTGACTCAAAAAAAAAAAAAACAGAAATAAAAAATGGGTTGTCTCCCATAAGCGCTTTTCTTTAAAGCCTTTTAGCTAGGCATAGTGATTTTTATGATGCCCACATAAAGATGAGAGTTGAAACATAAAAGAGAGCATCAAGAAGCATATATAAAACATGTTTAAATCTAACACTCTTTCTATGCATAGGAGTCTTGTAAGAAAACAAGTCAATGAAAACAAAGTGACTAGCATAGAAATGCAAAACAAGTGTAACTTCAAAAATTTCAACATAAAGAGAGAGACTTAATATTATTGTGATATATGAAATCGTGTCTCCCTCTCTCATAAGGACCAGTAGGTCTTAAAGTACCCAGCAAATAAAAGCAAATCAAGAGAAAGCTCAAAACTTCATCATAAAGAGAGGTTTTAGTAACATGAAGATTTCTATAACCATACTTTCCTCTCTCAAAATAATTTTCAGTGCATCATGAATAAACTCAACAATATAGCTATCACATAAAGCATTCTTATCATGATCCACATGCATAAAGTATCATTACTCTCCACATAAGCATAATCAATTTTATTAGTAATAGTGAGAGTAAAACTATCACAACCATCATTGTATTCATCATAAATTGCAGGCATAGTATAATCATAATAAACTTTATCCTCCATAGTAGGTGGCACCAAAATACCACTATCATTATAATCATCATAAATTGGAGGTAAAGTATCATCAAAGAAAATTTTCTCCTCAAAACTTGGGGGACTAAAAATATCATATTCATCAAAACCAGCTTCCCCAAGCTTAGAGCTTTGCATAGCATTAGCAATAATGGTGTTCAAAGCATTTATAGTAATAACATTGCTACCATCATGCAAATAATTTTCCATAGGTTTTTTAATTTTCTCTTCAAAAGCATCATGTCCTAATTCAATATAAAGTTCATAAAGATCTCTAATTTTTTTGTTGTTTTCCATTAAGCCTAACTAGTGAAAATAAAAACAAGAAACAAAAAGAAATAATTGCAGAATCTAAAGGAAATACTTCGAGCACTCACACACTAGCAACATACTAGAAAATAGCTTAGTAGCCAGAGGATGTGAATACCTTTTACCTTACCTCCCCGGCAACGGCGCCAGAAAATAGCTTGATGTCTACGTGTGCTTCTATTCTTGTAGACAGTGTTGGGCCTCCAAGAGCAGAGGTTTGTAGAACAGCAGCAAGTTTCCCTTAAGTGAATCACCCAAGGTTTATCGAACTCAGGGAGGTAGAGGTCAAAGATATCCTCTCAAGCAACCCTGCAATTAAGATACAAGAAGTCTCTTGTGTCCCCAACACACCCAATACACTTGTCAGATGTATAGGTGCACTAGTTCGGCGAAGAGATAGTGAAATACAAGTAATATGGATGATTATAAGTAGTAACTGCAATCTGAAATAAAGATGGCAGCAAGCAAACATGTAGCAGAACTTGTTGTAAACGGTGTTTCAATGCTTAGAAACAAGGCCTAGGGATCATACTTTCACTAGTGGACACTCTCAACAATGATCTCATAACTGAATAAGTAAAAGCTACTCTTAAACACTCTCTTGTTGGATAACAAACACCATTCATTGTGTAGGGCTACAAAAGCACACCTCAAGCCGGAGTAAACAAGCGCCACAACGTCATAAAGGAATCACACACGGTGCACACACTGTCACCTTTACACCGTGGAGAGTACCGGAGTTCATATTAAAGTAACCTATAGAGTGCATAATAGATAAAGAGTAACATCTACATATTCAACTAGATTAGCACAACTGAACACAAGTAAATACTGCTCGGGATTATTCTCCTTCTTGATAACACAAGAGTACTACGTGTAGGGCTGCAAAAGCACACCTCAAAGTCTGAGTAAACAAACACCACAGTTCCCAAGAATAAGCCATGATAATATCTAAATTATTCATAGAGTCACACAAGTACCCACACTGTCACCTTGATACCGTGTTGTCACAACGACTCCAGAAACTAGACAAAATCACTTGAGTAGCATAAACATTATTAATGTATTCAGCGATACTAGCAATACACACGATCACATAAAGATCACACCATGGGAGAGAGAGATGAACCACATAGCTACCGGTAGAGCCCTCAGCCTCGGGGGAGAACTACTCCCTCCTCATCATGGGAGTCAGCAGCGGCGATGAAGATGGCGGTGGTGTCGATGGAGATGACTCCGGGGGCAATTCCCCGTCCCGGCAGCGTGCCGGAACAGAGACTTCTGTCCCCCGAAACTTGTCGTCGATGGCGGCGGCGCTGCGGAACTCTTCTGGAAATATGACTTCGTATTTAGGGTTTTCGCGTCTGAGGCAATATATAGGCGAAGGGGCGATCGGTGGAGGCTCGAGGGGCCCACACCACCTGGTGGCGCGGCAGGGGGCCACCCGCGCCTGGGTGTGGTTTGGCACCTCGGTGCCCTCCTTCGTCTCTCCTTCGGACTCCGTGACGGTGCTGGAAAAATAGGGACGTGGCCTTTTGTTTCGTGCAATTCCGAGAATATTCGCAGAAGTACTTTTCTGAAACCAAAAACAGCAGAAAACAGGAACTGGCACTGTGGCATCTTGTTAATAGGTTAGTCCCAGAAAATGCATAAAAGTGATATGAAGTGTATATAAAACATGTAGCAAATGGTATAATATAAGCATGGAACAGCAGAAATTATGGATACGTTGGAGACGTATCAGGCTCCAATGGCCAACCAAGCGACTAGAAGTGCGAAAAACAGTCACTATTTTATGATTCTTTTCCAGCAACTGTTTGTTTACGTGGGCTTTGTCCAACAAGTGATTACAAGTGTGGAAAACAGTCACTATTTGACGGCCATTTTCCAGTAAAATAGTTATGTGGTTTCAAATAACTACCCGCTGTGCCAGCATTTCAAACATACATTATTTCAGTCAAGTTTGTTAGTTATGTCATGAACTACGTCCATAGTCTGGTCTCTAGTTCATCCCACTGAAGGTAGGGTGGAAATGGAAATCCCACTTTACAAGTTAGTCAAACGTCTTTGCGAAAGGCAGACACATCATTTTTTTTTAACATGGCGATTAGTATGTAAGGAGGAGTTTATTAGATCGGTAGCGGTTATGTGATGTGTCGTGACACCACCTCCTGGAATCCTACTCGATGGTGTTAAGCGAGTAGAGTGATCTATTGCCCTAGGCTGCTCAGATAGTTATTTTTTTTATTATTTGTCTAATTTGGTCCTCGAGTTTACATACGGATATCAGTTTTCTATCCGTTAATTATTAGCATCGTGTATGACGTGTCGTTCATAAAGGGATTGGGGGGTCGTGCGCCAAGGCGCACCCCTAAATCTAGTTTATGATATTGTTCTAGTGTGTTCTTGCATGCTTTCCGATGTGCGTAGTTACTCTGGCCAAGTAGTTGCATGTGTCTCTAAGAGAGAGTTTTGTGCTAGATAGTAGGTTCATAACTCCTCCGTGCCTAGGCACGGGTGACAGAAACGTCTAAGGACGAGGATGTGTTGTTGCTACTAAGGGTAAAACAGCGGTGTTCATGTCTACATAATGATTATGAATGTTGCTTACATTATGCACTATGCTTAATGCAATTGTCCCTTGCTTTTGCAACTTAATACGCGCGAGATGCATGCTGGACATCTGTCTCAAGGTGGATTATTTGTTATAGATGCATGCTGGATAGCGATCTATATATGTTTGATGTAATGACTACATGATTAGTGCAATGAACTTTGTCTTGTCATAACAGCATTGTTATGCCCTCATGATTTGTCAATTGCCCAGCTGTAATTTGTTCACCCAACATGTTTACTGTTTAAGGGAGAGACACCACTAGTGAAACTATGGCCACCGTTCCATTATTTTACATTTTTTACAACCTCGTTTACTTGCTTTTCATCATCACTTGCTCATCGTACCGTTTTACTTTCATTACTTCCAACCACACCAAACGTTTAATTCTCTCGTTAACATCAAGACGGGAAGCTTGACAACCTTCCTGGAAAGTTGGGGATGAAAGGGAGTTTGTGTTTTGTGTGCAGGTCCACATACGATGAAGCGCCAGACAACGAGCACCTAACTGAAGGTATTGAAGTTCTACTGGATTGATAACCTTGGTATCGAAACTAAGGGAAAAATTACTAGTGTGCTGCATCATACCTTCCTTTTGGGGTTCCCCAACGGGTGTGTGTGATTCACGCCATCACATAGAGGCCAGTATCTGAAACGGACTATCGTAAACCTGCATGTGCTAGGTTCCTAGACTATGGTGGCAGACTGACGCTTGTGCAGTCTGTCCTCTCTTCACTTCCAATTCACCACCTCTGCTCTTTAAGACTGCCCAAGACGTTCATTAAAAAATTTGACAGGGCTAGACGACATTGCTTATGGGCCAAAGAAGATGGGGCTACCACACCCAACTCATTAGCTGCATGGAACCTTGTATGTCGACCTAAAAAGCATGGCGGACTTGGGGTGATAAATCTTGAAATTCAGAACAAGGCTCTTCTATTGAAACATCTGCACAAGTTCTTCACCAAAGGCGACATCCCTTGGGTGAACCTAGTATGGTCCCTCTATGATCCAGGTCCTCCACATGCTCAAAGCCCTAGAGGCTCCTTCTGGTGGAAGGATATATTCAGCCTCATTGACATCTACAGGAGCATCACTAGAGCAGAAATTCATAACGGTGAGCACACCCTATTTTGGAAGGACTTTTGGCATGGTGGCACCTTGCTTTGCGACAGATTCCCCCATCTATATTCTTTCATTTTTCATGAAGATATATCTGTGGCGGACATGAGAAACATAGTTCACATGGGAGATGAAATGGCCCTGCCACTATCAGTTGAGGCCTTTGATGAATATGAACAGGTGGTTGACATTCTGCGTGACCACACGCCCACATTAACCTTGGATACCAGAATATATGTGTGGGGAAGTGCTGATTATACCTCAGCCAGATTCTATAAATTCATTCACTCGCGTTTAGAGTATGACTGGGTCTTCAAATCTATTTGGAAGTCAAAAACCCTGCCCAAACTGAAGGTCTTTCTCTGGCTCCTATTTTACGATCGCCTTAACACTAAAGATCTCATGATCCGCAAGCACTGGCAGATTGAAGGCGGCCCAAATTGTATCCTCTGTGATCAGAACAGCTTGGAGACACGTGACCATTTATTCTTTGAGTGCCCCATGGCGGTTCGATGTTGGAGTTTTATCAACATTCAGTGGGATGACAGAACCTCATATTTGAATCAAACAAGGATGGCTGAGAGACGTTTCACAGGACCGTGTTTCCTTGAGATTGTGGCCTGCGTTGCCTGGAACTTGTGGAAACTCCGCAACGATTTTATCTTCCAAGATATTCAACCATCCTTCGAGAGGTGGAAGGTCAGATTCAAGTCTGATGTCTGCATCCATCAGCACCGTGTGAAGACTACTCTTATCCAGCCAGTTTTGGACTGGGTCACATTTTTTAACACCTAGATTTTATGTTTTCTTCCCTTACCTTCCAACCCCCTGATGTAACTTCCGCTGTACTCATCTCACTTTAATTGAAAATTTAACCGTAGGGATTTTTCCCTACGGTACGGTGTTCAAAAAAACAGATCCGTAAATATTTCAGTTGTCGATGAATGTTGGGTCGCGGGCCACCTAGCTTAGCGGGCCTCATTCCCCACGCGCCAAGTTTGTTTTACCGTTGATTCTCTCGCTGCCGTTTCCATAGAGGGATGTCCTTAGCATCCTTAGTACTGGTGTTGGTTCTACGCAGTGTAGTTATCATCCTAGTACCATTGTTTCACTCGTACATGACAACATGCGTTGGAGATCGTGTATGTTTAATATCTATTTCATGAAATTCTGTGGTGATGTTGGGGATCATATATTAGGTCATGCCAACATTGTTTGTTAGTTTACTGTGTTGTGTGTTCATTGTTCTGTCATCCCTTTATAACTAAATTCGTTGATACGAGGGTTGGTTTTGATCATGATCTACTTCTTTTTATCCCTCATGATGCATTCTTACGATGGTACAATGTGTAGGAAATGCCTAACCCCCTAGATCTTTCAGCTCCCTCAGTGCATCCTCCCGATGAAGTGATGTAGGGATCACCTAAGCCGCTTTGATACACACCGGTACCTGATAGGCTAGAGCTAGATCGGTGAAATGGTCACTTGTTCTATCCACGTCCTCACCAGGATGTCCGAGCTCGTCAATAAGGGGGTCAATGTTGCAAGTGGATTCAAAGAAAAGGACTTGCAACATGTTGTGATCTCTTTCTTCCTTTTCAGCAGCCAGAAGTTCAACGGTTCTTAGGTGAACAACCACCTCTGGAAGGGGAGAAAATGAGGTGAACAACCACCTCAGGAAGGGGAGAAAATGTGGTGGGAGATGCTTTGTAAACTCACACATGTTAAAGGATTGAAAATGGCGGGAGGACATATCGTCTCTTTTCATGGAGGAGGAGGATTTCTTGGTCCATGTCGCGGTAAGCTTCTATAGTTCCACTTGTTCAATATATTCACTACTTCGTATGTCTCACGACTAACTGCATTGTCATTTCAAAATCACCAGGGGATGCTTTTTTTTCATCAACAAGCTAATTCAGAAATATGATCAGATGAAGATCATCTTCGGCAAGAGTCGTCATCCCAGCAGTCAGGGTTTGAGATGCTGCAAGGTGTTCTCACACACCACAAGAGGAACGAAACGAAATGTATCAGCTATCTTGCTATAGCCCCTCATCTCAAGAAGCAGTAGTTTGCTTCCGTCCTTCGCAAGCACTACCTGTGATGAACTGATGATGGTGTTGACGTTGATGTGTTATGTGTGATGCCCTGATCTATATCCCCCTAATTACATAGGAGTTACTAAAACTGATGCGAGGTTTGGATATTTTACGAGGTTGTATATACTAAACCCCTCATATGATTACTTGTGGTGTCACCAACATTTGTTGTGTTGAATTCGTGATGCATCACTAATGTACTTTTTGAACTGTTTACTAATATACTTTGTGAACTGTTTAGGGCGTGTTTAGTTTAATTTGTTTTGCTTGCTTCATTGTTAATCTGATATGCTATCTTGGTCGAGTGATGGGTAGGTTCACCACACAGTCGAGAAGGTTGCCATATCACGGACATGCACTAGCACCAAAGAGGATGAAACAGCGAACAGTAGGTTACCAAACATGGAGGGGTTGGTTGGTGCTCTCATTTATGTTGTGACAGTGTCGGTAAGCAAACGTAATGCAGAACATGGCCCAATCCACACTTTTACTCAACCAGTCTCTAGGAGCCACAGATGCAAAAGGAAAAAAATCTATGCGGGTAAACCAGGCAAGCTCTTAGGCTTTGCCCCTGTGTATACATTTTGTAGTTTTGGTCACCACCCATTTTTTACCTACTCCCTCGGATCCGGAAAAAGTGTCGGGAGCTATACACGACTTTGTACAGCCGCAATAGGTTCTCCACAACAATTGAAATGCACCAGAGGTAGTAGCTAAAATGTTGAAGAGTTCTATTCTCAAAAGTAAATGTCTTAAAAATTATTTCCATTTCCATACTGTGCCAAAGTTCAAACCTGGAAGTGCATACGACATGCGCTGCTCATTGGCAGGACGTTCAAAACTATTTTCACCAGGTACCGTTTTGAGTATTTATTGCCGGCCAAACATACGGAGGACCATAATACATATTTTCTGCAAATTTCAGCGTATTTCGTGCAAACAAAAACCCGCCAGGCCCAGCTTAGCAGCAAACTGTTGACTAATCTAGCTTTCTTACACCGTTAACCAAGTTTAAGGGTCACCACACCCCACTTTGCAAGTTTATGGGGTATTTGCACATCCAGAACAAGTTTGTGAGTGACCTATGTATTTAACTCTTTTTCTTACATAATGACATCAGTTTCTAAATACGTACGTGTGCCGACATGGTTTGTGAGTTACTGTGTAAGAGTAACTTTGCCGAGTACATAAACAGATGATGAATGTTACATTAAACAATTAAATACCACCCTGTTTCATTAATTTGTGAAAGCTTATCTTCCAATTTACAGTAAATCTGAATATTGTTCAGATAAAATACAATGACAAAATTAACAAAAGTTCATAAGCTGGAAAATAGCGCAGTGGTATTCAAACTGAAAATAACACTTTGTGTGATCCTAGATATAATGGCAAGTTCATAGTAAACCGAAAGCAAGATGACACGCTGCTCCAACTGTACACCATGTTATGCAGAAGGCTGATCAGGCTGAGGAGCAGTGGAACTGCTGCCACTCTTGCGGGACATGCCCAAATGCCCGGTCACAGTCCTCCCCATGAACTTCCCAGCTTTACCAAGGCCACTGCCCACGGCACCAATACCAGAACCAACAAGCCCAGCGCCAGCACCGAGCCCTGAGCCCACAAGCCCAACACCCCCAGCAACGCCAGTTCCCACAAATCCAACACCTGAACCGACTAGTGATGCGGCGCCACCAAGTGCATCCATTGTACTGCCAATTACCCCAGCCTCCTTGAGCCGCTTCCTTTCCTCTATTGCTTTCTTTTCCGACTCCAGGGCTTCCAGTTGTTCTTCCTTGGTAAATGGACGATACATGACCTGAAGACTCAAAAATATCAGATGAGTCATTATTTCCATAAACTTTACTGTGTTCCAATCTTCTGCAGTCAAACCAAATTCATTTATAATCATATGTTCATGCAATCAGGACAAAGCAAGTCAATTTTATCTATGCATTACACACGTTACCCACTGATTCAGTCATACAACAATGACAAATAGGATGCAGAAACAGTTTTTGCAGACATGGGAAGATATTTCACGCCGCCTACTGTGTCAAGTTTCAGCTGAATGCAACCTAGTGCTACGAGACCAAGGTGACTAGTGACGTAATCCTGTAAGTTGTCGGTCCGGATGTGTGGTGTGCCCTGCGCGCTGTATCGCGGTGTGTGTTGCTCTTATAAGCAACCGTTGTAACGAAGTTAGGACTATGTCTGAAAATTGGAGTAGCACAAAACTCTGCCTGCCTTCCCCTCCTCTCTACTTTCTTCTGTTCCAAGTCAGGCGACGGCGATCACGTCACGCCGGCAATCACATTGGCAAAGGGGCGAGCGTGACACATTGGCAACACTAAACCAGAATATGCCACTGGCGACCGCAAAGGCAGATCGCGAGACAGTTATTGGGCTACATACAAGCAACTACGGACACAAAAGCACATGTTGGTATTATGCCGAAAGGCGAAAGGCAAGCATAATTATGGCTGAAATCTATCGGGCATCCAGCTTCGCTCATTATGACACACACGTATTGGAGATAACTGTGCTAACACCAATCTCCAATTGTGTACGAATTAACATCTACTGTAGGATTCTTTAGCTTGAAGGCAATATTGGTAGAAGTGGAAAATAGAAAACCCACTCTAACCTTAAGATGTAATGATCCTCTATCCCTGTAGTCTTTAATTTTAAGTGAATCCAGTGACTGCATAAGCTTCAGAGTGATTTCACTGGGAGTCTCAGGCTGAATATTGTTCACTGCTAGTTTAGCCACACCTAGCCTCTTGTCTTGCTGTAGGTTGTCTTCATCATAAACCTGCAGAAGTCACATCTGATATATGTCACCCAGTACAAAACTGATAGAAATCAGCAAATAAAATTGTAATAGTAACAGTTAGAAGACAAAAATAAATAAGATATATAAACAAGTTATGGTCAGTCAGGTTGCATGGACATTTAACTAAGACACCAGCAATGCTCCGAGCCATGCAAGGAAGTGTCAATGTCTTTCTTGGGTTAACTAGACAAATCGCTCAAACCAAGCAAAATTTCTCAAATGTTCAAACGAGAAGGGGGATGAATGAACGATAGATATGCTAAATGTCGCAAGATGAAAATGCTGGTTCATTGTCAGAACAGGGACAGTGTTAGCTGAGGATTCCTCGAATATTGCATTTTTTAAATTTAAATTTTTGTGAATTGAAGCATGACTAACTCGACATGCCAGGAATAATTCACATTAGTAGTCCAAGAGAGTGGCCTCGTGCGGTCAACTCTAAATCCACTCCTTCATACATGTTTAGTTCAAGAAAGAAGCCCAGTTTGCACTCTATGTACAGGTATTTTGTCCATTTCAGAATATCCAAGTTTGAAACTAGACCTGTCTAGAACTTTTTTTGTTTTAATTTTTAATTTAGTTCAACAGAAATGGCAGTAAAACTGTCAAGCTTCCTCTATTTCAATGTCCGAAATGGCAAGTTCTAAGTTTTGGTTGCTGACTAGCCTTTCTCAGGTTTATTTAATAAAGATCATCTGGGCATTTGAAACAGAAAACATATATACAAAGAATTAAGTACAGGACCGGCACAATGTCCAATCGTTATCAATTACAACTACCTAGAAAATTGTGAGAAAGGAAGCCGTAATGTTTCTAAAAGTGTCTCCATAAAGCAATAGCAAATCTGCGCTCCTCACTTACATGAAGTCTTAAAACAATTATAATAGTCAATTTTATTAAATCAAATGTAGCACCAAGTGTACCATCGACCTATATGACAACCAACAAAAGGCATATATCTACTCACTTACACAAGGCTCTATTAGGCAAACGACGTAAATTCATCGTGGGTCAGTACCTGGTCCGCTACACTTTTTTAGATAAAGGGAATATATTAATATCACGAAGATACCAATTACACCCAGTCTCTGCACCAACAAGGATGCACACAGCCAGAATAAAATAAAAAAGAGAGAAAAGTACAAAAAAAAAGACCCCATCGCAATGATGAAACACTAGCAACAACAACAGTCTAACCACCACCAAAGACAACACCCGGACCGCAAACGAGGTTCTCCAAAAGCGACGCCTCCAAGAAGGAAACAATGCAGAAGCGTTGTCGTCGCCCGATCAAAGATCTTGAGTTTTCACCCTGGAGAAAGACCGTGATCCCAAAACAATGCCTTCAACAATGCAATTGCCAGGTACAACCAATGAAGGCCAGACCTTGGGCTTTCACCCTGAAAATCGTGGCTCGGTACTCGAGATGCACCACCAGAATGCTGTCCACCTGTGTTGCCGCCCCCACATGCCAAGGCCGTTGTTGCAAGTCCTCAACACCCGATACACAGGAAAACCTGCGCCACAAGTCTTCATCGCAACCAAAACTCTTCTCCACCATCACAAGCCTCCGATTGCAGCCATCCTCAACACCCGATACATAGGAAAACCTGCGCCACAAGTCTTCATCGCAACCAAAACTCTTCTCCACCATCACAAGCCTCCAATTGCAGCCACCATGACTTTATTCACCACTGTCGATGACATGGAAATCTAATTTAGACATGTCCCATGACACTGGCAAGACAGCGAAACTTCGCGCCGCGCCCTCATAAAGCCAATCTGGCCGAAGATAAGAGCATGCACGACCAGATCAATTCCGATCTAGGTGTCCAGTGGCTCCACGCCAAACAGCGGATATCTCCGAGGGGAAGACCGGAACATGTCGGTAGCCAGATCGAGGTGGTTAACATGAAACAGGTCCTCATTAAGCCAGCAGTCTAGGAGCGCTTTGCGCATTATCCATGAAAACCGCTGGCGAAGATGATCCGAAACATGGGCAGCCACCAAAGATGTTGTTGATGAGGAACTAGGGCTTGAAACCCTGCACTTCAGCATCCAGCCAACAAGCATCAGATCCCTAGGAAAAAGGAACCGCCAGCCCCAAGGTGGCCAGATCGGCGACAGCCATTTTCTGGGGCAGCTGCACGGCGGGCGTCCAGGCCAACGCAGATCCGTGCAGTCACCGGATCATGCCCAGCAACCTTTCAGCCGATGCATGCATCAAGCTGGTGCGTACATGATGTGTACATGGCCCAGCGTCCAGCGAATACACGCTCCGGCTGGCCAGCCGCCAGAACCACGATCGCCTTCGAGGACAGCCAACGGCGACGCACTAGCAGCCGCACGAATCGGCAACGTCCTTGGAGGCGGACGGATGCGGCCAGATCAGGAGCAGCCAGCGGCGTCCAGATTGATGTCACGAGACGGAAGCTAAGACGACAGTTAGGGCCGGCGAAAAAGGAGAAAAAACTTATTGGGGGCACCCCACCGCCGCCGTCCGCCGGCGCGCAGCCTCCTCCGGCGGCGGCAGGGTGTAGAGGGTGGTGGATCGAGTACTCTACTGGTGGCGGTGTGGGGGCGACTGCGACCCGGGAGGTTAGGTCAAAAAATCTCTCTTCCCTGGAACTCTGTCTCACTACCAGCCCCTTAACCATATAACTATCACCGATACCATGGTTCATAAACTAGCCAGCTAACCCAAATACTTAACTTACTGCAGGAAAGACGGCCAATTTACTCATACATCTATGTCACCAAAACAAATATTGTCCCCTAAACTTCTCATTGATGTAAGTATATTTAGTTTGGCAAATATAGGTTGGCCCGTGCATGAACATTTTAACATAGGCCTCAGTGAGCCTGACTTGAACTGAACAGCCAACCTGACAACCAACACCACTATAACTTGCTGGGGAACCAATTCAACAGAACAGTGGCAAGTGCTCACATCTATCTATTTGGTTTACAATCTACTGCTGATGGTTTTTCAGTGAGCATAGCGAAGCTTTCTTTTTTGGAGCCTACAGAAGCTGTAACTGATTTAGTTGTTCTAAATATACCCAGTTCATGTAAATAAATAACTTTTAGTTAGTGGATGCCATTTTACCTCAGTGCAGTTCATCTTCAAGAACAAAAGGGTGGAAAAAACATAGAAATACCTCGAAAATGACAGATTGGGTTTCCTTGTCTTCAACAATCAGCTCAAATGTTTCATTCCATTCAGGATTTAGGTTGTCATCAATGACTTTTGTTTTAACCTTGAACATCGGACGCACATACAGGGTCACATAGGGATCAGATTTGCCAATCAACTCCTTGTTCTTCAGAGACGTTGCTTTTACTACAGTAACAGAAAGTTTTCCCTCAGGTTTAAGCTCCAGCTCACTGCATAGAAAGTAAACAGAGCAGGGGGAAATCAAAGACTTAAAGTCAGCAGATGCGAATGGGATCTTGCACTACAGTATATAAGGAAAGCTCCAAAAGGAATATAAGAATGGAGAATAGTCATAAGCATCTTATAAGCTAGTGAACGGAATTAGACCAAACAATTATGTATTTGTGTCGATTTGTGTATGCATGGAACGTTTTACCATGTGAAATATATGCTTGATCCGATACCACGACAATTACCCAAAGAATCTCGAAAGATTAAATGCAGGCCTTAGTGTCTAGTAGAGGAGGTTGGACTGGAATGAGAGCCCTAGATGCTGCAAAATAGAACTTTGAAGAGCTCCATGACAGTGTTGCCCAATCAAACTTTCTGGGGGGTAGCATACTAAAATATGGATTGCGAAACACATTGGATGACCGATTAACAAAATTAGACCACTTCCTATAAATAAATTCATACAACTTGCTTGGTCTCATCTATGTAACCATTTCAAATATTTGCACGGTTCAACCAGCCTATGGTCTCATCTTTGTCGTGATCACGCCCCCTCCCTCCTCACCCCACCCCACCCCCCCCCCCCCCCCCACGCGCGCGCACACACACCACGCCGCCTGAGCGTCATGGCTCCCCCTCATCTCTATCCAACCTTGGTTCATAACAGAATATGCCACTTTCAAAATTACCCAACAATAAGTGTGCCAACACCCACTGCAAAGCAGTTCTTTCTACACAACCTAGTAGTTGCAATTTAGTCCACACGAATTTGTGGCATAACACACAAAAGCAGGAGAGCGGGGATTCATCGACCTTTGCAGCAGTGAAATGAAGAGAACTCACCTTGTATCAACATTGACACCAAGTGGAACAACAAGCCTATGTGGCCACTGGAGCATGTCATTGACAATTGAATTGACAGTATCCTAATTGAAGGAAGAAGAATCATGTCAGTTCTTAACAGTTTCTTAGCAGGATTTCAATGTTCAAAATTTCTCAAGTCATTACATCAATCATATCAGAAAGTCCTGGAATAGCAGTCAGGCTTCCTCCAACAGCTTTCAATGTGTACTGTATTTTTGGCTCTGGCTGAAAGCACAAAGAAACCCCAATAAAGGATTATACAGGAAATGCACATTTTTGATAATGCAAAAGATTCCAAGCATCAGAAACGACATTTATACAATACTTCCTAATTCTTCTTATTGTGATATATTGTCCACAGAAATATTACACCTAAAAGCCTTTCAACTGTAAGATTTAGTTGGAGATTTGCAGCATCAACCTGTGTTCACAAACTGTCCCATGGAAATGCCACCAGGATCAACACATAAGGCATGTGCAAATGCAAGTTTTTTAGCACGGTTTCATAGGCATTTTGCTGATGTGGCATGATAGTTAATGAAGAAAGAGTGTGGTTGTATCTTAGCTAACATACAACCCTTGCACGTGGCCATATGCAAAAAGTGTTTCTAACCCAATCATATGTGGTCGTAACCTCGACAACGTAGATCGATTGGTCAGGTCACCGCAGCCAAACGACGACAAGGCCCGTCCAAGAGAGGATCGGCCAATCGGCGGATGCAATCCCATCCACGGCTGCTTGTACAGCGCCGCTGCGCCGTCGCCGGGCGTCTGGGCCGCAACACCGCGGTGAGCGCATGGAGGTCTTCGATCGCGCGAGCGATCGTACGAACCGTTCTGAGCGAAAATTGCGGATTGGCGATCTGGCCGCGGTGACGTCTGGCGACTGCGCTGCGCCGGCGGCCAACGGCGCCATGGCTTCCAGGCGGCGCCTCACGCTAGCGCCCGGGGCCCTCTCGCCGGCCATCTCGCCGGCAACTGTGATCTCGCCGGGTTCTCCGGCCACGGGATCATGGATGCATCAAGATCATTGGAGCAGGTTGGGAGCTGAAGGGAGGCGGCGTTTGTCCCTCGCTGCGTTGGCGTCGGGATCTCGATTCGAGACCCTAGCGGCTGAGCCGGACTCAGATGGATCGGGGGAGGAAGATGCGCATGTCGCGGTGTTCGTGGCCGAAGACGTCCTTGATGACGGCTGGCTGGTCTCACGTGATGACGTTCATCGGCAACCCAAGTCCGACGAGCAAATTCAGCAGGAGTTCTGGGAGGACGTCGGATTTCCAACGCCGGCATCCCGTGTTTGGGAGCGTTCCTCACCGACTAATTCCGACGATCACCAAGGTACGTGTTTGTCTCCTGTGTGTAGGTCGGAAGCGGACGCTGTGGATGAAGAGGATGGAGGATCGCGGAAGCCGTCTACTGACCGCGCCGCCGGAGGTGGGAGTGGAGGGTCGCCTCATGCGCGCCCTTTGCGGCTACCCCGGGTGCGGATGGGGTGGCGAGGTCCTATACCACGCCCTCGGATCACGCCGCCGCCGTGCTTGGGGGACTTCTTCCCGGAATTCGGTGCGGCCACGGCGGCGCCGGAAGGGAGTTCGTCGCCGGCGGGATCGGTGGTTCGTGATTCAGAGCGGATCAAGCCGCGGAAGACGGATCAGGAGGCGGGGCTGAAATTTGAACCTCCTCAGTCGCCGACATGTGGGGCCCAGTGGCAGGCGAACGCCAGCCGTCGATCTCCCTGGGCTCATCTGGGATGTTGGTACGAGGGGTTATGGTCTGATGCTCGGGCGGCTAGAGTTGCGGCCGCGCCGCGTCCGATGGCCACGACCCCGGGGCATGGCGGTCCTCCAACATGTGGCCCGCACCGGCGGCCGTGACTCGAACTGCGGAAGCTCCGCGGTCTCCCTCGTACGCCGAGGTCGCGGCTGCGGCGCCTCGGATGGTTGCACAGGCGGGGCGTGGGGGGCCTCCGCGAAGGGTACCAGAGGCTTCGACAGGGCCTCAAGGTCGAGGCGTGGGTGGCTTCTTCGGCAGCTCGGCGGGACCTCCGACGTTCGCGCCGAGGCAGCAGCCGACGACGGTTCTCTCACTGCCGCGTGAGCCCAGGGTGCATACCGATCAGAACCATGGATCACCTTGGGCACATCTCAGCCTTTGGTACGCTGGCTTGTGGAGAGAGGATCGTGGCGCTAGGGCGGTTTCTCCCTCGCGTACGAACGGGAACAGCCACCGTCGCGCGCCTCCGCCTCAGATCACCGCCCCCATCGCCGTACCTGTCGCGACGAGTCCGTGCTCCACTCCGCCTCCGGCCGCTGCGACTCGAACTGTGGAAGCTCCGCGGTCCCCCTCGTACGATCCTAATCCGGTTTCGAGAGGGGGACAGGTGCAAGGGACACAGATGGCGCAGTTACTGAGGGGCGTCGCGGTGACACCTTTTAACCCAAATCCTCAAACTCCTAGAGCCAAGCTACTGGTACGGCAATGGAGGGAGGCTTCTGGTAATTCGGTGGTTGTTGTGGATCGGTCCGATGTTTCTCGGGCATGCAGAGGTGGGCTGCTGGGGGAGGACTCTACTTCATCCTTGTCCTCACCCATCGTCGCGACGACATCTCCTTCGTCGACGGCACCTTGCACAGTGGTTGAGAGGGCTGCTACATCGCCTTCGCCCTCTCCCATTGTGCCCACGCCAGCGGGGGGACGTTCGCTTCCTATGGTGACACCTAGGCGTAGCGCACGTCACCTCGCTGGGAAGGATGGAGCATCAGCGACGGATGAGGACTCGTTGGCGAAGGCGATACGTCGCAAAGCCGAGTCGTTTTCCACTCCTGCTGCTGGTACGTCACTCACTTCGAAGTCATTTGTGTCCTTTCCTACGTCTACTTTAGCTGCTAAGTTGTCAGCGGTAGGCGTCAGTTTAGGGAGAAGTGATAACGAGGTGGTGCTTTCGGCTAACGTTCTGAAACATGTAGAGTATGATCGCCGTAGGGTGTCTCCTAGTGTTTCGAGTTGGCCGGTATCCTCTTCTGTAGATGATGATGATGCGCATGCCACAATAGATGGACAGCTTCTATCACATCTTGTAGGAGAGGTAACCGAGGTGGATATGGACGAGGCTGAGCTGGGATCTTTTGATGATCTGTATGCTACCGGCCGGAGATCCAAATCCGCCAAAAATAAAAAGAACAAAGCTTCGCGTAAAAGCGCGAAAAAGTCAAAATCCCCAACTGTTTCCCGATGAATGGCATTTTCGAAAATAGCAGAGGTCTAGGCGACTTGGCTAAACATTTGAATATTGCGCATCATGTGAGAGATTATAAGTTGGATTTTTTGGCTATATCTGAGACGGGTAGACGGGATTTTCCAAGCACTCTACTAGACCGACTTTCAGGCGGTGTGGAGTTTGATTGGCATTCCTGTCCCCCTAGAGGCAGATCGGGTGGCATGCTACTTGGCATCAAAACGGAAACCATGGAGTTGTTGGGTCATTCGGATGGTGAATTTCACATTAAATTTCAAATCCGAAACAAGTCCGACAACTTTACATGGAGCCTAGTTGCTGTGTACGGTGCTGCCCAAGAAGAATATAAGGCTGCTTTCTTAGAGAGTTGGTTAATCTAGCTAAAGATGACCCAAATCCTATTATTATAGGAGGGGATTTTAATATGCTGAGGTACCGACACGAGAAAAGTAGGGGTAGATTTGATACTCATTGGCCTACTTTGTTCAACGCTGTTATCGATAGCTTGTCCTTAAGAGAGGTTCATATGACGGGGAGACAATTCACTTGGGCTAATAGTCTCCCCGAGCCGACGTACGAGAAGCTGGATCGGGTTCTGATGGACTCCCGCTGGGAGGATAAATATCCATTAGTAACGGTTCGTGCGCTTGAACGTATAGAGGCATTTTCGGATCATGCCCCCATACTCCTATCTACTGGAACGTTGACATCGCCCGGGAAGCACCAATTCAAATTCGAATTAGGTTGGCTGTTACGGGATGGTTTCGATGATTTGGTCAAAAGGATATGGTCTCAACCGGTTGTGGGTGATAGCGCTATCCAGCGGTGGAATAATAAGATGCGCAATTTGCGTAAATTCCTTCGTGGGTGGGCAAGACACACAACTGGTATGCTTAAAAAAGAAAAGGAGCGCCTGTGTTCCATTATTGATGAGCTTGATCAACTAGCAGAAGTACGCCCCTTATCAGCTAATGAGAGTGACCTAAAACGGCACTCGAATGAGCAGGTGGGTCGTATGTTGCGGGAAGAAGAGCTCAAATGGTACCAAAGATCTAAAGCTCAATTCATTCTACAAGGGGACTCGAATACAAAGTACTTTCATAATGTTGCTAATGGCAGACATAGAAAGAAATGTATTCACTCTCTCTACAGGATGAGGGCTTGATCGAAGGACAGGATCAGCTCAAGGAATATATCACAAACTACTATAAAGGTTTGTTTGGGGCTCCCGAGGAAGGGAACTTTACTCTAGATGAGTCCCGAACAGATGATATTACCCAAGTTACTCCTGAGGAAAACAACTTTCTTACTGCACCTTTCTCTATGGAGGAGGTAAGTAAGGCGGTTTTTCAAATGGAGCATAATAAGGCACCAGGACCAGATGGTTTTCCGGCTGAGTTTTACCAGCATTTTTGGGAAACCATCAAGTCTGATTTGCTTGAGTTATTTGGCTGCTTACATGCCGGACAACTTGAGCTATTTCGCCTTAATTTTGGGGAGATCGTTTTGTTGCCTAAGATTCAGAATGCCGAAAGGATACAACAGTATCGGCCAATATGCCTTCTGAATGTTAGCTTCAAAATCTTTACAAAAGTAGCGACCATCAGGTTAAATTCAGTGGCAGATCATGTGGTAAAACCTACCCAAACAGCTTTTATGCAAGGGAGGAATATCCTAGACGGTGTTGTGGTTTTACACGAGACCGTACATGAGATGCACACGAAAAAACTTGATGGGGTGATATTTAAAATCGACTTTGAAAAAGCGTATGATAAAGTCAAATGGCCGTTCTTGCTACAACTCTGAGAATGAAAGGGTTCTCAGAGGAGTGGTGTGCTTGGATCCTTAATTTTGTTTCTGGAGGTAGCGTGGCGATAAAAGTCAATGATGACGTTGGTCGCTACTTCCAAACAAAAAAAGGATTAAGGCAAGGTGATCCTCTATCGCCTATACTATTTAATATAGTGGCGGATATGTTGACGATCATGATTGAACGAGCTAAGACGGATGGCCAAATTGAAGGAGTAGTTCCACATCTTGTTGATGGGGGTTTATCTATTCTTCAATATGCAGACGATACAATCCTCTTTATGGAACATGACCTAGATAAAGCCGCGAATCTGAAATTGATACTCTCAGCATTCGAGCAATTATCGGGATTGAAAATTAATTTCCATAAGAGTGAATTGTTTTGCTTCGGTGAGGCTCAAGAAGCAGCTGCTCAATATGCCGATATTTTTGGCTGCGAGCAGGGTCAATTTCCAATTATGTACCTTGGAATACCAATACATTTTCGGAAACTGACTAATGCGGAATGGAGACACGTCGAAGAACGTCTACAAGCTAGGCTATCTAGTTGGAAAGGAAAATTGCTATCTCTTGGTGGAAGATTGGTTCTCATTAATTCGGTACTAACAAACATGGTACTGTATATGATTTCCTTCTTCCAAATACCTAGAGGAATCTTGCATAAATTGGATTATTACCGATCAAGATTCTTTTGGCAAGGAGATGGTGAGAAGAAGAAGTACAGACTGGCTAAATGGAATGTTGTTTGTCGCCCTAAAGATCAGGGAGGGCTTGGTATTCATGACCTTGATGTCAAGAACTCAGCCCTCCTAGGTAAATGGCTTTTTAAGCTGCTTACTGAAGATGGGATATGGCAAACACTCCTTAAGAGAAAATACATTGGCACAAAGGCGGTATCACAGGTATATTGGAAACCTGGTGATTCCCACTTTTGGGCTGGACTGATGGCGACAAAGAAACATTTCTTTCGCTTCGGGGTATTTAATATTAAGGATGGCTCGGAGATTAGATTCTGGGAGGACAAATGGTTAGACAACACCACCCTCCGGGATCGATATCCAGCCCTATACAATATTGTTCGTCATAAGGGAGATACCATTGCCACTGTAATGCAATGCTCTCCTCCGAATGTGACGTTCAGGCGAGACTTGTTTGGACCGAGACTAGCGTCTTGGAACTCCCTGGTGGCACGGTTGAGTTCAGTTCAACTCACACAGGGGCCCGATGAGTTTCGTTGGAATCTATGTGCGAATGGTAAATTCTCTGTGGATTCCATGTATAGGGCGTTAGTACATTCCGATGTGCCAGTTGATGATAATAAAAAAATATGGCAAATGAAGATACCACTTAAGATTAAAGTTTTTACGTGGTATCTTCGTAGAGGTGTCATTCTAACAAAGGATAACCTTGTTAAACGAAATTGGCATGGAAGTACGAAGTGTATGTTTTGTCCACATGATGAGACAATAAAACACTTGTTCTTCGAGTGTAGTTTCGCTCGTTCTATATGGTCAGCCATCCAAATAGCGTCTAACTTATATCCACCCAAGTCTGTTGCCAATGTTTTTGGCAACTGGCTACATGGGATAGATAAAAAGTTAGAACGGTTATTAGGGTGGGAGCGATTGCTGTTATATGGTCGCTTTGGCTTAGTAGAAATGACAAGGTTTTCAATGATAAAGATGTTTCTCATATGCAGGTACTCTACCGTTGCACAATATTCTCCGTATGTGGTCCACCTTACAACGTGTGGGACATCGAGACCTCTTTACGGAGGCGTGTGCACGTCTGGAAGAGGTGGCGAGGGACATTTTTTCACAACATGGGTGGCCGCTTCATCGCCGGATTGGACCTCCATAGGCCGTCGAGATTGTCCATGACATAGGCGTTTTACATTATTCTTGCTGATTGTAATTCGTCTATTGCTGCACAACTTTTTTTCTTTCTCCGTTGGATTGCGGCTGTGTGCATTTTTAATGCAGAGGCCGGGTGTAATACTTAAACTTTTGAGTAATAAAGCCCTTTATCTAAAAAACCCAATCATATGTATGCATGAGCACTAAATCATTTAATTTAGATATAACCCACAAAAGACAATGCACTGTACTAGTCGTCTCTTAAATTTTTAATGCTCCTATGATAACGTCATAAGAGACGATGCATTGGCAATTGGCACAGGCCTAAGAGCATCTTCACCAGCGTTCCCAATTGGACTATTGGGGTGGCGGACCGGCACCCAGCTGACCTCCCAATAGCAGCAAAGTTGCCGGACCTTCCTAATGCTCGACCACTTGGGGAACCACTGGCGTTAATGGACGCTACCAACCTCCTCCCCCCGGCTTTATAAACCGCGGCGCGCACCTGCCTTCCCTCCACACTTCACCTCCGGTCGTTCTCCTCGCCTTGCCCTCATTGCCATGGCACACAACCACGAAGCCGGCGGAAGCGTTGGAAGCGGCTGCCAGCTCTCGGCCAGCGACGGTGCTCGTCGAGAAAAACATCCTCATGCCGCCGGGTATGCGCCTCCCCGGTTGGTGGGCCATCAGCGCGGGCAGCCTGATCGTCCCACCAATCCCTGCTGGCGACCAGCTGAACGAGCTGATCGACGTCAACAACTACGGCGGCGCAGCAGGCGGACCCACAACGCGATAGCGAGCTCTGGCCGGCGATATTCTCGAGGTAGCACGACGCGGTCATAGCGCGCTTCGTCAGGCCTCCTCATCGGCCCGACCGGTGGAACAAACGAGAGGTGGTAGAAAACAGCGACCTCGACGACGTCTACCAGCCACCACGTCCTCGCCACGTGGCCTGGGTGGCATCGTCGTCGTCGCGCTCCTCGTTAGGCAGCCTTGCGACGGCTTCGTCCTCGCACGTGCCGGCGCCTCCTCTCTGTCCCCAAGCAGGAGCAGCCGTGGATGCCTTCGTCCTCGCGCGCCGGCCCCCACTCGTCCCAAAGCAGGAGCCATGGACGAATCTGCCCTCGCGCTCGCTGCCAAGGCAGGGCGGCATTGTCATCCTGGAGAAGGCCTGGCCACTGCGGGGCCGGCTGTTCCTCAACCACCAAAGAAGGTCAAGGAGCAGCCACAGACAATGAAGATGCCAACGACGCAGTGGCTGCCGGGCAACCGCGTGCCATCGCCGCTGCACCACCCTAATGACAGCGAGGAGCCGGGGCTCACGAAAGCCCTCGAGGAGTCAATGAACATGGTGCAGCCGGCATCCGTCGAGCGTAAGTATCACAGACTCTGACGACGGCGAGGAGCTCAACTGGTCTTCGACCGACGATTGATTTAGGGTTTCGTTCAAATTTTATTCAAAACTTGTAAAATATCCTAAGTCCGAATGAAATTTGGTCAGTTTAGACGCTGTTCCCTAAGTTTTGTTTTTGAAAATTTTCTATTGGGAGCGGTGCTGGGGAAGCCGACCACAGATAAGGTGGCCACGTGTGCCGGCGCTCCCAACAGCGGCCATCCAGCACAGTGTCGGACCGTCTATTGGGAGTGCCGGTGGAGATGCTCTAAGATATGAGGTATCAAAGTACCCATACAAAACATTGGCAGTGGCAAAACTGCCACCACTATATAAGGCAGCGTCATTTTATAAGTAAGAAATAGGAATTCTTTGTGAGTTTAATTTTAAAGCCTTCCCAGGCTTGACTGACATGATATTCTATGTTTTCAATCCATTCAAAGGTCAGCTCTGATTTATTGCTGTATGCGAAACAAACTACAATCAATAAATGTAACGGAATGAAACAGAAAAAATCTCGAAGTTTCCATTTTATGTCATCTAAATTACAAACCAGTCCACTATTATCTTATACTACCTCCCTTCCTCAAAACAAGGCGTATATTCTTTGTTATACACAAAAATCTCGAAGTGTAATATTGACCAATCTTATACACAAAAATATGAACATATACAAGATTTAGTCAACATACTATGAAAATATATTCTTTGTTGGGTCTATTGATATTAATTTGGTATTCTAAATGTTTATATTTTTCTATATAATTAGTCAAACTTACCAAACGTTGATTTTTGACTAAATTTATACACCTTATTTTGAGGAATGGAGGGAGTACTTTTTTTCTTCCTATGTTTGCTGAAACTAAAAATATACTGAATAGAAATTGTCAGTTTTTATCAAAAAAAAGGAGAACAGTTTGTTTAGTAGATAGATGCCTCTGCGAGGAGAGCAACAACAACAGCTGAAATGCAGGGAATCTCTTCTGATAGTTGAAATACAACACGGACAACGGTGAAGACCTGGAGATCCTTCAGCTGAAAGATGGTTCACGAAAAACATAATTTATGAATGGCTTAATTTTGCAAGGTTAACCACAGTAAAGACAGAGAAAGAATCGAAACCTGAATAGGCAGTGATGCAACCCGAGCATCAACAGCAAGGATTATGCTTGGATCACCACCCCAGCGGAAATCTACATCCATTATGATTTGCCCTGGCTGAAGATTTTGGATACGGATGCCTTCACAAAAGATGACATGATTTCTTTCAGTCATATGTATTTAGTACAGCAGCAGCATGATTAAGATTTAGGTTAGCCTGGCATTAGTAAACATGGAAGATGAACTCTTATAAACATTAAGGGAAAATAAGGTCATTGGCATCACAAAAAGCATAAATCAGAGTAACAATATCGACACAGCCACAACTAACAAATCACATCCCCAATATGTACTATTATAAGAAAAATAGCATTGTTCTTTGCATCTCTCACCTATGTGAACAGTTATACTTGTTCTTTGCATCTCTCACCTATGTGAAGAGTTATTCTTGTCCTTTTCTTTTACATCTCTCCCCAACCTATTTTACTTCAAATCAACACGATACTTGTCATTTAGAAAAACTCCTCTCTCCAGGAAAAGCTGCGGATGTACTATATAACATTTCTCTTTTTAGAAATCAATAGGTCCAACTGGTTTTATCTTTATTCCTTTGAAGTATGAGTTGGCGGCGATGGTGCGTCTGCCTCTTCCCCGCTTATGTGCTTCAGCGACGAGATAAAAAAGTGTGGTTGCCAGGATATGAACAGCAAACCAAGTGGCCACGCAGCTGGACATGATGAAATAAAAATACATATATCTAAAGCAAGTAGTTTCGCTGGATACTTCACGAGCCGCACATTCCATCATGTACTTCTTCCTTCCTTTTGGATTTCTTCCCGTGCCCAGAGATGAGAGGTGTTGCACAAGAGAGAAAGAGATGAGAGGGGCCTTGACATTAGGGATAACTTCAACGCTCCAAGAGACGAGAGAGAGCGGAAGGGACAACTCAGGCATATCGCCTTCCTGCTTCGGCTGCAGTTTCTTACACATGGGTTATTAGATGGATGATATATCCTTGTATATTTGTATTTTCAGTTCGGTCTTGTCAATCTATCTAAGGTACTATCTATAGCCTCGCAACCTCGTGTTACTGGCGAAAATCTAAAATAATAAAAAAACAGAAAAACATAAACATAAACATAAACTATGCTTCAAATATGAAAAAATTGTCAGATTGTACTTATCTAATAAAAATAAATAGTAAAAGTGAAGAAACAATTTAGCATTTCTTTAATAGAATTATATTGATAGTGCAAAATGCATAAAGCATCACTACAACAACAACAAAATGTGTTGACTGAGAATTAGTGAAAACTTCATATTTACTAATTCTGTAGCAACACGCGTGCATTAAGCTAGTTGACAGTAGTATCACTCGATGAACATACCATAGGAAATGGAGTCAAGCAATTGAAATCAAGGAGAGAAAGCTTTGATCAGAAATCATGCCTTCATATGGATGTCACATCACAAATATTCAGAAAGAAAAAGACTAGTCTTGTGTAGACACATTGGCTGATTCCAGCAATTTAATATACACATACTAACCACCCAATTAAGCAGTTGGCAATAACCACAGGCATAGGTCATGGCTGGTATCACTAGACATATTGATTGGTCTACGTATGCAGAATGAAGAATTTACTTTTAACTGGAGATCTCTCACACTTCGAACTAAGAATATAGGCATACACACAGAGCAAGCATGCAATAGATACCAGAGAGCCCGAAAATTATAAAATGAAACCTTCAATCTTTGGCGACACATTTCCAAGAGAGAATTTGTTGAACTTCAGAGATTTTATTCCTGGAGGTCGATAATCATCTAGCAGTGGTTCAACAGATTCCTTAACAACTGCAGTTGCAGCCTAAAACCGAATTAGAAGTATAGTTAGTAGTACAAAGATAGGATACAGACATTACTACAGAATTTACAATACAAAAAAAAAGCTTTAGTGGATGGTAGTACGAGATCGTATTAAAACAAAGAAAGCAGACAGTTTTCTTTGTTAACAAATTCATGCTACTTAAGCAAGCGACTTAGGGCACCCTTCATCACCTGGTGGAAACTGTAGGTAAAATTTTGATCGATGCATAATTTCTTTTGACATAATCTCTGCAAATTTGATCATTGGTGTGACCAGCATCTAAATCGAATGTAAACATTTAAGAGGCTATCTTAATAGCATAGAAGGTGCTAGGTTCATGATCATTAATCAGCAACTCTAGGATGCAACAACTGAAGAAAATCCAGGGGTACTCCAAATGTCAAAACCATTTTGTTATGGTTTAGTAAATGTTCACATTACAGCGACAAAAGTGATTGAAAAGTTCAAACTATTCTACTTAAAACACAAATCTCAAGCTTTTAGTGATAGGGAGTTCGCAAAATAATCCACAAAACCCAAAAGAACATGGAATCCATGAAATGCCAGGATTGGGATACAGAGAAATTTAACGAAGAAATCTGCAATTCAACAGGTTGATGAAACACCATACACCAAGGGATGGAAATTGCTAAAAAAAAAGGAATACCATATTCGTCTTCACGAGCAAGCTGGATTTTTAATTTGTGAAGTACTTTACCATTTATGTTACTCTAGAATTTACTAAAAAAAGCAAAAAATATCTTACTTGTGAAACAACGGCCAAAGTTTGCTGAGATGCTTGTTCAGCCATTTCACCTGTTAAGACAAAAAAAATTGTAGGCAGAGTATTAATTCTAGGTCATGTTGAGAACATAAAAAGCATTAAGAGCTTCTTATAAACCCATTCTAGGTCATGTTGAGAAGATTGATGGTCTAAGCCAACAAGTCGATGTTGGGCAGGACAGCAATGGCGTGTGGACAGGTTGTGGCGACGCAGTATGGCGGTGAGAGGAGGTAGTGCGCTGTGTAGAGTCGGTCCAAGGTGGTGGGAGAGGTGTGCGGAAGGGCATGGAACGGAAAGGGGACGAAGCCAGTGGTGGGTGGGAGGAAGATGACGTCTCGGCTGGAGGATATGGGCAAAGGGCCATTATTGCGTATCGGGAGTCAAAACCTTCCCTGAATCAGACATTTCATGCCTAGGAGGTTCTTTAATTCACTGTGTGTTGTTGTGTCACCTACAATTCAATCACCCAAGGCTCACTGTATCATTGTTCAAGCATCTATATTCCCCAAACAAGAAAGCTGTACTGACCTACCAAAGTCCACCCACACTTTGCTTCTCCAGATGCTAAGATGTATACTCAATTGACAACTAACCAAGTTTTCAAGACAGACATGCAACTGATGCAAGTACTAGAGTTTACCACTTGCGAATCCAGTGGTCAAGTCGGTGAATTGTAGTTTCAGTTCTAGTTTATTTGCATAAGACTAAAATCATTGCACTGCTGCTAACCTGCTCATACTGTGGGAAGGATATCACTCGGGGAAATTGTCGCCGCAAAGCTTCTTGAGGTCGTCCCTGCCGAGAGATCCAAGGGCCTTGATATCGGCAGCCTGCGAGATGTTTGTTTCACAAAAATAAAATAAAAATCCACAAGAGCAAAATAAGCTTTGCAGCAGTAACGGCCAGCAATCCAAACGGAGTAACAAAGAAGAGAACAGAAGATAGCGCACGGTTAGCCCGACCGAACCTTGGCTACGCGCTTCCTGCTACGCTGTTGCATCATGCGGCTCCACCCGGCCATGATCGCGACGCCGACAACCACCCCCATCACCATCCCCGAGATCAGCCCCATCGCCTCGGGCTACCTTGGCGTCGCCTGTACCCTAGCTCCGCCCCCCTTCCTGCTTCAAGAAGCAAAAAGGCAGCCGGAGAGATCTGGCAAGTGGAAGGAGAAGTTTGGCCTGGGCTCGCGATCCTGGCCTACGGAATGGGGATTTAGGAGAGGAGGGAGGAGGGGGGGTTATTTACGTTGGCTAGTGGGAGCTAATTAATGAGATCAAAGAATGATACGCTGTTGGCATGCTGGAGCAGTGACCAAAGGAGTCAACTTGTTGAGAGAAAATGGAGCGGTTTGATTGATTAGGACAAACGGCAACTATATATGGCGCACCCACGCACGAGCGCCAGACGGCCAGACGAGTTTGGCTTTAGAGCATCTCTAGCGCGTCTGTAAAAGTGGTCAAATCCAAACATCTACTCCATTTTTTTTTGAGAGAAACATCTACTCCATTTGGTGGTTCGTGTAACCTCCCCCGTGGTCCGCCGACTGCCTCGCATCGTGGCTCGCTCGATCGCCCCCTCGTCCGATGACCGCTTGGCCCGGCCGAACAACGTCTTCGCACTCGCATGCAGGCTGGCTCCGCCTCACAACCTGCCTGGCGAAACCAATTCATCGACCAGGTCGACGATAAACAGGCGACGCACACCCTTCATGGGCGGCCCAATAAGGTAATACCTCCAGTTTTCGTTTTCTTTCTTCCTTTTCGTTTTTTCCTGTTTCTTTTTCTTTCTCTTTTTCTTTTTTTTGGCTGTTTCTTTTTTATTCTTCTTTTCTGTTTTATTTTTAGATATTATTTTAAATTTTCATTTTTTTGCAAAATGTTCAAATTAAAAAAATGTTCAGATTTGAAAATTTGTTCAGATGTGAAAAATGTTCATTTTGAAAATTGTTCATATTTCGAGAATCGTTCAAAAATATTTTTGTTCATATAGTTTTTACGTTCACTTTTTAAAAATCGTTCAAAAATAATTTTCGTTTATGAACTTTTTTCTGTTCACTTTTTAAAATTGTTCAAAAATTAATTTCGTTCACCGGCCTTTTCTGTCCACTTTTATCGTTTAAAACAACTTTTCCTTCACTGTCATTTTCTGTTCATCTTTTAAAATCGTTCAAAAATAGTTTTCGTTCAACGACCTTTTCTGTTCACTTTTAAAATCATTAAAAAATATTTTCTGTTCACCGCCATTTTCTGTTCACTTTTAAATCGTTCAAAAATAGTTTTCGTTCACCGCTATTTTTCTGGTCATTTTTTAAAATCGTTCAAAAATAGTTTTCGTTCATCGGACTTTTCCGTTCTAAAGTCATTCAAAAATAGGTTTGGTTCACCACCATTTTATGTTCATTTTTCGAAAATCGTTCAAAAATAATTTTCGTTCAAAGAGTATTTTTGGTTCAGTTTTTAAAATTGTTCAAATATAATTTCCATTCATAGACCTTTTTTCACTTTTTAAAATCGTTCAAATGAGTTTCGTTCACCGCCATTTTCTTTATCATATTTCAAAAATAATTACCGTTCAAAGAGTTTTTTAGTTCACTTTTTAAAAATCGTTCAAATATAATTATCGTTCGTAGACTTTTTTGTTCACTTTTTAAAATCGTTCAAATAGAGCGAAGGGGGGTGTGCGATGCGGAGATATCCTCCCACGGGTCGCTGAATAGGCGATCCCACCTGCCTCCCGTAGTCCCCCTTTTTTTTGTCAGAGAGACATTAGGTGGACTAAGGTTATACTCCATCGCCGCCTCCACTAAGAGTCCCGCCGCCGCCTAGCACCACCACATCCTGCTGCGCCCTTATACCACTGTATCAGAGACAACGATTCCTTCAAAGATTCTACCAAAAAATCCCCCGGTTTTGAGTTCGTTTTCAGTGAGGTTGTGGAGGCGATGGGGGAGACGGATGATGCGCGGTGACTGGGCGTGAAGGAGCAGGAACAAGAACGGCAGGAAGCCACCATGACCACGTCCTTGCTCGCGCCGGATCCAGTGCGTGAGCAGCCGGAGACCAAGCCTTCTTCGCCCTCGTTCGTCTCCACGCATTGGGTCGTGGCTGCTGGTGCTCTACACGCGGACGCAGTCCACCATGCCCACTAGGTGTTCGACACTTGGCTCGGCTGCCAACGTCGGCAACAACCCTGCCGTTCTCGCATTACCGACCAGTGGCACGACGCATCTCCCTGCTTCGACCTTGACAGGCGCTGGGGACAGAGCTCTCCATGGTGCAGGCCATATTGGCATGAACACGCCTGCATGCTGTTCGACCTATTTCCTCACCAGCGCACTGGAAGATTTCTTACTCTGTTGTAATTGTGGTATCCTTTTTTCAATTTGGACTGTCTTCCCATTACTTACTTTTCTACCTTATTTCGCCAATAAATCTACTGCTTGTTGTTCCATTGCCAATATATATTTTCATAATTTTCCATGTCCATTTTACGCGCAATTACAATATTGATGTTATTTTCTACTATATGCTATTCTCTGTTTTACTAGGTTGTGTCTTGTGTTTATTTATGTACAGAATTTTAAATCATGTTGAAGGCTTTTCTCAAAAACTTGTATATATGTGTGTACGTAGTACTCCACCAAGAGACAACTTTGAACCTTATTTCTGGTTGTGGGAATTTTCCTGCTAGCTAGGAAACTCATGAAAATAAACACATATCTATGTCTGCAGTTTGTATCATCCGGCCACATATAAAATAAGGGTTTGTATATTATTGCAAAGGATGTTTTTTACTTCCTAATGAACAATGTATTGGCACTAAATCTTGGTTGTCTTCGGCTCCCTTTTGTCTACTGTCAATGCAGCGTGGATGAGCTTGCTGGTGCGAAGGAGAGGTTGCTTACCTAGTTGCTTTGTTCTCGATTTCTACTATTTCTGCAGCCAATGACACCGAGTGAGGTTTGTTTGATTTGAGCATTATCTTCTCTACCTGTCTTTTTGATTGTGCCCGCACGACTAAGTTGATTAACCATGTGTATGCATTAATATATTTTATCGTGACCTCAAGGAGGAAGATGAACATCATTTGAACCTATTTCATGGAATTAGGCACTAAATCCACTTGCCTTGTTTGAGTCAAAAGAGGAGAGCTCTGAAATAATTCTGCTAGGAACAGATTCTATCTTTCTTAAACTTGGTTTCCCGTATAATTTACCTCCTTTTCCTATGGATTTTTGTATAAATTATATCTCATTCTAATGTGCTAGCTCATTTCTACATATTTTGTGACAGGGGCATAAAAGTGATACAAGTCACCTCATAGTGCCTTCGAAAACTAAGTTTGGCCTTGGATCTGACATTAAAAAGAAAAAAAGGAAAGGTGTTTATATTGTTTACTGTCAAGCTCATTTGTTTTTTTTTGGTTTCATATATATGACAAGTCCTGCTTCTGTTTTACATGCCATTGCCCATTTTTGTTTGCGTAGCCATTTTTTTGATGTAGAGTGTTTTTGGTTGTGCATCCTTGAACGAAGTGTCTTCCTCTTGCGTCCATGTGCGTATCAGCAAAGGTAATTCCCAATTGTTGTTGATGTACTGTTATACATTTATTACTCTTTAGTTGAAAGTTAATTTTCAAGCTTGGGTTTCATGCCTCAATTTCTGCCAAAAACACTTTGTTATACATTTACTATTTTAGAGTGTTACTTTTTATCATTGTGGAGGGACTATCTGACGGCCAGAAGGTCAAATCTTGCTCTGTTGTAGGGGAAGGAATTAATGGATTAGCTAATGAGGCATTTCTGCTTACTCATGGTTAGTACTACGACATATGTCAAACAGAGTCAGATACCTTTATACTCCCTCCGTATCAAAATATAAGACTTTCTAGCTATTCCATAGAAAGTCTTATATTTCAATATGGAGGGGGTAGTTCAGAGAGGAGACGACCAGCTGCCTATTTTTCGTCCTCCTAATCTAAGATACTTAAATCGTTGCATTTTATCATGATTATAGTGTTGTTTTCAGTTAGTTATATACTAAGACTTCGCACATAAATATCTAACCGTGGAAAGAGAAGGCTGATACGCCCAAAACGTATCTATAATTTTTGATTGTTTCATGCCATTTTTATGCTTTTAGCACTTGTTTTATATTAAGTTTATTATTTATTTGGACTAACCTACTAATAGTTGCAAAAGTGCACAATGTTCTTGTTTTACTCTTTGATGTGTAGAAATTATCAAGAATACAAGAGGAAACCTTGTTGGAGTCGAATTGGGACTTTCCTGAAATCTGTCTGAGAACTTTTTACGAAGTTTGCCAGTTTGACCCTCGAAGATGACGTCAATTGGAGGTCTCCCGAAAACAAAGTTGTCACAATTTTCCATACGAAGATTTTAAGCCCGAGATCAGCCCAATCGGAGTTCGGACGCGGCCTGGAGGCCCGTTTTGGTGGAACCCTAAAAGGGGGTGACGGAAATCCGAGAAGATATATAAAGGGAGGAAACCTAACTCGTGGAGGACTCCTCCACCCACGAATTTCCAGCCACCAAAGCCACGTTTTTGCCTCCCCCATGGATCCCATCTCCATGGGGGAGGGCTCCCTTGAAGCCATGAAGGAAGGGGGCTAAGGGGCGGTGCTCCCCCATGGAACCGGCGGCGCAGGAGGAGCCCCCTGCGCCACCGCCGGTGCCGGCGCCGCCCTGCGCCTCTCGCTGCCCTCTCCGCCGTCTTCACCGCCATCTCCATCACCAACTCCTCCTTGTATTCAGTGGTTCATCCTCCCACAAACCTCTGTACCGTCCTATGTAAACATGGTGTTTGATGCTATAATATTTATCCTATGATCTATGTCATGTTTATGTAGTTTATTTGTCTTTCGATTGCTTTGTTGAATGTCTATGGTTCATTAGAGTTGTATGTTGATATGGTACTGTCCTTTGGTGTCCATTATACTTGTGCGCGCATGGATCAACACCATAGGGTTAGTAGTATGTGCAAAGGAAGGGGCGTAGTCTGCCGGAGTGACAGAAACCTGAGGGCTCAAACCGGTTAGTTGCATGTATGGGAGTAAGAGGACCATAAACTTAAGGCTATGGTTGGGGAAACCTTAATGCATTGTTAGTATTTACGGATGTTTGCTAACAATCCAATCATATAGTACTTGTAATCCCAAGTAGTGGAGTGCATGTATATTTAGCCTCTCCCACATTGAAAACTGCATCAAAGACAATGAACTAATGTCTTCACTAATTAATCTTGGACAAAGCCACCACAATTACCACCACTTTTCCACACTCATGGTACTGTTAGTATATGGTTACTTAGTGTACTTTATTGCTGCAGCACTAACATTTACTTTCTTGTATTTATTATCTTGCAAAGCTATCTCTCATACCCGTATTGTTAGTTTATTTCCTAGATAATGCAAACGTTTAGTGTGCGTAGAGTTGTATCAGTGGTTGATAGAACTTGAGAGAATACTTATCCTACCTTTAGCTCCTCGTTGGGTTCGACACTCTTACTTATCGAAAAGGCTACACGCGATCCCCTATACTTGTGGGTTATCAAGACCTTTTCTGGCGCCGTTGCCGGGGAGCCATAGCGTAGGTTATGTTCTTGTGTGCACTTGTTTGCTTTATCTCTAAGTAGTTTTTATTTTCAGTTCTAAGTTGTTCTATCTTAGTATGGTTAGGAATGCGAATTACAAAAAAAATTAGTTGTAGTTTTTATCTAAAAACGTTTTCAAAAAGAAAAGTGATTGGAAAGATGAGTAATGGTTAAATGGGGGTCGACCTTGAACACTTGTGTTCATGCCTATGAAACCAAAACAAATCTTTCCATGGAAGCTTTTCATTAAAAACATGTAAATATTGTAAATATTGTGTATATACCTCTGTACATAAAAATAAAATGCTAATTATAGTCTTTAGTTAATTGAAAGTTGATAGTTTTACTTTGCTGTCCAGAAACAGATTTTCTGTGCTCCACCGTATTAAATGTTTAAAATCACCAGAACGTGATCTTGATCTGAAATTTCTTGAGTGCAAAGTGATGCTTATTAGCTTTCTTTCATTAGACTAACTTTTTCTGATTTAAGGTACGTAGATAGGTCGAAAAATTCGATCTTTACTGACTGTTCTGTTTAGACAGATTTTGTGCTTCTCTGTAAATAAAATCGTGATAAATCTCAGAATAGTATTTTGACTTGAAAATTTTTGTGCATAAACCTGAGATTATTATCTTTCTTTCATTAGACTAATTTTTTCGATTTGAGCTACTTAACTATCTCGTTGAATGCCATCTTTACGGACTGTTCAGTTTTGACAGATTTCTTTGTTTATTCAATATTGTACTTGGTGTTGTTAGTTTCATTAGTTTTTCGACGGACAACGGAAATCATGAACACCTTAGTATATACAGTGGCTAATGTTGAGTAAAAATTATAAAACTTGTCAATGCTTGAACATGAGTGGATTTTATTTAATGAGTACTAACCCTACTAATGAGTTTTGTGAAGTTTTATGTGGATGTAGCTTATAAGATCTAATCAATATGGTGATATGAGATGAATAAGAAGACGCAAGAGCTCAAGCTTGGGGATGTGTAGGTGCATCCCAAGAACATATTCAAGAAGATACAATCATCTAAGCTTGGGGATGCCCGAGTCATCCCCCTATTCATCAACTAACATGAGGTTGTCTCGTTCATACTCTATATTACCCGTCCACATGATATGTATTGTCTTAACTTGTATTATAATTGTTTTTATATGTCTTGGTTTTACCTTCTTTAGTTTTATTAGGCTCTTATTTGGTTTCGATTGCTTCTTTACTTTCACTTATAAATTCAAAACAACAAAAATATTTTCTTTTGTTTTGCTTCTTTGTTTGGTTCTTTATTTTAATTTTATTTGGGTTTTACTTTTGATTTTTATTTAGAGTTTTCCTTGCTGTAGCTAGCATGTTTAGGTCTTGCTTAGCCTCTGGTTTCTTAGTTTATCAAAAATAAAGTACCAAGTTTTATCCATTTAGCTTAGTTGATACATATGTAAAAAGTGATTTTCTGTTTTCGGTATCTACTGCTTATTGCGCGATTTTTCATATTTTACTGGAAGCTCTAAAAATCACGAAAAAATTACTGATGTTGTAGCACCTAATCCTCTGCATGTACAAAAATTGGCTAAAATTTCGGGCATGTTTAAGTGCACCTAAAAATTGCGTTTTCCAGCTGCTGTTTTTCTGGACAGATTCTGACTTTTGTTGCAAGAGTGGCCTCTTTTCGTTTTCATTTGATTTTTAATGGTTCTTACCTTTCATTTATAAGTTGGCCATTTAAGCAACCTTTCTGTAACTTAAAAACAAAATTTTATTTGGTTTAATAGTAGCACTTGGGAAATATTATCTATTGTACTAATGTCTAACCGCAGAAAAGAATGGGAAAGTTTTTGTGTTGAAGTTTTTTCACAGAGAATGAAGGAACACCAAACTATGGAATATTGAAGAACGGCCAAAGTCTAAGCTTGGGGATGTCCCCGCATCCCTCTTCATCAATAACCCCTCGGTTTGCAAACCTTTAAACTTTGTTTTTTGAGCAACATATGAACTTAACTAAACTTGAAGCGGCTGTATTTTATTATCTATTTATCTTAGCATCAAACACCAGTTACATTAATAAGTGGATCGTCACATATTTTATTTATCCTCTGTTTTCAATGTTTATTTGGTTAATGGATTACTTGTTGAAACTTAAAAATGATGTGTGAATAATACTGTTTAGTAGTTTATGTTTTCTTATGGTTAGTCTCAACTAGCTAATAGTGCATATTATGTTATTTTGATATCAACATGCATTGTCCTGCTCATAAGATGGTATGGTATTGTGGTATCCTCCTCTGAATAATTCATTCGAATTGACTTGGCACATGCTCATGCATGCGTATGACTGAAAAACAAAAGTCAATTAAGCCTTGATGATTTATTTTGACTCAGAGTTCTTGTATCACTTTTATGTCTCAATTAATTTTTTTGTCGCAAGCATGATTATGACGGTTATTGCTCTCTTGATTGTCGCTTCCCAGTCTATTGCTAGCCTTCACTTGTACTGAGCGGGAATGCTGCTCGTGCTTCCAAAACCATGAAAACCAAGTTATTCCAAAGTGTCCACCATAAATACCTATGCATGGCATTTCGAACCATTCAAGTAAATTTTCATGTGCTACCTTTAAAACCTTCAAAGTACTTCTCAATTTGTGTCAATGTTTTATAGCTCATGAGGAAGTATGTGGTGTTTTATCTTTCAATCTTGTCATTCAGACTTTCACCAATGGACTAGTGGCATATACATCCGCTTATCCAATAATTTTGCAAAAAGAGCTGGCAACGGGGTGCCCAGCCCAATTAATTACAACTTTCATTAATAATTCTCTTCACATGTTTTGCCCTGATTTATCAGTAAGCAACTTAATTTGCAATAGACACTCCTCCATGGTATGTGAATGTTGGAAGGCACCCGAGGATTCGGTTAGCCATGGCTTGTGCAAGCAAAGGTTGGGGGAGTGTCACCATAATGAAACTAAAATACATGTGTAAACAAAAGAGAAGAGGGATGATCTACCTTGCTGGTAGAAATAACGTCCTTCATGGGAGCCGCTCTTGAAAGTCTGGTTGACAAGGGGGTTAGAGTACCCACTACCATTCGTTGACAACAACAAACACTTCCCAAAACAATTTTGCTTCTGTTTTAAAAATAAAAAGCTCTAGCACATGATAATCCTGCTTCCCTCTGCGAAGGGCCAATCTTTTACTTTCATGTTGAGTCACCATCCTTTCTTTGAGCACTTTCTCGAGAGCATAGTTGTCATTCTTAGTGTAATGTGCTTGTCCCAGAATATGGTTAACTGTGATATAACTTTGATGCTTTTATCTTTGATATCTTTGATTCTAGTCTTCCCATGAACTTCAGAGGTGCCTGGGCATTTATGTTTTGCTGTACAAAAACGGGCAAGCGAGATACCATCTTATCATATCCTATTATGAGCATTACAATCTTGTTGATGTTTATAAATTTCATGTTATAAGCTCTTAGTTCGTTGATACTTTTCATTAGGAAACATGATTGCTAAGTTTTATTATCCATACATCATGCAATTGTTAAAGACCTGATCATAGCATTTACAATCAAAAATTATTTTGTTATCATTTACCTACTCGAGGACGAGCAGGAATTAAGCTTGGGGATGTTGATACGTCCAAAACGTATCTATAATTTTTGATTGTTTCATGCCATTTTTATGCTTTTAGCACTTGTTTTATATTAAGTTTATTATTTATTTGGACTAACCTACTAATAGTTGCAAAAGTGCACAATGTTCTTGTTTTACTCTTTGATGTGTAGAAATTATCAAGAATACAAGAGGAAACCTTGTTGGAGTCGAATTGGGACTTTCCTGAAATCTGTCTGAGAACTTTTTACGAAGTTTGCCAGTTTGACCCTCGAAGATGACGTCAATTGGAGGTCTCCCCGAAAACAAAGTTGTCACAATTTTCCATACGAAGATTTTAAGCCCGAGATCAGCCCAATCGGAGTTCGGACGCGGCCTGGAGGCCCGTTTTGGTGGAACCCTAAAAGGGGGTGACGGAAATCCGAGAAGATATATAAAGGGAGGAAACCTAACTCGTGGAGGACTCCTCCACCCACGAATTTCCAGCCACCAAAGCCACGTTTTTGCCTCCCCCATGGATCCCATCTCCATGGGGGAGGGCTCCCTTGAAGCCATGAAGGAAGGGGGCTAAGGGGCGGTGCTCCCCCATGGAACCGGCGGCGCAGGAGGAGCCCCCTGCGCCACCGCCGGTGCCGGCGCCGCCCTGCGCCTCTCGCTGCCCTCTCCGCCGTCTTCACCGCCATCTCCATCACCAACTCCTCCTTGTATTCAGTGGTTCATCCTCCCACAAACCTCTGTACCGTCCTATGTAAACATGGTGTTTGATGCTATAATATTTATCCTATGATCTATGTCATGTTTATGTAGTTTATTTGTCTTTCGATTGCTTTGTTGAATGTCTATGGTTCATTAGAGTTGTATGTTGATATGGTACTGTCCTTTGGTGTCCATTATACTTGTGCGCGCATGGATCAACACCATAGGGTTAGTAGTATGTGCAAAGGAAGGGGCGTAGTCTGCCGGAGTGACAGAAACCTGAGGGCTCAAACCGGTTAGTTGCATGTATGGGAGTAAGAGGACCATAAACTTAAGGCTATGGTTGGGGAAACCTTAATGCATTGTTAGTATTTACGGATGTTTGCTAACAATCCAATCATATAGTACTTGTAATCCCAAGTAGTGGAGTGCATGTATATTTAGCCTCTCCCACATTGAAAACTGCATCAAAGACAATGAACTAGATGTCTTCACTAATTAATCTTGGACAAAGCCACCACAATTACCACCACTTTTCCACACTCATGGTACTGTTAGTATATGGTTACTTAGTGTACTTTATTGCTGCAGCACTAACATTTACTTTCTTGTATTTATTATCTGCAAAGCTATCTCTCATACCCGTATTGCTAGTATTATTTCCTAGATAATGCAAACGTTTAGTGTGCGTAGAGTTGTATCAGTGGTTGATAGAACTTGAGAGAATACTTATCCTACCTTTAGCTCCTCGTTGGGTTCGACACTCTTACTTATCGAAAAGGCTACACGCGATCCCCTATACTTGTGGGTTATCAAAGGCTACATAAACAGAGAGGCGGGAGTTGCTCGACTAAAAGATTCCTTTGAGGTAGGAGGCCGCAGCGTGGAACGGCGGGGAAGCAAGATATAGAAGAAAGCTCATGTTCAAGCAAGTGACCGCTGGTGTTGGTTTATAAAAATAATGTATTAAGTTAAATTTGTACAATGTACTGCACTAACGCACTATAGATTAATAATGTTCATAGCACAGTGAAATGAGAAGTTTTAAAGAGGGTTGTCTATCAGTTCAGTGTGTTTTCTTTTTATAAGCTATATACACGCAAAAACCTATAATGAAGCCTAGGCTACATGGAGACCTTTTTTTGAAAATTCGAAATCGACATTTCTAGATTCCAAAAATCGCGAAAAAGATCACATATGTAGATATAGTATAGATCTACGATCATGCAAATTTTCAACTCCAAATTCGTTGTATTTTAGGCTGCACAAAATAGTTCATATTTTTTAATTTTAACTATTGTTTTGATCCACGCATAACGCACGGGTATTCAATTCTATCATTTGTCTCTCATTTGTGATTGGAGGTTATAGGAACATCTAGGGGCAAAAATTTACTTGAGTTACTTGAGTTCAAACAAATAAATGAGTGTCGTGACAAAGTAGATTGATGAATCATCCACCAAATATTTTGTTCCAAATGAATGCATTCTTCAAAATCAATTTATCTGTTTCCTCCGTAGCAACGCACGGGCATTTAGCTAGTACATTTTATATTGGAGAATACGAATTGAATAGATTCTGTAAAACGGGATAAACCGAAAAATGTTTTCCAACGCCCCAAATATTATCACCCATGAACGTGTCAAGGCTCCATCGCAGCGTCAACGACTCCCTAGCTCGATTCAATGACAAGGAGACTCGATTCCCGCATCCATCTTCGACCGACGACCGATTCCCTGCGAAAGTGGCTTGTTCGAGTAACTGCATGAAAGCACCTCACTGACGGGTTTGATTGATTAGGACAAACAATCAACTATGGCGTCGACCCCCAAATGGCATCTGTCTCGAGAATTCGTCAACACTTGGCGCCCACCGTGGGGCCAGCGCATGCTAAAGTTTACTTCAAAAGGGTGCACTTTATGCCGTCATGATCTCATCTTCGGCACCTAACACTACTTCAACTACGTCATGATCTCATCTTCGGCACCTAACACTACTTAGTGTCAATTGAAACGATCTGATGGTTTGTTGATAAAGAAGGGAATGCCTTGCGCAACCCCAAGATTAGGCGCTTGAGACTTCTTGAATAATTCTTGGGGTTGTCTTGGCTATTGCTTCTTGATCTTCTTCCATCATCCTCTCTCATGACACTTAAAACTTTCTTCACACAAAACTCTCACAAACTTATTAGAATTGTTAGTACTATTTGTATCGGATCCACATATGTAATGTAGGAATTAAATGCAATTAACTCAATTTAACATTGGTCGGTTGTACACTTGTCTCTTTGTGGCTACTTTCCCCAAAAATAAACTCAAAACATGCAAGTATAAGCACAAACATAAATAAAGATAGAAATCTGCCAAACGAGACAGTCTATAGGAGAAAATAGAAAATATACAATTTCATAACTCCAAATGGAGTGTTTAAGATAGATTCTGAAAGCTAACAAACTGAGATTTCATCACAATGTTTTTGGCTCAAAATCATTTTCTGATAACAAGATATGAACTTTTTTAGTACAGACCAAATAATATGTTTTTGAACAACAAGGAGAGAAATAACTTCATCTATTCATCTACACATACAAAGGAATAATGAATACCATCTATTCATGTACACACACAAAGGAACAATGAATACCATCTATTCTAATTACGATAAAATACAACTTCACATCGATAACCGTACCTCTGCTTCGCCCTCTGCTAGATCCCACAAGAACAACGACTCCGCCGTACAGGCGCCCCTAGTTACAGCCCTATATGGCCGGTGCACCTCAAAGCGCCACCGCCGCAGCACCTCACACGCCACCGCCGCTGCCACAAGCTACTTAGGAGTGAAACAATGTACTCTCTCAATTCAACTAGACAGTCGGGGAACCTCAACTTTGAATTTTTGCTAAATACTTTCTCCGTCCCAAATTATAAGGCGCACTACTTTTGGGTTGGTCTTTGATGCTCAACTTTGACAACTAATATATACTAAAATATTTGGATTGAGTATGTATAAATGGTATCGTTGCATTCGTCTTACAATTTTTTTTCACTTCATATATCATTTTACCAATTTTGTGGACATACTACAAGTACAAATCATGGTCAAACTTGTATGTCGTTGATCAGAGAAATTTAAGGGCGTCTTATATTTTGAGACGGAGCGAGCGACTACTGGTTTATCATACGTTTGTATACGTAAACCGTATGAAAAGATACAGTACATCACACATGATTAGTCTAACACAAGGGTCACAAATATATGTAGGCGATTTCTACACGAAGATCGTGTCCCCCTACTCACCAAGAAATAAGCAATGTTCTGGTGCCCTATCTGACGCATTGCACCGGCCCTGCAATGAAGCATCGCTGCTGACCGGCGCCTTGGAGTCTCCATCCCCTTTGTTCCTTCTCCGCGCGTTCAGCGCAAGCTCTTTGTCTTGTGTATGCACATGCTGCAAGGCAGCCACATGCAGCTGTACAACACTCGTATCTTCCTATTGTTTGCATTTGCCAATTGCCATACCAAAACAAAGCAAAGCACTACGCCGGCTTATATAACTCCCTGACTCGGCTTGTCGTTTACTTGGCTCACATTCGCTGTACAAAGTTGAAACAAGCACCTTCTCACATCTTGCGTTGCACCGGCGCGCCAAGAAGTGTGCACGGGGAGAGCCGAGAGACGGCCGGCGATGGCACGGGAGCAGCTGCAGGTGCTTCACGCGCTTGACGTGGCAAGGACGCAGAGGTACCACGCATGGGCTGTGATGATCGCCGGCATGGGCTTCTTCGCCGACGCCTACGACCTCTTCTGCATAACCCTTGTCACCAAGCTCCTGGGGCGCATCTATTACCAAGTACCGGGACGACCAGACCCCGGGAGGCTACCGCCAAGGGTCGAGGCGGCCATAACCGGAGTCACATTCTGCGGCATGATCGTCGGGCAGCTCTTATTCGGCTGGCTCGGCGACAAGGTCGGCCGGAAAAAGTTTTACGGCAAGACCATCATGCTTATGATAACTAGTCGTCAACCCGTGCACCAGCACGGGCTAGGGATGAAATATAGAAGGAAAAAGCTTTAGGGATGTCATTTTGAAAGGTTATTAAAATGTGCATGAAATATTATTAAAATGTGTAGATAACAATTGTTACTAATAAATTTAGGATTTTGTTTCTTTGGTTAGTTATTATGTTCGTTTTGAAAAAAGTTAGTTATTATGTGGATTTTTTGTATAGTACAATAGTTTTTTATGGTATAATAGTATTGATCTATTAATGTTCAAAAAAAATGTTCATAAATCATAATAATCAATCATATATATAATATATTATGAAGAAAAATAAGTTATATGTTTTTTATTGGAAATCACTTGGAATCTTGCCTCTAGCCGTTAAGCAATAAAAATATGGTAATACACATTAATTAAAAGAAGCTATAAGCATAGATGAATCAATGGATATGAATCAGTACAAAATTCTACCTGCTTTATAAATGACCAACTATATAACAACAAACTGATGAACAAATAAATTTTGAAGACAAAAATGGACCACAAAGAAATAAATCAAGTAATTCCTAAATGTCAATAGCCTTCAACGTATCAATAAAAAATGAGCATGAAAAATAACATACGGGGGAGAAGAAGCCTAGTGGAGTGCTGCCGTATCACAGTTGAAATAAACCGTCATTGAAACATCCATGATGCGGTGATGCCCCGCTCTACAGTTTACAATGCCATAAGCAGAGCCTCGTAACAAAAAATATTTGGTGAGGCAAAAAGTAGTACCAAAGAGATATAATAGGACTCTCGGAAGAAGTCCGGTTCTGAACAAATATATACATGAATAGTCATGAAAGCCATAAAGACCATGCTAGTAAGGAGCAACACCAACATGTTAATAATCACTCAATTGTCCATCCCATAATCATGCAAATCACCCAATATATCACTACGGAGTATGTATGTCTTGGTGTTTAGTTAGTTTACAAACACATTAATTACCGTCTTTATACATGGTTAGAACATGAGCCAAACACTATATTGACCAAATTATAAATAAGAATTTCATGTATGGCGTAAGATTGTGCTTGACCATCTAAGCGTCAAAACACAAGTATTTAATTCTACATGTATAGGCTTTATGGGATCTACTCTGCTCTTAACGATAAAATTTAACAACCAATTTCAAAGGCTCTCGAAATGGAAATAGTCTATCTTCTTATAATTTCTAAATTGTAAACCTGAAATATTAGCGATCATGACAAATTATGTTCCGTACCATATTTCCGTACGTGATTTAAAATGTGGCCAGAAAAAAGTGCTTGAATATGTAAGCGTGAGCTCATAAATATTTCTAATATGAATCTTTAATTCTACATGTATAGTTTTTGTGGATCTACTCTGCTCTCAGCAAAAGCCTCACGTGAATTGGGAATAGGTGACCTTCTTCATTTACAAATCGTATAATTAGTAAGATCATGACAAATTATATTTTTCGAGAAAACTATCACGGCAAATTATGTTTTGTGCAGTTTAATTTTTTTTTTGCAATATTTTCTTATCCAATTTGCGTACACGGCATGGGTTAGTACTTTTGTCTACTAATCAGTAAAAATGATCTAAATCCTTAAGGAATAATGAATTATGTGTATTACTTCGTGTTTTCAATCATGCATGATTATTGTCACCGGGATTTAACTGATGGTGCAACTGTGTTTTATTACATATACAATTTGAGCTTGGAGTATTTTTTTACCTACTCCTTGTTAGTCCAAGGCAAGCGGTAAAGAAATCTGTCAGTACTAAGTTGGTTTATCTATACATAATTTAAAACTCGAATCAGTTTCTTCCAACATGCGGATGCATGAATAGGCTTGCCGCGAATATGTATCCTATATACTTGAAAGCTACTCTCCAACTGAGTAGATGTATAAGAAAAAAATGATGAAAGTAGAAGTACCGCTGAATAGGCGTACCTTGGAACTTGTCCATCGATAGTAGCAGCTAGTTGGCAATTTGGAGAAATATACCGTATGCATGACCAAAAAACTGGATTAGATCTGACATGTGGCTGTAATAAAATATTGACTGTATTAAGAATGTCAGAAGATAAAGTTAATCTAGATCTGACATGCCATAGCACCTGATTTAAATTTGGAAGTGCATGCTAGCATGATCGCGTTTTTTCTTCTGCTTGATTCACTGATCGATGCATGGCCCTGCAAATAGGCGACAAACTTGCAGGAACTTATTAACCTTTTTGTTTTTGCTGCGGCACAACGCAGAGCAATGGATCGAGCGGAGACCTTCCACACAGCCCACATGAGCACCAAGGGACTTCTCGACCTGGTGGCCATGATTGAACAAAACTGTTGATTTCAGCTGACGGTGGCATCCATAGTTGTACGTTCGACGTTCACGGCGAGCTAGGTAGAGAGGGATGCGTATGCTGACAGGCAAACTTGAGGGTCGTTTCCGATCGGATCGTGAATTCAAAGGTCATAACTACTCGTATATCTTTAACTCGATCGGAAAATAACAGGAGGAGCAGTCGACGTGCGGCAGGTGCGCAGAATCGAACTCGCGACCTATGAGGAGATATGCCATAGATGAGGCGTGGAGTCTCGCGGTTAATCCTACGGTTGAAAATTAATAATAATTTAATCCAATGGATCAAGTTTGCTAAACTCCAGAATTAACGTGGAGCCTTCTATGGTGCCTCCAATTAGTAAATATAAGATGGGGTCCTTCCTCTCGGGCTTGTCGTTCGGAAACACGGCCGACGGCGTCATGGCCACGCTCTGCTTCTTCAGGTTCTGGCTGGGTGTCGGCATCGGCGGAGACTACCCCCTCTCCGCCACCATCATGTCCGAGTACTCTAACAAGAGGACTCGAGGGAGCCTTATAGCGTCCGTGTTCGCCATGGAAGGGTTCGGTGTTCTCGCAGGTTGCATTGTCACCTTGGTCGTGTCGGCCACGTTCCAGGCGCGCTTCAACCCGCCGGCGTACGAGGAAGATCCCCTGGCCTCAACCCCGCCGCAGGCAGACTACGTGTGGCGCATCATCCTCATGGTCGGCGCCATCCCCGCCGTCTTCACCTACCGCTGGAGGGTGATGATGCCGAGACGGCGCGCTACACGGCTCTGGTCGCCCGCGACGCTGAGAAGGCCGCGCGCGACATGTCCAAGGTGCTCAAGGTGGAATTCAGTGGCGAGCCGGACAAGGTGGAGAGCATCACCAGAGACAGGGATTACGGCGTCCTCTCCGGCCGCTTCGCCCGCCGCCACGGTTTGCATCTCGTCGGCACCGTCGTCTCCTGGTTCGTGCTGGATGTCGTCTTCTACTCCCAGAACATTCTCCAGGAGGAGATTTTTAACGACGTCAAGTGGGTCCCCGAGGCGCGCACCATGAGCGCGCTCGAGGAGGCCTACCGCGTCGCCCGCGGGCAGGCGATCATCGCGCTCTGCGGCACACTACCTGGCTACTGGTTCACCATCGCCTTCGTCGACGTCGTCGGCCGGAAGGCCATCCAATTCCTCGGATTCGTCATGATGAAGGGGCTCATGCTAGTCGTGGCCGCCTTTTACCACAGCCTGACGTAGCCTGGCCGACGGATATGGTTGGTGGTCATGTACACCTTCACCTTCTTCTTTGCCAACTTTGGGCCAAACAGTACCACCTTCATCATACCGGCCGAGATTTTTCCGGCGCACGTCCGGACGACATGTCACGGGATATCGGCCGCGGCAGGTAAGGTCGGGGCGATTGTCGGGTCCTTTGGATTCATGTACGCCTCACAGAGGGCAGACGGCAGCGATGAGGCCAAGACCGGGTACCCCTCGGGTATCGGCGTGCGTGCCTCACTGTTCGTGCTCGCCGCGTGCAATGTGCTGGGGATACTTTTCACCTATCTCCTTCCCGAGCCGAACGGGAGGTCGCTGGAGGAGGTGTCCGGCGAGGGCAGCCAAGCCATCAACGGAGAGGACGCGGATTTGGGCGATTCCAAGGTTCTTCCCTTGTAACCTGCTTGAACGTGCTGGGATTAGGTGCAGTCCAACAACCCTAGAAACAACAAGGTGCTTCGGTCCAAGGATGGCAGTTAAATAAGATCCACGCTGCCCAAGCAGGCATACAATTTTTTATGCTCGAGGTTTTTTGAGTTTGTTTAAATTTAGAAATAATTATATATATATTTATCTTCTTTATCTTTATACTACTCTCTCGGATCCATATTAATTATATTAACTAGTCGACAACCCGTGCATTCGCACGGGGTTGCATCTCAAAGATAATATACGCATGTGGAGCCTTTGTGTCTTGTGTCTGACGTCTGGAGCATGTGTCTCATATGTGGAACTATTTTACTCCAGAATTTCATGTGTACTTATGTTTAAGTGCACCATTATGCACACGTTGTATTTAAAACCGACCTTGCTATAGGGACGATAAAATTTGGTCCAACATTTATCTGAAACACTACATGGAACATCGCATTCAAAGCCAAGAAACCCACGTCAGTTTGATTTGCCAGTCGGACATGAGTTATTCTGTCGGACATAATGTGACTCCTATTTAAAACTATTTTTCTAACATATATGTGCTATATATATTGAGTTCATCGTCTTCAGTTATTCTAGATAAATCAAATTATGGAAAAGAAAGCAATCTTATTATCCATTGTAAATAGTTGCAAATAAGTCTATTTTACTCCATTTGCAAATTAATTTACTATTTTTCCGTCATGAAAACATATGTATTAATACACGAATGAGTTTTTTGTAGCTATAGTAAGGAACGTGAATAATCCTGCCTTCTAATGATAAGATTTGCCTTGCGGATTTTAAAACTTGGACTATTTTTGCAGTAACAGCAAGAGCTCTTTAAGGAATGCTACTTTATTATGTGAAACGACATAGAAATCTTACATGGATTAATTATATATATATCTTAAAATGTGTCTAATGTATTTCTTAATCGTATTTGTATGATCTTTTTTCCTAGATATATGATAACACATATATGGTTAGCTTGTTAACATTTTAAGAACATCGGTTGCTCAATATTGCACTATTTAGATTCAATAGTAGACTTGTGGGGACCCAATAGTGCATGGGAGTTTTTGTAATGCTTAAAAGTGGATGGTAATGATGAAGTGCTAAAGACTGAACTATTGTTTGGGTATTTTCATTGCAGAAATTCCGGGAGTAGGTTTACAACATGTAAGTTTCTATATGTCTAATATAAATCCCATGCCACTGGATCCTATGACACACCATATATATACAGATTTATTTTTTGAACAGATCATGCAAGTGGTTTCTAGAATAGAATCCTATATCCAAAATTTTGCTTGGACTGAATGAAATCAAAATTGGCAACATCGAAAGAACTTCAAAAGATAAACCCAATAATTTATATTTCATACTAACCTGAAAACCGTATGGCCATGCTATCCTACCCACTCTCTTAGAAAAATCACCTTGCGTTGTAAAGGGATATTTAAGTTCAAGATTTTCTGTACCGGATGATGAGTGACATGCACGGAATAAAAGCATAATATATAAAAGGAGGATAAATGCACATCTTAGACAAAAAATTATTCCGCCAGATATCAGTGCCGGCTGTAAAGAGATATGTCGTAGAAATATCAGCATCATTAATTTATTAATTTTAGTCTGTGCCCTAGCTATTCTCAGTAACTCAGTCAATAAAAATCAAAATATACTTTAAAGGAAGAATAATCAAAATCTTTCTATCCTACCCGGACACCTAGAAACATCAGCTTCATGGTCTAGCGATTCTTATGTTCAGTTTTTTCCTGTAAGCATGATCAGAGGCACAGTAATAATACGCTTAGACCAGCGTACCTATTCCTCCATCAGCCATCAGTCTTCTATTAATCCATACCATTCATATAAACTAATCTGATGCATGTACGTGCATGCGTGCTGGCGGTCACCGAGACCGGCGTCCTGCTGCTGCTGCGTGCGATGTACGTCGACGTTAAACTCCACCTCAAGATGGTCAGTTGTTAAAGGGCTAGCTAGCTGCAAATCAAGAACAAATAGCAACATGCATACATGGTACGGATCGATCTGATATCCTTCAGTGCCGTCGGCCCTCCTTTGCTCATGTATCTCCGAAGCCTGCATGGACAACAACAGACAGATATGTGCTGCAATCTCGATGCATAGCAGCATCATTGCCCTACCTGTGAGATTGTTGTCGCAGGGCATAGCCGCTGGGAATCGGGCGTAGAACCTGGAGATGGAGCATGGGAGGATAAGCAAGAGGAAGAGCGGCCCTAGGGTTTCTCGACGACGCCATGGAGATCGGTTGGACGTGCGGCTGCATGATATAGAGTCTACTATGGCCGACGGTGATGTTTTGATCTGGTAGCCTGTACGAACGTGGGATAACAGGCCAGGACTCCTTCCGCACTTAATCCCATCGTACGCTTGTAATTAGGGAATGTGGATATCGGATGGACTACGTGCTTAGTTTTCCAGGATTAACATGGAGGCTCTATTGGTGCCTCCAATTAGTAAATATAAGATAAGATGATCGCGAAATCTCCATCTCCAGGTTCTACGCCCGATTCCCAGCCGGCTATGCCCTGCGACAACAATCTCACAGGTAGGGCAATGATGCTGCTATGCATCGAGATTGCAGCACATATCTGTCTGTTGTTGTCCATGCAGGCTTCGGAGATACATGAGCAAAGGAGGGCCGACGGCACTGAAGGATATCAGAGCGATCCGTACCATGTATGCATGTTGCTATTTGTTCTTGACTAGATGACCCGTTGCGCGACTGCGCACCGCCGGATGCAACTACCACACTATTTCAACATCATTTGATTTTGAAAGTTTTGGACCTAAATTTATTTCCATGTATGAATTAACAGTGGAAATTTGAACACTGCACTTGCACTACGCAACGGCTGAAAGCAAGACCAAATTGTTATCATAGGCTATGAGAATAAAAAGGATTCCATATTTGTCTATTACACAGAACATAGTCGCACATACATTTTACTACGGCTTACTCTAAGGATAAATAAAGCATATTTGTTGGTGGAAAGTAATTAATTTTATTTGCATTCATTTAGCTTACACCATATAGAAACCTCGAAGAAATAACCAAGATAAGAGAATCAGTGAGGCATTGAAAAATATTGCTACAGCAAGGCACTTGTATTAACAATTTTCACAAGTAAAAGCCGGAAATAAATTGCGTTGAGTTGACTGCATGTTTTCCCTAAGAAATGAAAACTTACAAGTATTATACCTTAAAGGTGATAAAACCTGGAGTTCTCCATTTATTCTTTCACAGAGGGAAAGATATGAGGTCATTGTTGCTTGCTCTAGAATTAGTCATGCGTTCCCAGAGATCGGTAGACCTGGAACGTCTTCCTCGCCCAAGGACATGGACAGAACAGCTGACATCGGAAGGAGACACTCAAGAAGGAAAAACAAATATTATTTACCGCACCGAAAACTAACAACCGAGTAACCCGAGCTCAAGAAGGAAAAAAAGAAGAAAAATGCAGAACAATGTGATAATGAAAGCTCGAATGGACAAGTTCTAGAAGGGAAAATGTTAAAGATAGCGCAAAACTCTATGACACCCAATTCAGGTGTAGGCATATTTCATCATCATATAGGGAGTGAGAGAATCTCACCATGGCGTCTCGACATCAGCAGTCACTCAATGTGTGTGCTGCTCCTCAAGCCAAGCCCGTGTTCTTCACCGCCGTGCCCACGCCTGTTGCATCACGCCATGGTCCTCATCTCTGGTGCAACAAGGCTCTATGCGAACCAAAACTCAATCAACACAGGAGTGGTGCAGATTTCTCTGAACAGGTAATAATTTCTGATACAGAATAAGTAAACACTTTAAACAGATTGACCAGTGCAAAGAAGATGATATTATCTTTGTAATTGAACATTTCTTATCCAATAATACTTTAAAAAATGATAACTAACCGGAGTTTATCAAACATTGTAAAGAAAATCTTAAGGAAATACCGAGTATAGCATTAAGAGCTTCATAGGCAACATGAAAAAAAAGCACCTGGATTTGGCAACAGTCTCGGTAGTTCCCAGAAGACCCTGAGGAGATTCTGCAGCCAGCTTTGCTGCTTCCTTGTATTTTGTCTGCGCGAACAGTTCCTGAACTTAGTTAGGTTATGTTGCAAACCTGAAAATGCCAACAAAATATTGCGTACATATATGACCTATTATACATAGTCACAAAGCCATGCGTCAAATGTTTTCTGAAGGCTGGGTAATCTGGAAACTTTCATGGATGAAATGGACATACCTTTCTGAGATGATATCCACTATTTTGCATGGCATTAACCACACCTCTTATGTAGCCTTCCCAGATAAAGTTTCCTAGCTTCTCATTAAGCTCTTGCAAGTCATCAACTCTATTAAAAGTGATGGCCCATGCAAGTGGTGACTTTAGCTCACTCACAGCAAAGTATAAATCAATAGTGTCACTGATATGTTTCAAGGGGGCCCCAATATACTTTAGCTGCATAGCAACATAAACCTAGGCTTGAGCAACCAGATTTGAAACCTAGCTCACTCACAGCAAAGAATAAATCAATAGTGTCACTGATATGTTTCAAGGGGGCCCAATATACTTTAGCTGCATAGCAAGATAAACCTACGCTTGACAATCCAGATTTGAAAAATACATTTTTAATAAACACGGCTGCCAAGTATTCAAAAATCAGTTTAGAAAGACAGATGTAGTACAATAACATTCGGAAGAACAGGAAATTCTAAAAAAAATGGAGCCTTCCATGTGTTAAAATGCAAGTAATAATTTCAAATCTCTTGTATACTTGAGAAGTCAAACTGATGTCAGCATCTATCATCAAAGCCCAAAAATATTCGAGAAGCTAAAGTTATAATAATATGCATTACTAATGTATCAGCTGCAAACTATAGTGGTGCCTGAAATTAAATGCAGACAAACTACAATCTTGTTGGGGTGGGAAGGGGAACAGGTATTTGTTACCAAATATACAAACTTAAGCTCATCCAAGTATACACGCAATAAACAGACCAGGGTATTTGCAATAATTCGTCTATACACCAAGTCAGTAGAATGGGACAATGGGTAATGTGATAAAATCCAAGTAGATAGAAATGTAATGATGCACTCAAGGAAAATAACTGGCTTTGGGCATAAAAGCATCAGAAACTCGATTTTGCATCATACAATTGATGTCCTGAAGGGGAATCTGAGTAAGCTCATCATCTGCTAAGCCCCAATTTAGCCAGAGAGAGGAAAATATTGCACACCAAAAGCAGCAGATTGGTGTATACACGAGTTATTGCAAACGACTGAAATGGGAACCAATTGATAAACCACCTGATATGCTACTGGATTCAAGTGTTGATATAAAATCAAATACGGAAAATACAGGAAAGCAGGGGCGATCAAAAATCTGCATTGATTTGTTTGTTGTTTTACCTTTTATTAGCATGGGGTAGCGTACCCCGTACACATACTGCAAACAAAATTGGAGTTTCATGCCTGGAGCCTCCAAATCAGCGTTTTTCGGATCAACTGGACAACCTGAGGTTTGTCGATCAGCTCGGCTGTAAATCAAAGATCATGTAAAGACCGAATCCCCTTAGAGAGCAACAATGAAAAATAATATGCTATACTGAAGCATACCAGTGAAGGAACAACATGTGTTGGATATAGAACTAAATCGAGCACTAAGAGCTAATTCATTTATGGACAATTTACATCAGCCATCAGTATAAGAATCTTACAAGACAAATCAATTCTAATATTTATTTAGTTTTGATTTACCCAAACTTGTTCTGATCGAAAAAACTCGGGTTAAAATCATCTTGTGAGAGACAAGCTGTCCCAGCACTGTAAAGAAGACAAATATACTACGGAAGCCCTGCCCTGTTTGGATTGCTAGCTATTTATGTAGTAGTAATTATCACCAAATTGGCAGGTGCAATTAAATAATCAACTTGTGATCGTTGACAACTCCAAGGTAAGAGGTATACTACTTATGCGATGCAACATTCTCAATCAATACTAAGATTCTAAAAAGAAAACTCTGAAGTCTAAACCAGGTAGAAATCATTAGCAGATGAAGAAATCGATGTCGTACCAGACAATTCTGACCTAATTCACTCAACGCACATAAACCATTTCTGCCCGCTTGCTTGGTCACAATATTCAGCAAGAATCATGTTTAAAAACAACAGTATAGATCTAAGGACTGACCCAACAAAGGAAATGTCCCCTCTGTTCAGAAACGTAAGTTCAACAAGCAGCAGCAGAAAAGTTCAGTCGAAGAGTCAAAAAGCTAAATATCTCTCTCAGTGACACAATGGTTCTAGCACCTTCTCAGTGACACAACAGCCACACTTAGCAAGAATGCTAGACCTGGTGCATAAAAAATCATTGATGAATGGGTGATGTTTTAGTACATGCTCTTATGTCTTGGCAGGACATATAGAATTGGTCATTCTAACCTGATGGGAAAAAAATGCTAACTCTCAGTTTGGTCATTTGCCCGGACAAAATCCTTCTTGCAATAGCTCTAAAGTAATTCCAACATTCATCAGACCTGTACCAATCAGAAGTTCAGAACTCACTTGAGAACAAATACAACTACATGGTGCTGAAACTATCAGGCTCATGGCGAGACCATATTTCATGACAAAACAAATGCACAGATCCCTGACGCATGCATATCGGTACAATGAGCAAAATTGCAGTATCGACAGTCAAACTAAATCCTTCATATGCATCATTAGAAATGGAGCCTGGAATGAAAAGGCTGCAGAAGGCACCTAAGTATCATCTAAACTTGGTGAATCAACAAAATGGTGTGTACACAAATAGGAGATGAGATTGTTCCAAACCAGAAGTTGAAGGAGATGTGGATCATACCATTCCCTGATTTCTGTTGCTATCAACATCAGAGCTTCAAAAGAGATAAATCTACACACAGAATCAGCAAATGATGCATAAAAATGTTTCCACTAACAAAAGTTCCTGCAAATAATTAGTCAAGCACTCCATGAGCATAACAATTAGCTACCGTTTTCAGCCCGGAGCTAAATTAAATACGAAATTATAGATGGCATATTCAACCTCTTCGAACCAGCAGTTTTAGAATAATAGTCAAATCCATGTCCAAGCTGCAAAAAATAACCTACATCCAAATCACCTTCATGTTACTCTTCTTGCTCAGATTCATGTCTACGCTGCACAAAGCCAGCAGCAAATCAACATCAACATAAGCAGTTATAAGGCCAAATCAATTCGCAACTCCGAATATGCATATATCGAGTATATGACCACAAAAATACTCTGTTATTCAGAGATATGAAAACTACAAGATAAAAGCAAGATACAGGGAGCAGCGAGACAAACCAACAAAGTGAGCTGCAGCGGCATGAGCTCGTGACTTCATGTAGAGTGTGTAGGCTGATGTCCTCGTGAGCTGCTATGTGACCCCATCCGTTGTTGGCAATAAAAAACCTGAAATAGCATGTACCAGTGTAAAGGTCAATCATCAAACTAATCCTAATTTAAAGTAAAGCCTGGGAAGGTTCACTTGGATTCAATTCCCTTGAAAGCAAAATCAGATACGAAATCCTCCCATTCCTTCACCAACGAAATTGCACATACATGCATTGTACTTCCTGATTTAACGAGTAATTTAACAACTGTCAAAACATCCAAAAATATCTACAATCTTCAAGGAGATAGTTCCTGATTCCCCAATCTAACCATAGAATACTGAAGATTTTAATAATGCAATATCGACAAAAGAGTTTACTACCATCACACTAACATTCGCCGACATAATAAGCAACAAACTAATTGGAGTGATTTCTCAGTTTGCCTATTTATAGCAAGTCACAGATCCATCACAAGATTTCAAATAAGCAGGAACTAAATGTCGCTTAAGCCATGGCACAAAAGAAAACTGAAGAATAGCTGAATAGGGAGACACGAGCTCACCACACCATGGGCACCACAATGACATGAATACTCACCTTTGAATATTTGGGATCAGTCTCAAATCTCAATAGCTTTTGTAGGCATCCTGGACATCACTTCCATATTCCTTCAGCTTCGTATGTGCAAATGCACGATTTGCGCAATGATCGCATTTGAACTATTCAAGTCAATAGCTTGGTCACAGAGATCTACAGCCTAAGAAAACTTGTTTGCTGGAAGGAAGACACAAAATAGTTAAAAATAATAATCATGAAGGAAAACCTAATATTAATGACCCAGAAATAGAATGAGCATTCCAGTTCAGTTTATTACAACAAAAGCACATCTACAACTGATAACATATCAAGCGCTGAAACTGAAAGTAGGGAGATAAGAGGTTGTTCTAGTATCAAACCTAAGAAACAAAATAGAATGAAATTAATAAAGGCAGGAAGGAATTGGAATGAGGATCTCACGGGGAGGCATGCAGGCAGCTGTCGAGGTAGATGGCTTGCAGCACGTGGAAGAAGAGATGAAGGGGAAGCCGAGCGCGAGGGCCTCCCCTCCTTGAGATCCAACATCACGGCCACCAAATCCACCCTGCCGCCCATCTTTCTCCTCATCTAGACATGGAGCTCACCCTCTTCTTCTCTACCATCCTACAGGTGGCCACAACGGTAAACGAGCTGCAGTAGGAGGGGCCGCGGTGGCGGAAGAGCTGAGGTTGCTCTGCCTGATCCGGCCGTCGCCGCTCTGCCTGGTCCGGCCACCGCCGCCCTGCCTGGCTCGGCCGCCGCCGCCCGCCGCCTCCCTGCCTGGCCCAAGCTGGCTCCAATCTTTCTGCAAATCCACCCTGCCGCAGAAGTATATGATCAGAAAATTTATAAATAGCCAATACACATCCAAATTCAGATCTTGAGTACATAGCACCAAGCTGGCTCCAATCTTTCTGCAAATCCAAGCATGTTCATGCAAAGTAACCAGACACACGAAAGACAACAAATTACCTCGAACAAAGAACATGGAGAACGGACGCAGTGGATCGTTTAGGACGCCCTGGCCCCGTCCACCACTGGCGGCGGCCTCCCTAGCCCGTGCACCATAGGCCCCGGTGACCCTCGAGCTCGTCCTCCTTCGCCATAAAGCGCCGACGTCTGGTTGCTCCTCCTGTTCCAGATCGGGAACCGGAGAGGGATGCGGAGCAACTGCAACGGCGGCCTGTCTAACTCCGCCCGCTCGCAGCTCTCCTTGCGCGCCTCCGCCCTCCTCCGGGCGCGCTCCTCCGATGCCTCCTCCCACCCCACCGCGGCCCTCCCTTCCGGCACCGTCCGCCGCCGCGCAGGACGCGCAGGAGAGGCGACGGCTTGGAGGACAGAGTCGAGGAAGGCGCGCGGCGGCGCGAGATGGCAAGCTGGAGGAGGAGGGGACGAGAGAGTTGGGGGAGAGGCGGCGGCGGGCGTCGCCCACAAGCTGGAGAAGGAGAGCAGGCACGGGGAGAGGCGGCTGGGAAGGAGCGGAGAAAGGGGATTGGGGGAGGAGACACGAGCAGGGATTGGGCTAGGGTTTCACCGCGGGGCCGAGTTTTGTCTGGCTGCGGGCACGGAGCAAAAGGAGAGCGACACGCACAAGGTGGTCTCGCCCTCTGATTGGTGGACCTTGGACCCATCGGTCATTGACTTACTGGGATGTTACTATTCTTTACTATTCACTCAAACGGGTGAAAATAGGATTTACTCGCATCCAACGACCAACAGCGAAACACATGGGCGTTTTTACTGTTTCAAAATGCATCCAACGGACCAGGTGGGCAGGAGGGGGCAACCGGGGGCAACAGCCGGGTAGGCATCGGGCCTTTATAGAAGTAATTTGCAGCTAGCTAGCCCTTTAACAACTGACCATCTTGAGGTGGAGTTTAACGTCGACGTACATCGCACGCAGCAGCAGCAGGACGCCGGTCTCGGTGACCGCCAGCACGCATGCACGTACATGCATCAGATTAGTTTATATGAATGGTATGGATTAATAGAAGACTGATGGCTGATGGAGGAATAGGTACGCTGGTCTAAGCGTATTATTACTCTGCCTCTGATCATGCTTACAGGAAAAAACTGAACATAAGAATCGCTAGACCATGAAGCTGATGTTTCTAGGTGTCCGGGTAGGATAGAAAGATTTTGATTATTCTTCCTTTAAAGTATATTTTGATTTTTATTGACTGAGTTACTGAGAATAGCTAGGGCACAGACTAAAATTAATAAATTAATGATGCTGATATTTCTACGACATATCTCTTTACAGCCGGCACTGATATCTGGCGGAATAATTTTTTGTCTAAGATGTGCATTTATCCTCCTTTTATATATTATGCTTTTATTCCGTGCATGTCACGCATCATCCGGTACAGAAAATCTTGAACTTAAAAATCCCTTTACAACGCAAGGTGATTTTTCTAAGAGAGTGGGTAGGATAGCATGGCCATACGGTCTTCAGGTTAGTATGAAATATAAATTATTGGGTTTATCTTTTGAAGTTCTTTCGATGTTGCCAATTTTGATTTCATTCAGTCCAAGCAAAATTTTGGATATAGGATTCTATTCTAGAAACCACTTGCATGATCTGTTCAAAAAATAAATCTGTATATATATGGTGTGTCATAGGATCCAGTGGCATGGGATTTATATTAGACATATAGAAACTTACATGTTGTAAACCTACTCCCGGAATTTCTGCAATGAAAATACCCAAACAATAGTTCAGTCTTTAGCACTTCATCATTACCATCCACTTTTAAGCATTACAAAAACTCCCATGCACTATTGGGTCCCCACAAGTCTACTATTGAATCTAAATAGTGCAATATTGAGCAACCGATGTTCTTAAAATGTTAACAAGCTAACCATATATATGTTATCATATATCTAGGAAAAAAGATCATACAAATACGATTAAGAAATACATTAGACACATTTTAAGATATATATATATAATTAATTCATGTAATATTTCTATGTCGTTTCACATAATAAAGTAGCATTCCTTAAAGAGCTCTTGCTGTTACTGCAAAAAAGTCCAAGTTTTAAAATCCGCAAGGCAAATCTTATCATTAGAAGGCAGGATTATTCACGTTCCTTACTATAGCTACACAAAACTCATTCGTGTATTAATACATATGTTTTCATGACGGAAAAATTGTAAATTAATTTGCAAATGGAGTAAAATAGACTTATTTGCAACTATTTACAATGGATAATAAGATTGCTTTCTTTTCCATAATTTGATTTATCTAGAATAACTGAAGACGATGAACTCAATATATATAGCACATATATGTTAGAAAAATAGTTTTAAATAGGAGTCACATTATGTCCGACAGAATATGTCTCACTCATGTCCGACTGGCAAATCAAACTGACGTGGGTTTCTTGGCTTTGAATGCGATGTTCCGTGTTGTCTTTCAGATAAATGTTGGACCAAATTTTATCGTCCAAATACAACGTGTGCATAATGGTGCACTTAAACATAAGTACACATGAAATTCTGGAGTAAAATAGTTCCACATATGAGACACATGCTCCAGACGTCAGACACAAAGGCTCCACATGCGTATATTATCTTTGAGTCGACTAGTTAATATAAATCGGAGTAGTATTAAATTGGAATAGATGATGGTTCATGATTACGTGTGTATATTTGTTGTATGGCAAGTCTTCCTCCTTCCTTATATAGTTGAGGACAGACTACCCCTTTGTACTCATATATACGTGCGTTTGCACCCGATCAATACATCGAGAGTTGCATCCTATTCTTCTACATGGTATCAACCTACCTTCGGTCCCTCTCCTCCTAAACCCTAGACGCGCCGCCGCCGCATCCTTGCCCCGCCGCCTCCCTCCCTTGCCGCGTCGCCCTTCTCTCCCTTCTCCTACCGCGCCGCCTCCCTCTCCTTGCGCCGCGCCGCCTCCCTCTCTCTCCCACCCAAACCGATCTCCACCAAAACCCTCACCCGCACCTCCACCATGTCTTCCCTCTCCAACAACAGCAACCCTTTCGCCTCCTCCTCCGGCTCCGAGCCCGCCGCCCCTAACCCCGACTGCATCCGTGACGTCCCCATCTTCAACCACGTTCCCATCAAACTTTCCCATGCCGACGCAACCTTCTTTGCGTGGAAGACGTACTTCAACCTCCTTTTCCGCGAGTTCCACCTCACCGACCACGTCGACGGCACCATGGACTTACTCACCGTGCGCCGCGACGCCGATTGGATGTCCATCGACGCCACCATCATCCGCTGGCTCTTCCTCACCGTCTCGCCGGACATCTTTCACACTGTCGTACGCGACGGCGACGACGCCCACACAGTGTGGAGCAAGATCACGGGCCTCTTCACCGACAACACGCTCCAGCGGGTCGTCTTCTTGTAGCAGGAGTTCTTCGGTTGTCGCCAAAACGACCTCTCCCTCGACGCCTACTGCCTGCGCCTCAAGACCCTCTCTGACGAGCTCAATGATCTAGGGTTCAAGATCGGTGACAAGATTCCCCTCTCCACCATTACCGCTGGTCTCGGCGAGGACCTCGGGAACGCCGCCTCCAACCTCACCCTCATGGCCAACCCCACCTTCGAACGGGCGCTCGACTACCTCCGTCTTGAGGAAAGGAGGCTGAAGAATGTGTGTACTAACGCCGTCCACACCGCCCTTGCCGCCGGGTCGGCCGCGGTGCTCCTGCCCCAACGCCGCCTGCACCGCGCCCTCCTACACCCGCGGCCCCCGCTCCAACGCCTCCACAGCAGCAGCAGCAGTGGCGTCGCTGACGTGGACGCGGCGGTCAGTCGCGCAACAACGGCGGGGGTGGACCGCGACCTGCCAACCAGCACCCCACACCGCCTTGGAGCGGCGACCACAACTCCTGGACCGGCGTGGTGCACGCCTACACTATGCCGGTGCCCCGCGCACCCACCCCCGGCCTCCTTGGACCGCGCCCGCGGGCTCACCACGCCCTCCTCGCCGCGCCGCAGCCGGGTACTGGAGGCATGTCGTACTCCTACGCTGCGGCTCCCTACGGTGGCGTACCGACCGCCCCTGCCTACTTCCGTGGTCCGCTGATACGTCTCCAACGTATCCATAATTTCTGCTGTTCCATGCTTATATTATACCATTTGCTACATGTTTTATATACACTTCGTATCACTTTTATGCATTTTCTGGGACTAACCTATTAACAAGATGCCACAGTGCCAGTTCCCTGTTTTCTGCTGTTTTTGGTTTCAGAAAGTTACTTCTGGAAATATTCTCGGAATTGCACGAAACAAAAGGCCACGTCCCTATTTTTCCAGCACCATCACGGAGTCCGAAGGAGAGACGAAGATGTGCCAGGAGGTGGCCAAACCACACCTAGGCGCGGCTGGGCCCACAGCCGCGCCACCAGGTGGTTTGGGCCCCTCGGGGGTCCGCCGACATCGCCCCTTCGCCTATTTATTCCCCGAGACGCGAAAACCCTAAAACACCGAGCCTTTCATCCAGAACATATTCGCTGCCGCCGCCGTCGTCAACCCTAACTCGGGGGGTTCCTGAAGCTCTTCCCGGCACCCTGCCGGAGAGGGGAATCATCACCGGAGGGCTCTACATCGCCATGCCCGCCTCCGGAGTGATGCGTGAGTAGTTCATCCTTGGACTATGGGTCCATAGCAGTAGCTAGATGGTTGTCTTCTCCACTTGTGCCATCATGTTTAGATCTTGTGAGCTGCCTATCATGATCAAGATCATCTTATTGTAATGCTACATGTTGTGTTTGCTGGGATCTGACTTATATTGATACCTATGTGGAGCTGAATATTATATTATCATGTCTATGTCATTTGTGATCTTGCATGCTCTCCGTTACTTGTTGAAGCCTTGGCCACGTGAATACTTGTAACTCCAAGAGGGGGTATTTATGCATGATAGTTGGGTTCAACCTCTATTTAACCTGGGATAGTGACAGCAAGTTCTAAGGTTGTAGATGTGTTGTTGCCACTAGGGGTAAAACAGCAATGCTTTATTCAAGGATGAATGTATTGTTTACATTACGCACATTACTTAATGCAATTGTCTGTTGCTTGCAACTTAATACTGGAAGGGGTACGGATGTTAACCGGAAAGTGGACTATTTAGGCATAGATGCATGCTGGATAGCGGTCTATGTACTTTGTCGTAATGCCCAAATGAATCTCATAGTAGACACCACAGCTCACACATGCATGTTATATGCACTTATCAATTGTCAATTGCCCAGCTGTAATTTGTTTACCCAGCATGTTAGTTATCTTATTGGAGAGACACCACTAGTGAACTGTGGACCCCGGTCCATTCTTTTACATCTGAAATACAATCTACTGCAATCATTGTTCTCTACTGTTTTATGCAAACAAACATCATCTTCCATTCGATACGTTTAACCCTTTGTTTTCAGCAAGCCGGTGAGATTGACAACCTCACTGTTAAGTTGGGGCAAAGTAGTTTGATTGTGCTGTGCAGGTTCCACGTTGGCACCGGAATCCCTGGTGTTGCGCCGCACTACACTCCTCCACCAACACCTTCGAAGCAAACCTCGTTTTCCTACTGGTCCGATTAAACCTTGGTTTCATACTGAGGGAAAACTTACTGCTGCACTCATCATACCTTCCTCTTGGGGTTCCCAACTGACGTGTGACGTACAAGCAATTGTTTCTGGCACTATTAACCTAGAGCCACCAACAACGTTTTCTGGCGCCGTTGCCGGGGAAAACAGAATTGCTTCTGCAAGGGGAGTCTCTCACACCCAATCTCTTTACTTTGTTATTTGTCTTGCTTAGTTTATTTTTATTTAGTCTTGTTTGCTCTCTTTATCAAAAACACAAAAAAATTAGTTACTTGTCTTGCCTAGTTTATTTTTATTTTGTTTTGTTTGCTTTCTCTATATCAAAAACACAAAAAAATTAGTTACTTGTTTATTTCAGTTTTGTTTTGTTTCTTGTCACCATCATGTCTTGTTCCATGCCTGTTGCTATGTCACCTGAGGAATTGATCTTCACTTTTAAACAAGGAGTGAGGAGAATTTTAAAGAAGCTTGGTCTAGAATTAATGATTCCTTTGGTAAAACTGATCCTAAAATGACTTTAAGTTTGCTTCTCACTAGCTTCTACTTTGGTCTAGCCCTTTGTTATAGATATGCTTTAGATGCTATTGTGGGAGGAGATTTCCTCACTGTGATGGGGATCAAGCTTTTAATGCCATAAAAAAGTTGATTGCAACTTCTAGCTCAACTAATAAATTTGATTCGGCCCTTGTTAGCATCCATGCTAGATTAAACACTCTTGAGACACATATATCTTGTTTAAAGGATGGCTATAATCAAATTCGGGAATATTTTGACTATGTTCCAACAAATTTTGAACCTTCGATGTGGGTCCCTACAATAAAGGTTGCTATTTGTGGTGAAACCTTTTATGCTCGTTGTGATATTATGTCTGAGTTTTGCCTTATGCCTAAAAGCATTTATGAAACTTTGAATCTTTGGGGACTTGCTGAAGGAGGAGAAGGAATAACTCTTGCTGATAACTCTGTTATATTTCCCGAGGGGATAGCTGAGGGTGTGTTTACAACCTTTCTTGGGAGAACGGTGTCCACTGATTATCTTGTTATTGAATGTGCAGGGACAGGACAAATTACACTTGGAAGATCTCTGCTCAAATTAATGGGAGCAACCATAGATGTGGGAAAAGGCACTCTGAATCTTACCTCCACACCAAGGAGCGGCCATGTATTCCCCAAACAAAGAGTAAGTCTAAGGGTAAGAGAGGTAGGCGTATGGCCCTTGGTATTGATGTCAATGCTCCTCCACTTGACACTTGATTTTCACTTTCTGCGCCTAGCTGAAAGGCGTTAAAGAAAAGCGCTTATGGGAGACAACCCATCGTTTTTATTTGCTGTTATTTTTGTTTTCTTTGAGTCAAGGATTTTTGTTACTTCTGTAGCAACTCCTTTGTATCTTTATTTTATCGCAATGTTGTGCCAAGTAAAGTTCTATATTGAAAGTTGATGCAAGATTTGGATTTCTGCGCAGTGACAGATTTTTAGCTGTCACGGATTTGAGCTTATCTCCCTGTAGAAAATTCAAAAAATTCTGAGAAAAATCACGCATATTCCTGAGATATGTACGCAACTTTCATTATTTTAGGCCAGATCCATCTGAGCAACTTAAGTGCCTCGAAAAAATTCGTCATTCCAGACTGTTCTGTTTTTGACAGATTCTGCCTTTTGTTTTGCATTCGCTCTTTTACTGTGTTTGTGTGGATTTCTTTGCTCCACAAAGCATTGGTGGCTGTAGCTAATGTCCAGAAGCTTTGGGATTGATTGTATCATTACAGAATATGAGAATTTTTGATTATGCACTAACCCTCTAATGAGAACTGTCTTGAGTTTGGTGTGAAGGAAGTTTTCAAGGATCAAGCGAGAAGGGTGATATTATGTGATCAAGAAGAGTGAAAAGCCTAAGCTTGGGGATGCCCCCGTGGTTCATCCCAACCATATTCAGAGAGACTCAAGCGTCTAAGCTTGGGGATGCCCAAGGCATCCCCTTCTTCATCAACAAACTTATCAGGTCATCTCTAGTGAAACTATATTTTAATTCTTTCACATCTTATGCGCTTTACTTGGAGCGTCTGTGTGTTTTTATTTTTGTTTTTGTTTGAATAAATTCGGATCCTAGCAATCCTTGTGTGGGAGAGAGACACGCTCCGCTTTTTCATGTGAATACTCATGTTCTTCACTTATATTTGTTGAGTATTCTTAACTAGCTACTGCAGTGCTTTTAGCTCCTGTTTTTCATGCATCTCTTCGAGCTGTTAGCACTTGTTTATAAATACTCTCTTGCTGCATTATATTATCATTTGGAGAGTTTATGTTTAAATAAATTATTGGTGTTTGTTTGGAAGAAAGAAAATGCTACATGTAGTAGTTGGTATTGGAAAAGACATATGCATTCTTGTAGATCATTGTCTTGTTTTGATTTGATGCTTTGCAATTGTTTTGAGCTCTCAAGTAGATCATGTTTAAGCTCTTGCATCATGTAGTTAAAGCCTAGTAGTGGAGAACTACCGTAGAGCTTGTTGAGACTTGGGATGCATATTTGTTCTCTCTAAGGTCTAGATATTTTCTGGTAAAATGTTTGAGCAACAAGGAAGACAGTGTAGAGTCTTATAATACTTGCAATATGTTTTTATGTGATTCTTGCTGTACCGGTTTATACTTGTGTTTGCTTCAAACAACCTTGCTAGCCTAAACTCTGTACTGAGAGGGAATGCTTCTCGTGCATCCAAAACTTGAGCCAAAACCCATGCCATTTGTGTCCACCATACCTACCTACTATGTGGTATTTCCTGCCATTCCAAGTAAATATTTCATGTGCTACCTTTAAACTATTCAAAACTTTATTACTCCTTATTTGTGTCAATGTTTTATAGCTCATGAGGAAGTATGTGGTGTTTTATCTTTCAATCTTGTCATTTACTTCTGACAGACTTTCACCAATGGACTAGTGGCATATACATCCGCTTATCCAATAATTTGCAAAAAGAGCTGGCAACGGGGTGCCCAGCCCCAATTAATTACAACTTTCATTAATAATTCTCTTCACATGTTTTGCCCTGATTTATCAGTAAGCAACTTAATTTTGCAATAGACACTCCTCCATGGTATGTGAATGTTGGAAGGCACCCGAGGATTCGGTTAGCCATGGCTTGTGTAAGCAAAAGGTTGGGAGGAGTGTCATCTATAAAGAAACTAAAATACATGTGTAAACAAAAGAGAAGAGGGATGATCTACCTTGCTGGTAGAATAACGTCCTTCATGGGAGCCGCTCTTTGAAAGTCTGGTTGACAAGGGGGTTAGAGTGCCCACTACCATTCGTTGACAACAACAAACACCTCTCAAATACTTATTTTGTGCTCTCTATATGCTTTCGAAAACTTAAAAAGCTCTAGCACATGATTTAATCCCTGCTTCCCTCTGCGAAGGGCCTATCTTTTACTTTATGTTGAGTCAGTTTACCTACTCCTTTCTATCTTAGAAGCAAACACTTGTGTCAACTTTGTGTGCATTGATTCTTACATATTTACTTATTGCACTTGTTATATTGCTTTATGTTGACAACTATCCATGAGATATACATGTTACAAGTTGAAAGCAAATGCTGAAACTTAATCATCCTTTGTGTTGCTTCAATGCCTTTTACTTTGAATCTATTGCTTTATGAGTTACCTCTTATGCAAAACTTTTGATACTTGTCTTGAAAGTACTATTCATGAAAAGTTTTTGCTTATATGATTCATTGTTTACTCTTTATCTATTTGTTAGCAAACTATAGATCATTGCTTTGAGTCACTTCATTCATGACATGAGCCTTGCAATATATTGATCAAGATTGTGTGAAAGCATGTCTCCTCAGAAATTATTTGTTGTTATCGTTTTACCTACTCGAGGACGAGTAGAACTAAGCTTGGGGATGCTTGATACGTCTCCAACGTATCCATAATTTCTGCTGTTCCATGCTTATATTATACCATTTGCTACATGTTTTATATACACTTCGTATCACTTTTATGCATTTTCTGGGACTAACCTATTAACAAGATGCCACAGTGCCAGTTCCCTGTTTTCTGCTGTTTTTGGTTTCAGAAAGTTACTTCTGGAAATATTCTCGGAATTGCACGAAACAAAAGGCCAGTCCCTATTTTTCCAGCACGTACACGGAGTCCGAAGGAGAGACGAAGAGTGCCACGAGGTGGCCAAACCACACTGGCGCGGCTGGGCCCACCGCGCCCCAGGTGGTTTGGGCCCCTCGGGGGTCCGCCGACATCGCCCCTTCGCCTATTTATTCCCCGAGACGCGAAAACCCTAAAACACCGAGCCTTTCATCCAGAACATATTCGCTGCCGCCGCCGTCGTCAACCCTAACTCGGGGGGTTCCTGAAGCTCTTCCCGGCACCCTGCCGGAGAGGGGAATCATCACCGGAGGGCTCTACATCGCCATGCCCGCCTCCGGAGTGATGCGTGAGTAGTTCATCCTTGGACTATGGGTCCATAGCAGTAGCTAGATGGTTGTCTTCTCCACTTGTGCCATCATGTTTAGATCTTGTGAGCTGCCTATCATGATCAAGATCATCTTATTGTAATGCTACATGTTGTGTTTGCTGGGATCTGACTTATATTGATACCTATGTGGAGCTGAATATTATATTATCATGTCTATGTCATTTGTGATCTTGCATGCTCTCCGTTACTTGTTGAAGCCTTGGCCACGTGAATACTTGTAACTCCAAGAGGGGGTATTTATGCATGATAGTTGGGTTCAACCTCTATTTAACCTGGGATAGTGACAGCAAGTTCTAAGGTTGTAGATGTGTTGTTGCCACTAGGGGTAAAACAGCAATGCTTTATTCAAGGATGAATGTATTGTTTACATTACGCACATTACTTAATGCAATTGTCTGTTGCTTGCAACTTAATACTGGAAGGGGTACGGATGTTAACCGGAAAGTGGACTATTTAGGCATAGATGCATGCTGGATAGCGGTCTATGTACTTTGTCGTAATGCCCAAATGAATCTCATAGTAGACACCACAGCTCACACATGCATGTTATATGCACTTATCAATTGTCAATTGCCCAGCTGTAATTTGTTTACCCAGCATTCAAAAGTTTCAAATGTTTTCAAAAAACAAATAAAGAAAAAGAACAAAAAAATATATAGCAAAGAGCCAACTGGGCCGAAGCCCAGCAGCCAGCCGCGCAGCGCAGCCCAACCCCAGCCCAACAGTAGCCCGCGCCCTTCCTCTCCTCCTCTCTCTGACATGTGGGCCCCACTGGTCAGGCCACGTCAGCGTCGTCTTCCCCGCGCGTTAATCACGCCATTTGCCCATTTTCGGACCACCGACATCACGCCTTCAATTCGCGCGATCTCCTTCCCCAATCTACGCGCCTCCGAGCCCCTTTTATACCCCTGCTCCTCCTCTCTCATTCCCCACAAAAATCTCCACCCGAGCGCCCCCAGGCTGCTCATATTCGAGCTCGTCGTTCCGCTTCGGCCACTGCAGTCCGTCCACGATTCCGGTGAACTCCATGAACCCCGAGCCCTCCCATCTCTCTCCTTCTTCCTAATTTTGTCTTGCGCATTGTTTTGACATGGTGCGGTATTTTGTCCCGTCCCTAGATCGACGCGCACGTCCACGACCGACGACCACCGCCGCGGGAGCCCACTCCGACGAGCAATTCCCGGAGGAGCAGGACGCGCCCGAGATCGAAGTCTCGTCATCGACTTCGCCGCGACGCCCTGCATCCACTGGTATAGCTTGCGCTTCCCATCTCCCCCTCTAGCTCGCTGGAACACCGCGTCGATGCCGTCACCACCGCCGGCCAGCGTGCAACGGCGACCTAGCGCCGCTCGGTTATGGTCAAGAGGATCAGAGCCGTCCGATCTGTGTCCTACGGCCACGATTAGAACATCCACGCGAAGGGGTATCAACAGCTCTGAACCGTAGATCTAGATCGAGTGGCCAAAATTAAATCACTTAACGAACCAGTACCAGCCAATCAGAGGCCGCCACGTGGCTCAGGAATTTCTGCGAATTTTCCTATTTAGTTTTATTTGGCAGTTTTGCAGAAAAACCCCTGTATCTTAGATCTATTTTATCTTTTTATTGGTTTGGCCAAATTGAACAAATTTTATATATTTGTAATCCTTTGGATCTATAGTTTATTTTAGCACTGTTAGTTTTCTGATTTCCCTTAGTTTAAATTATTCAAATTTCAAATGTTTAATTTGAGTAATTTTGGCATATCTTTAAATCTATAAACCCAAAATTTGCAAATAAAATAGTTTTGGAAACCTTTGGATCTGCAGAATAGTTAGCCACTGTTAGAAATAATTTTTGGATACTTTTTAACTGATTTAAAAATCAGAGGCTTAATTTGAGTATTTTTTGTATAGTTTAAATCCTACAAACTATTTTAATAAGTTTCTTTTTGCAAAATGTCACAAATATTTTTTTCTGTCTAGTAGTACTGTTTTACATTTGTAATAAAAATTTTAATTATAGAAAACATTAATCTTGTGTTAATACCCTTTTGGGTGACTTAATAGTGTTTTTGTTTAAGTAAATTTAAAATAAAACTTGTCATATGGTTTCATGCATATAATAAAATCAGAAAACAGTAATAATTAATTTGTGTTTATTCCCTTTTGTAAATTGTTTGTTTATTTGTTATATTATAATTGTGTCAATTGCATTTTGACTTCATGCATGATTTCGTAAAAAGTTAGTGTCAAATGTTTCTTGCGTTTTAAATTGCATTTCATGCATAGCATATTTTGTTGTATAGTTATTTTGTTTGTATGTTTATGTGTGGCTTATTTTATGTGTTAGACTATTCGGAGGGACCCGAGGACTTTTGCAGCTGTGATTACTGCTCTCCTTGCTGCCAAGGCAAGTTGCACATTCATAAACTTCCTACTATTTTGTCTATGCATGTCTAGTGTATTTATTCTTAAGCATGTGTAGGTGTTATTAGTATTGCTATGCTAAAACTGTTTAGAGTAGCACCCCTATACTAGTTGGTCTAGAATCCTATTATAACATGGTAGACTTTCTTAGCTATGCAATTGATGGAAGTTTTACAAAATGTTAAGTGGCTTCTCAGGGCCATGTTCATGGGGTTTTCACCAAAGATAGGTATGTGGTGGTTATCACCTGAGGTAGTACACATCTACTAAGTTTAATGAATCACCTGGGTGGAATTGGTATTGCTTGGTTTATGTTGAGTGGCTACTCATGACCATGTTCATGGGGGTTTTCACTTAAGATAATTTTCACTATACTTAGGACCATGGTATGTGGGGGTTTTCACCTGAGAGTGCACTTGTGGATGGCCACCCAGGGACAAAGGGATTTGAAGTTACTCCAAGTGAAGATTGCTTCTAGTGCAGCCATTAGTCATATGGGCTCTGTCTTGATGGATTAAGTTGCGTGGACTCATCCCGGCTTGATAGGTGGTAGAGGATTGTAGGTGGAGCGCGTTAGGCCGGTATGGGGTGGGAAAATGCTTCTGAAAAATCTCGTCTCAATGTTCTCCCTTTCCTTATCACTAATGGAGTGTAGAGGATAGTTTGGGCTAATTGGGTCTAAAGGTGAACGTGCACAACCTCTCGAGAGTGTCAAAACTAAGTACTTAGCCGTTTCCCCGGTTACGGACAATTCTAAGCAGCTGATCAAGGAAGTCAACGGAGGATCCCAACATTCCAACTTCTCAAGTAAAATTTTGAAGGGTGAACAAGGGTAGATGAGACAATGGTTTTCATGCCATACTTGTCTCGATTAGATGAAAAGAGTTTTTCAAAGAGTTAGGAAAAAGTTGGCTTTATGCAAAATAGCCTTTGAACTCCACCAGCCAAATATGCATATAGGATATTAGAGTTATTCCAATATGAGTCCACAAAGTGTCACTTGCCAGTTCCATTTTATATGGTTCTGACCCACCTTGTTGTAACATTTTTCCTGTTGCAGGTTGTTCCGACGATGAGTGAGGTTTCGTTTAAGGGTTTCGATTCTGCAACCAACATGTTTCGCCTGTGGCACATGAAGATGATGGAGACTCACTGCTACTTTTATTTCCGCTGCTTTACTCTTTCAAAACTAGCTTCGTGCTATGCAATTTGTAATGAATATTTTCCTAAATACTGGATCCACATGTAATAATTGATATTTTGTTGTGATATTCATCTTACTATGTGTACAAATAATTGATCCAGGGGTTTGCACTATACACAGGGATCTTGCCAATTTTTAAGTGCAGGACCGCTACAGCCATACGAGCGCCTGATGCCGACGAGGCCCTTCTCAGGGATGATGGACGGAACCACCGTGCCCCTCGGGCAGGTGCGCCTCCCCGTCTTGTTCGGCAGCCAGGACAACTACCGCACCGAGCTGATCGACTTCGATGTCGCCCACATCAACCTGCCATACAACGCCATCTTGGGTTACCCCGCGCTGGCCAAGTTCATGGCGGTCACGCACCACGCCTACAACGTCGTCAAGATATCAGGCTGCAGCAGCACCATCACCATCCGCTGTGATGACAAGAACTCGGTGCACACCATCGTGGACGTCTACAAAGTCGCGGCTGCCACCTACTCCGCTGACGAGGACGCCCTCGATCATCTTGCGCCAACCAAAAAGAAGCAATTCACTTCGCATGAGAAGACCGCGTAAAAAAAGGCAGCGGCCTAGTGCCCTGCCGAGGCTTACCCCGCCAAGCCTCACTCCTTCAAAGCGCCACCCGGCTAGGCCCGCCCCACTAAGGCGCCACCCGCCAAGGGGGCTTCTTCCAAAGCACTCCTTGCTCCAGAGCCACTGGTCACGCTAGCGCAGAAGAAGCTCTCCTCCTCCACAGAGATGACGGTCGCCAAGAGGCTGGACCTGGCTGAGCGGCTCGGGGGCTACCCCCGCAAGTGGCAAGACCCAGCCTCCCCAGTAGGAGGGCTGATGCAGCACCCTCCAGCAAGCGGTGACACGCCCTCGCCGCGCAACTTTTTGCGTCTCCTGGTCAAGACATTCTCCCCGACACTTACCTAGTGCAACTCCTGGGCTAAAGAAGACTCCAACAAACTTCGAGTGTGACCCCGTGTTCATCACGGTGGCTATTTTATTTCTTAAGCGTGCCACGCGGCCACTACAACCTCAATGAGACTCCTCCCCATGAGGGTCTCCATGCCCATAGTTGCACATTTTGTTATGAACCTATTCGTTCAGCAAGTAAACTATGTGCTTCGCGCCGAGCATACCCTTGTATGTCCTTACCCTCGGTAAGCTGCCTTTTCGGTGTGCGCTATTTTCTCCCCTGAGCGTTACACGAGCGGGGGCTGGGGCACGGTGTTTGTGCTCGGGTCAGTCCCAGTATGTGGGGACCCCGGACTAGCTGTCCGAAATACCCTATTATGCTTAACACAACGATCCCATGATCAGTCTGTCGTCGCACATAATCCGATTAGTCTGTCGTGCACATAATCCGAACTGAATACCAAAGTTTACATCCATTACAATACCGAATAAAAGTCTTACACATACGGTCACTTAGACCAAGTCTTACATAGGTGCCTTCATGGGCCAATCCACATTATTCAGCGGAAGCTACGACGTAGTAGACAAGCACATCCTGACGATAACCCGACAGGTAGCTGACTTATGGAGATTCCTAGTTCGCATAGTAGTCGCCATATTCTTCTTCGGCATAGTGCTCCTCTTCGAGATCTGGCTAAGACAATAGCCAGGGACGAAACCAATATGAGTACAATTGAAATTGTACACGCAAACTACCCAAACATGAACATGCACTAGTTTTACTTTTATTTCATAAGACTTTTATTTTGGTAAAACATCTCTATATTTATTGAAAAAGGTAAGAAGAATTTTAGAACTTTCCTCCAAAAATTCACCATTTTATTTATTTCCCCAAAACTCCTCATTTTTCCAACCATAGCCTTCATGGTCAAATTTGCCTCCAACAACCGCATACCGATCCTTTGGTATAGTTGTATAAAACATTCTCTGCTTCTTTTTCTTTTTAAAACTCAAAACTTTGCCAAAAACTTGCACATAGGTCAAAGTAGGGCCTTCCAACTGTCCATGACCGAGGACTCGGCTAATCGAATAGTTTTGCACTCTACAGAGGTAGCACGCTTTTCCCACATCCATCCGGCAACTCATTGTGTCAGCCACGTCCCGCCATACAAGGTGTATGCGAAGTTGAGTCACCGACCATAGCATGTCCTTTGCTCATGCTAGTATAGGACCCTGCCCGTATGACACTTTCCATCGACACTTAGTCCAGCCCTTCGGAACCTAAGTGTGAGGACTCATAGTTCTGCCCGGCGACCCAAAGGTGGCGTCTTCTATCCTCCTCCTTATTTTTCTCATTTATTTGGAGCGAGGACCCAGGTCGGGGGTAGGTCACCAAACCATCCCCTCTTGGAACGGAGTCATCTCCATTGTTGAGGCATCCCATACTAATATGAGCAAATTATATCACTACGCCCTTACCCATATGTGGGTAAATGTGGTCGCACATGGTATCGGCTGGTCGACGTAAGTACAAAGACACAATGTGCATTTTTCATAAACACCACCATTCTCCATTCTTCACTTCAACACCGACATCTCGGCATTCCATAAACCTTCCGAGGGTTTTCAAAGGAGTTTTGAATAAACAATAAAAAAATTCCATCCTATAGTCTTATATAAACTAACTCATACTTCTACTTAGGGTGGCAAAATAGCTTTTCATATAGTTTCGAAAAGGTTTTCAAAATCATTGCTACTGTAAAGCATGTTATCAAAGTAGATGTAGTTATATTAGGGGTGCAAGCTCAGAGAGTAGCTTGCCTTGCTCAGCAAAGTTCCCGGGGTCTTGCTCCTATTGTTCGAAGTGCTCCCCCTCCTCGCAAGTCCCGGCAACGATCTCGTCTAAACGTCAAACAAGCAATACAAACTATCACTACACTATTAAACCAACATCACAACATTACAAATCTTAAACCCTTCAAATAGCTACTGCAACACACAAGGCAAACAATTTGAGTTCAAATTAATTGAATTTACCATTATTTAAATATGACTTAAATATGGCAGAAACTAACTAGACAAGTTTAATTGCATAACTCAAGTTCTATTGGTAACAAAAATACAAACTAAAATTCTACAGAGAGCTACTGCCATATAGAAGACAACACAATTGGATTTGGATTAATTTGAGTTACCAAATTTCCTATACAATTGTTTTATTACAAAAGCTTTTTAATCAAGTTTTAGCTACTACCTAAGTTCTGTTGATCACAAAATTAAATCCTTTTAGGGGTAACTAACACTGATTAAATGTGATCTAACAAAATTTGTTCTAACTCAATTGGATTAAACATTAATTTTCTATAATTGTTTCAGTACAGAAGGGTTTGCTAATTTTAATCTAATGCTAAACAAATACCATTGCTTAATTAATTCTACAAAAATTAGGGAAGCTAAGCGACATTACTAAGCTAACAAAATTGGATTGGATTTATTTGGGTTAATAGATCATCAGAAACAAACAAGTTTATATTTTAAACCTTCTGTGGCACTTTTAATACTACACATTTGTTATTAATCTGAACAAGATGAAACCACTTGGGTTGGTTAAACAATTTGATAAGCTATCCAGATAATTTTGATTCGATTTATTTGGACTTATAAATCTCGAGATATTGAATTTCAAAGTTGGATCCAGTACTGATTTTTCCAGGAAATTTAAATTAGAAAACTTCTCAGTTCTGGATAATGTTGAGAATCCTGACGGGTGGGGTCCACTCGTCAGTGACTCAACCAGAAACGTCTCCCGCGTGGAGAAATGATTAAAACGCTGACAGTGGGGTCCGCCTATCAGTGTCTCACCTAAACGAATCGGTACGGTACCGTGGATCTAAGATCCAACGGCTCACGGTAGCCGCGAACGGCGATGACCTAAAATGGGCGGTGCCGCCGTGCCGGCGACGGCGAGGGGCTCGATTTGCTCGCCTAGGGGCTCTGGAGATGGCGTGGATGATGCAGATCGATTGCGGCGGCCTGGGGAAGCTTGCTGGAGGACTTACACTTCCTGGGATGGTCTAGATCGTCGGCGGCGAGCAGCTCCACTTCCGTGGCCATGACACGTCGACGGCGAAGCATTCCTGGGCGTTCCTGGGCATGACAAAGGCGGGCTAGTGAGTGCGGTGAGCTAGAGAAGGAAGATAGAGGGTCCAGAGGGAGAGAAAGAGCAGCAGCAGCACGGCTCCGGGGTCGTCTTCAACCTCGGGACAGTCAAGCTTGGTGCACGGGTGAGTGGAGAGTGAGGGAGAGACAGTGGTGAGGCGTGTGGAAAGAATGCGAGGCTTGGGTGAGCTTATAAGCTCGGAGGCCGGTCCATGGTGGTCACGGTGTAGGAGAGGTGCAGAGAGTGAGAAAGCTCGCCATTGGCGGCTGGGCAGTGCGGCCACGTCGACAGACGGCGTGAGAAGGCAGTGGAGCAAGAATGGTCGCGTGGGGATGAGCACAGCAAGCTCGGAGTGGTGACGGCCGTGGGCGCGTGGACGGCGTTCGACGGAATGCCAGCGTCATTGCTGACCTCGCTGGGCGATGGCACTATGTCCTGGGGGCCGCGGGGAAGCTAGGGAGTGGCTGGGCGGTGCCACGCGGCGAGGGGTGCAGTGGAGGCTCGAGGTCGTCATCGATGAACTCGCTCTGCCATGGTGCACGGCGCGCACGGGCGCGACCAAAGGCGCACGTGTGCAGGGCTTCTAAGGCGTTCTTATCTCGTCCAGCAGGAATCAGGAGCAAGGGAAATGGGAGGGGCACGGCGCTGGGCCAGCTCGGCGTCCTCCCTCGTCGTCCTCCACAGTGGCGGCCACGGCGGCATGGGCATGAGCTCAGGCCCATGGACACGACTCCCATCGGTCAATCTGCATGTTTCCTTCGTGCCCTGGCTAGTGAGAAGGATCTGAGGGGTGAGTGGGAGTAGGTGGGGTGAGTGGTTTGCTGAATTTTGCTCGAATGCGATCGATTTGAGTTTGGATTTGGGAAGAACACAGTGCTGCCTACAAGGTGTTCGACGAAATGTCCAAACCAAATCCAAATTCAAATTTCTTAGAATTGTTTTCATAATTTGCTGTAATTAGATTTATCAAGATTTGTGGTTCTGTTGGGGTATTTATTTGGTAATTATAACTTGGTGCATTTGATGATCTAAAGAAGTAAAGAAATAAATAGAATTTAATTTTAGGTTTTTGGAAATATTTATTTGAGAGAGAAAAGTTATAAGAAGAAAATGGGAGTCATCACTTCTCTGAATTTTGTATGAGAGAAAATATTGATATCTAAATTGAGAAATTTTCTGCCACTTGTCACATTGTGTTATTGTTTTAACCTTTATTTTTGTTTTCAAAGTTTGTAATTAGAATCAAACAAGCAACACAATCAACATGGAGCAATCAACATACATCAAGCAACAAAAGTTTTTGTTGGTCCCAAATTTTTGACTAATACAACTTATTATAAATTTGGGATGTTACAGATCCTCCCCCCCTTAGAATAAATCTTGTCCCGAGATTTGCTATGCTTAGGTGCTAAAGAGGTTTGGGAATTCGCTTCTAAGATAGTCTTCACATTCCCAAGTTGCTTCCTCTTCAGAGTGGTTAGTCCACTGGACCTTGTAGAACTTAATTGCACGCCTCCGGGTAAGACGAACATCTTCGTCGAGAATCTTGACGGGTCTCTCACGATAAGTAAGGTCATGATTCAGGTCGATGGAGAGGTGGTCGATGTCCTTGAAAACATCGGTCTTGTCGGGAACTTCAAGAAACTTCCGGAGCAAGGAAATGTGGAAGACATCATGAAATTCTGATAATTCTGGGGGCAACTCCAGCTGATAGGATACTTCTCCTCGACGAGCAATGACCTTGAAGGGTCCAATATATCTTGGCGCCAATTTTCCTTTGACATGGAAATGCTGCATACCCTTGAGTGGTGTCACTCGGAGATAGACCTAATCTCCGACGTTGAAGGTGACATCGCGACGCTTGGGATCAGCGTAGCTCTTCTGATGGATTGGGCAGTTTTGAGACACTCACGGATAAGTTGGACTTGTTCTTCAGCTTCACGGAAGGTATCTGGTCCAAACAATTTGCCTTCTCCAGTGTCGGACCAATTCAGGGGAGTACGACACTTCTTGTCGTAAAGTGCTTCAAACGGGGCCATCTGCAGACTGGACTGGTAGCTATTGTTGTAGGAGAATTCTGCAAACGGAAGGCAATCTTCCCATTTGGAACAATAGGATAGAACACATGCACGAAGCATGTCCTCTAATATCTGATTCACTCGCTCAGTTTGGCCTCCGGTCTGGGGGTGATAGGCTGTGCTAAAAGCTAACTTGGCTCCGAGGGCTTCGTGAAGAGCTTTCCAGAATCTTGAGGTGAATTGCGTGCCTCTATCAGATACAATCTTTTTAGGCACTCCGTGCAAGTTTACTATTCTGGAAATATACAAGTCCGCTAGTTATTTCTCCGATAAGTGGTATTGACGGGAATGAAATGGGCAACCTTGGTCAGTCGATCAACGATGACCCAGATTGAATCATGGCCTCGGTTGGATCTTGGAAGTCTGGTGATAAAGTCCATTCCAATCTTATCCCACTTCCATTCAGGAATTTTCAAAGGTTGAAGCAATCCAGCGGGTCGCTGATGTTCATCTTTGACTCGCTGACAGATATCACACTTGGCCACGAAAGAACCAATCTCTCTCTTCATTCCATGCCACCAAAATCTCTCACGAAGGTCTTGGTACATTTTTGTTCCGCCGGGGTGGATTGAATAAGGGGTCTCATGGGCTTCTATCAGGATTATTTCCTTCAGTTCTTTGACATTGGGCACACAGATACGTCCATTGAATCTCAGCACTCCTTCAGCATCTTCGGTAAAACCGGGTGCTTTGCCGAGAGAAATCTTCCTCTTAATTCCTTCAATGCTTTCATGATCCTTTTGGGCTTCCTTGATTTGGCCCATCAGGGTTGGGGCTAACTCTAGATTGGCTAGATAACCATGGCTAACAAGCTCTAGTCCGAAATCTTTGAACTCTTTGAACAAGGCTGGTTGCTCGGCTTGGATCATGGCATTCAGGGTGCAGGGCTTGTGACTAAGGGCATCGGCAACTACGTTAGCATTTCTGGGGTGATAATGGATCCCAATATCATAATCCTTGATTAGTTCCATCCATCTCCTCTGCCTCAGGTTCAACTCCTTCTGCGTGAAGATATATGACAAGGGTATACATCTCGGGTACCCTACCATGAGGGTACCTGGTGCACGTGGCGACTAAGGCCCAATGGCGAAGAGCCTATTCGAGGCCCAAGACCAGAGGCCCAAGAAGATGGAGTACCCTCCAAGATTAGTCATAGGCATTCGGTTTAGGCTTTCCTTACGTGTAAACTAGGTCGGTTTTGAACTCCTGAGACCCAGCCTATTTAAAGGCTGGGAGGGGTGCCGATCTAGGACCAAGCCATACTCGAACCACCAAAAGCTCTAGCAAGATCGACATCTCGCCGGAGCTCTCCTTGTAACCGCATAATCTCACACAATCAATACCAGACAAGCAGGAAGCAGGGTCTTTACCTCCACCCGAGGGGCCTAAACCTGGGTAAATCTTTGCCTCTGCTTGTCAGCCAACGAAGCTACCAGTACTACCATGTTCTCTCCCCATAATCTCAACCCTAGGTCCTAACCATGGGATTTGATGAGTTAACCCCTCGTCAATTGGCGCCGTCTGTGGGAAAGAATAGTGCTGCACTCACGGTTTCTTCGGTTCCATCGGAAAACGGCGACTCGCCGATCGGATCTACAAACGGCAACTCGCCGGCTGCATCAACAAACCAGAACTCGCCGACTCGGGCGGCACACGGCGACTCGCCGACTCACTTGACAAACGGCAGCACGCCAGCTTCACCTGCAAAAAGCACATCAGATCCTCTAATGGATTTCGAGCCACACTCACCAGAATTCCAGGAGGCCTTCTCCGATCTCGAGTCAGGTTTGGGTTTAACCGTTGGTTCGTTCAATTTTTTCGTCAACAAGCTTGGTGTGCAGGACTTGACAGATCCACGCCAACTCGCGACTTCCGCACCCGAGGCTCCATCGGTTGCGGCTCCTTCGACTGCGGATCCATCAACTGCGTCCATACCATTGTCGGTCCTTCAAGCTTGCTCGTCTGGAACAACCATGTCGACTCGAGAGATCAACGAGCTCATTGAAGAACTCCAAGGCGAGGAGGCCGAATCAGCATACCGCACAAACGATCCCGAGCTCGATCTCCCACTCGAGGATAGTTTCGACTGCGGGATCTCCCTCAGCGACTTTGACGAGCCGGAAACTCATATCGACAACTACGTCGACTCTGAGATCTGCACCAACAACAACCTCGACTTCGAGATTCATAACAACTTCGCCGACGCAGAGATGAGCATAGGCGATGAAGGCATCGGCAGCGAGATCCGTCCAAACGGACCACTCGATGGGCATATCGACTCCGACATGAGCCTTGATGATGACGTCGAGTCCATGACAGGAATCGAAAACACATACACATACCCTCGGGTGATACCCCAGCAGGTCTATGTTGCCTTCGTCGCAGAATCATCTGATGCTGCAGCCAGTCGAAGGCCTACAGAGTTTCCGTGCACGGTTACTATGCCGGATGGAGTCACAAATCTCACAATTACTGCTGAGATGGCAGCAAAAGCAGACAAAGTCATCAAGGAGTGCACAATGATGCCAGCAGACGCAACACGGGAGGAGATGTTGACCTTCCAGTACTTCAACTGGCAGGAATCACTTCGACTGCAGCAGATCAGAGCAACTGACAGCTGCGGGTGCTCTCTTTACCGCTGCAGCATACTGATGTCTACGCACGCTTCTATTCTTGTAGACTGTGTTGGCCTCCAAGTGCAGAGGTTTGTAGAACAGCAGCAAGTTTCCCTTAAGTGGATCACCCAAGGTTTATCGAACTCAGTGAGGTAGAGGTCAAAGATATCCCACTCAAGCAACTCTGCAATTAAGATACAAGAAGTCTCTTGTGTCCCCAACACACCTAATAGACTTGTCAGATGTATAGTTGCACTAGTTCGGCGAAGAGATAGTGAAATGCAAGTAATATGGATGATTATATGTGGTAATTGCAATCTGAAATAAAGATGGCAGCAAGCAAACATGAGACAAAATGAGAGCAAACGGTGTTTCAATGCTTGGAAATAAGGCCTAGGAATCATACTTTCACTAGTGGACACTCCCAACAATAATATAATTGAATACATAAATATTTCCTCTTCACTATGCTACTCTGAACTATTCTCCCGTTCGATAGAAATAACAATCTACTGCGTAGGGCTACAAGAGCACACCTTAAAGTCTGAGTGAACAAACACCACAATATCATAGAACACCAAGACCATCGTGTAGGGCTGCAAAAGCACACCTTAAAGTCTGTCTTCCACATCTAGGGAACCCCAATGTCACTATGAGCGCCCCAAAATAGTACTAAACAAACACCACAATTCTATAGTGACAACCAACAAAAGAACAACTCATGATAAGTATTCCTGTAATATTTAGCCTAAGAGTCACACACGGTGCACACACTGTCAACTTCGCACCATGGGACAAAGGTGACTCCGGAGATTACATTAATAAAACCACTTGAATAGCATAATTCATAAGATAATGAAGAGTAACATCTATGGATTCAACTAGATTACAAAGCTCATGATCACATAAAGATCACACCATGGGAGAGAGATATGAACCACATAGCTACCGGTAGAGCCCTCAGCCTCGGTGAAAACTACTCACACATGGTCATGGTGAGCACACTTGATGGAGATGTTGATGAAGAGGTGCAGCCCGGAGTGGAGGCGGCGGCCCGCAGCAGCCACGGCGCGGCGGCGGCGGCCCTCGGGGGCGGCGGCCCTTGGCCCCCCTTCTTCTTCCTTGGTTATGGTGCAGCAATGGAGGAGCTCCTTCCCTCCTTGGCGGCTGCCAAGAGGAGGAAAATTCGTGGCTTTTTGGTGGCTTGCTTGGAAAATAGGGTTTCTCTTCATTATATAGAGGCGGAGATGCAATCTAGGCCATGGGATGGATGCCCCTTTGATCCAAGGGATCTTGGGCACCCTAGAAGCTTCCTAGGAACCCCTCTCAGCCCTAATGAGGCTCCAATTCATGACTTGGCCGAATCCATCAAATTTGGTAAGAGTTGGAGTCAATAAAGTCACAATCTTTCAGATTCTCGGATTTTCGTCATCCCACCTAAGGCTGCAGTAAATCGGGAATATCTCGTCCGTCCGGACTCGGAATTGGGTGAATTTTAAGTCTAGATTGATTCTCGGAAAATTCTCTGCAACTTTCCTTTCGGGGAGACTTCCGTTTGACGTCGTCTTCAGGCCCAAACGTGACCATCTTCGAAAAACGTTTTCAGACAGATTTCAGGAAAGTCCCAATTCGACTCCAATATGGTTTCCTATTGTATTTTTGATAATTCCTACACGACAAATAGGAAAACAAGAAGATTTTGCACTTTGACTACTATTAGTAGGTTAATCCAATAAATGTCATAATATGATATAAAGTGTATATAAAACATGTGCCAATTGACATAAAACATGCATGGAACATAAAAAATTATAGATACGTTTGGAACGTATCACATACCTAGAGGCAATCAAGCCTCCAGCGGATGACCCTAATGCAAAGCTAATCGCCAACAGATCAAATCACTCGCCTTAGCGGCGAAGGCCATACGCCAAATCCCAAAAACTCCAGGAGGGAGTCGAGATGGTGCTATAGTTGACACGCGTCATGAAGAGCATAATCGCAGTGGTCGCCGCCACCACTCGAAGGAAAGAAGCGGCTCACGTCGGCGCAGGTCCAGGAGGATCACGCAGATCTTACAGTAGCGACTCATACTCTGATCGAGAGCCTGAGCCACACGGAGCTCTGTGCTTCACTCGACGCGTCCGCGAGACACGGATGCCCAAAGGGTTCAAACTTACATCTGAACAGCCCAAGTACACGGGTCGACAGGAACCTTCAGGGTGGCTGGAAGACTACAGGCTGGCTGTCGCGTGCCAGCGAGGCACAAACATCACAGCCATGCAATACATACGACTCATGCTCGAAGGCACAGCCCGCGACTGGCTCAAGGCCCTACCTCCATCAACATACGACTCGTGGGATCACTTCCGCACTGACTTCATCAAAAACTTCGAGCCTCTATGTGAGCGCCCAAAAACGTTCGAGGAGCTGCGAGCTTGCGTTCAACGGTCAGACGAAACGTTGAGGTCATACATCAGACGATGGACTGAGATACGCAACTCAGTTGGAGTAATTTCAGAAGATATGGCCATGGATGCTTTCATCATGGGCCTCGCCAGGCGGACTTCAAAGAAGCACTTGGTCGCCAAAAGCCAACCTCTGTGGCTAACCTCTTGAGATCGCGACTGAGTGGGCAGACGGAGAAGACATGGCGCGCACCACACGCGGGTCCTCACCCCGTGACAATCATGAAAGCAGTCGAAGCCGCAGAGACTCATACAGAGACGACCGAAGGCGCAAGCGTTCAAAACGTCACTACGACGATGACAGACCCGAATTCATGGCGGCTGGGTTCTCCACACCCCGCAACGACCAAGACAGAAGCGACCGGCGGTCAGAAGATCGACGGGACAGTCGAGATGATCGCCGGGACAGTCGAGACCGCGGCCAACGCAGTGATAGCTACAAGAGGAAAGACTGGCGCAAGTCACGATCCGCGCACAATCCGAGCGATCATTCGAAGAAAAGATGGATGCTGATTGCAGATTCCACCTGTACAAGGGGGAAGACGGAAAACTGCGCTCCAATCACTCGATGAGAAACTGCAGAGTTCGACCAAATGGCGACTGATTACATAAATCTCAGAAAGGCAGCAGCCACACCCGCACCCGTAGCTGCGCCGCAGCCAGCCAATGTACCCGTTCTGATGGCACCACCACCACCACCACAGCCTGCAGCAGGCGGAAATCGCGGGTGCCATACAACAAGTACCTCGGGTGGACGAACCTCAGTACCCTCCCCCAAGGGCAGATGTACATGATACAGAAAGGTCGCCCTTCCAACAGGGAGCAAAAACTTCGCACTCGACAAGTAAACATGGCGGTCATGTCACCTCCTGCCGTAACTGAATTCTTGAAGGGATCCGAAACTGCAATAAGCTTCAGCAGAGAGACCACCCACCATCGGTTGTTCGTCCAGGGCACTCTGCTCTGGTACTCGACGCACAAATTGGAGGCTACGCCATGTCCAAGGTCTTCATGGATGGTGGCAGCGGCATAAACATCATCTTCGCAGATACGCTCCGCAAAATGAACAGGTCAGTCGAAAACCTGCCAAGATCTTCAAATACCTTTCACGGTATCGTCCCAGGCAAAGCAATAAGCCCAGAAGGCACCATACAACTCGACGTAACGTTCGGGGACAAGAACCACTTCAGGACAGAGTCGATTGAGTTCGAAGTTGTCGACTGGAAGTCACAATACCATGCCATACTTGGACGCCCGACGTTCGCTCGATTCATGGCGGTGCCACACTACGCATACCTCCAGCTAAAGATGCCTGGACCAAAAGGAGTAATCACAGTCAAGGGAAACTTCCAAAAGTCTGACTCTTGCGACCGAGAGTTTAGCAAAATCTCTGAGATGTTCGGCATGGAAGCAACACTCGCCGATCTAGCGGTCTCCAACGATCGAACACTTATGCCGGAGCACAAAAAGGTGGCAGTCGACAGAGCATTCAATGCCACCAATGACACAAGATCGCATCAGGTGCACCCGACTGACCCGACCAAGACAGTCAATGTCTCGTCGAGTCTGCCTATCGCATAGGAAAGCGCGCTCGTCGAATTCCTCCGTGAGAACTGGGATATATTTGCGTGGTGTCCAGCCGACATGCCAGGTATTCCCAGGGAATTCGCCGAGCACTCTCTCCAATTATTTCCAGATGCTAAACCAGTCAAGCAAACAATGCGCCGCATATCCGGCCCAAAAGAACCGCAGTCGAAGCCGAAGTCGACAGACTACTCGCAGCAGGTTTCATCAGAGAAATCAAGAAATCACAATGGGTGGCCAACCCCGTACTCGTAGAGAAGAAGCACACAGATATCCTTCGGATGTGCGTAGATTTCACAGCACTCAATAAATGTGTCCAAAGGATCACTTTCCACTACCTCGAATCGACCAGATCGTCGACTCCACCGCCGGGTGCGCTCGCTTGTCCTTCCTGGATGCTTACTCGGGTTACCACCAGATAAGGATGAAGGAAGAGGATGAAGAGAAAACGGCGTTCATAACCCCACTCGGGGTCTACTGCTACACAACAATGCCTTTCGGGCTCAAGAACGCAGGCGCAACCTACCAGCGCATGATGCAAGACTGCCTCAAGAAGCAAATTGGGCGAAACGTCCAGGTCTACGTAGATGACATCGTCATCACAACAAGGGAGGAAAACACACTACTCGATGACTTGCGAGAGACGTTCGCAAACCTCAAACGCTTCCACATCAAGCTCAACCCGAAGAAGTGCACGTTCGGCGTTCCAGCCGGGCAACTCCTGGGTATCTAGTCTCGGCTCGAGGAATCGAGGCAGACCCGGAGAAAATACAGGCCATCTTGACGATGCAAAGGCCTTCAAAGCTCCATGACGTGCAAAAGTTAGCGGGTCGAGTGGCAGCACTCAGTCGATTCATCAGCAAGCTAGGCGAAAAAGCACTCCCGTTCTATCGACTGATGAAGAAAGCAGATAAATTCGAGTGGACGCCAGAAGCCGAAGCAGCCTTCACGGACCTCAAGCGAGTCCTCACAAGCCCTCCAATCCTCGTCGCACCAAGGGAACGCGAGCCACTATACCTATATGTCTCCGCAACTAACAGGGTGGTGAGCACCGTACTGGTGTCGAACGCAGGGAGGAGGGACACGCCCAAAGCATACAACGTCCAGTCTATTACTTGAGTGAAGTGCTCTCCATATCAAAGCAGCGGTACCCGCACTATCAAAAGCTGGCCTACGCCGTGTTCATGTCCTCAAGGAAGCTGACGCACTACTTCGCAGAGCACCCGATCACTGTAATCAGCACCTCAGGGATCGGGGACATCCTCACAAACCCCAACGCAACTGGGCGAGTCGCAAAATGGCTCATCGAGCTAGCACCACGAGATATCAAGTATGATTACCCGAAGGCCATCAAAGCACAAGTCTTACCTGACTTCCACACCGAGTGGATCGAAGCTCAGTTGCCAGGAGCACCAGATGTGTCCAACTCATGGACTATGTACTTCGACGGCTCAAAGAAGAACGAAGGCGCAGGCGCAGGTGTCATCCTCATATCACCAAAAGGCGACAAGCTTCGCTATATCCTGCAGATGGATTCGAGTTCCATCCAATAACGAAGCAGAATACGAGGCCCTGATCCATGGCATGAGGATGGCCAAAGCCCTCGGGTGCACTCGACTGATGATCTATGGTGACTCGAATCTTGTGGTGCAGCAAACAATGAAGGCCTGCGATGCAATCGCAGATAACATGATCGCCTACCGTGACCTGTACAACTCATGGAGGGCAGCTTCGAAGGCTGCGAGTTGCGGCACATAGGGCGTGAGAGCAATGAAGAAGCAGATAAGCTAGCCAACATTGGCGCGACCAAAGCACCAGTTCCACCTGGTGTCTTCTCGAGCGCATCGAGCACAGGTCCATCAAGAAAAAAGAACATCTCCTACATCAGCCGCACCAGCCAAGAGCAAAGCACCTAGCACAGAGGACCCGCCAGTCGAGGTACTCCTCATCGAGCCAACTTGGACTCAACCTTTCCTCGCATACATACTCCGCGGCGAGGTACCTGAAGACATAACAGAGTCAAGACGCGTCACTCGACGATCTAAAGCATACACTGTCATCAACGGCGAACTTACAAACGCAGTATCAGGTATGTTCCAACGTTGCATAGCATTTGAAGATGGCCAAGCCATCCTTCGTGATATTCATGCAGGTACCTGCGGGCATCATGCCAGCAGTCGATCACTCGTAGCCAAAGCCTTTCGCGCAGGCTTCTACTGGCCCACAGCACTCAAAGACGCGGAGGACATAGTCAAAAGGTGCATCGGCTGTCAAAAATTCGCCACAAAGCCGCACGCACCCGCATCGGCGTTGAAGACAATACCATTGGCCTGGCCCTTCGCCCAGTGGGGGCTCGATATGGTCGGGCCACTCAAAAAATCCTCCCATGGAGGGCATACTCACCTTCTGGTGGCGGTCGACAAGTTCACCAAGTGGATTGAAGCAGTCCCTATCACAAGTTCGACTGCCACTACAGCAGTCAATTTCATAAAATCCATCATATACCGCTTCGGTGCCAAGCAGTATCATCACTGATAACGGTACAAACTTCACGGCTGAAGAGTTCCGAACTTTCTGCAAAGAGCAAGATATCACGCTCAACTATGCATCCGTGGCACACCCGCAGTCCAATGGCCAAGTCGAAAAAGCCAATGGACTCGTGACGAGTGGAATCAAGAAACGCCTCCTGGTGCCACTCAAAAGGGCCGCGGGTGCTTGGGTCGAAGAACTCCATCTGTGCTATGGAGCTACGCACAACTCCCAATGCCTCAACACAATTTACCCCATTTTCATGGTCTACGGCGCAGAGGCAATCCTGCCATCAGACGTAAGATTCAATGCACCAAGAGTCGAAGCATACAACGAAGAAGATGCAGATGAAGCACTCGAAGATGCAGTCGACTTGCTCGAAGAAGCACGCAACACGGCGCTAGCACGCACAGCTGTCTATCAGCAAGACCTCCGCAACTATCACAGCCGTCGACTGCGTACCAGATCCTTCGAGGTTGGCGACTTGGTACTTCGACTGAAGCAAAAGAAGGTGCACAAACTTGCTTCTCCATGGGAAGGACCCTTCATCATCACCGAGGTCATTGGTGGTGGAGCATACAGACTGAAGCACGCGAAGACAGGCGAACTCTCGCATAATCCTTGGAACGTTGCGCAGCTGCGCCGTTTCTATGCTTAGATTGTTCAGTCGCATAATGTAATAGGCACATATGTCGGATGGCTGCAGGTTTCAGACGCGCTCTTTTCCTTACCAGGGTACCTACGGGGACTGGAAGGTTTTTAATGAGGCGGCCTGCAGCTTAACATTCAAAAATGGAATATAATCAATGATTCCTCATATTTCTCCCTGCTTACTACTCGCATAACTTATTCGAACAAACTTAGCCTCACCCGAATACTCGGGGGCTGCGCTGTTTCAAAGCATGAGCTTTCGCTCCTTCAAACATAATACTCCAGCCGCACTCGAATACTCGGGGGCTGGGTCATAAAAATCATACATGAATCAGTTGCTCAAATCATGAGTTGCAGCTTCAAACATTGCAAAAATTCACAGCCTCACTCGATCACTCGGGGGCTGTGCAATTTATGTTCCATACTCTGTATTTTTCATAAAACCCACTCGATATACTCGAGGGCTGCGCACATACACATAAAACAAAATATACACAAGTGGCAAAATTACACTCGGGGGCTGACCCCTATACATACAACCTTAATCTACAGGTTCATCCTTTGGCTGGGTCCACTTCTCCTCCTCCTTTAGCACATGATGGATTAGGACCAATGCGTCCACCCGTGTCTCTCGGTAGTGCTCCTCCATTTGCACAGGACCACCACCTGGTACGGGTGCAGGCCCCATCGCAATCTTTTTCAAATCAAGGTGCGGAAAGTGCGACCGCACAAAGGCAAGAGCAACGTTAGCCCCGCTAATCAGTTGCTCGCGCACAAATTTCTTGATCGCCTTGCCCTTTCGAAATTTCTTCAGCAATGCAGCAAGGCCTTGTGGCTGCTCATTCAAAGGAAACAAAGCCTCGTGGACTCGAAACAAAGCTAACCTGCAGCTCTCCAGTCGAATGGCAGTTCGCCACGCACGATCCAGAAGCTTTACCAAAATGGCACTCCTCGCCCTGTCCGACCAAAAGGGGTGGGCAGCGTACTCCGCGCTACTCGCTTGACCGTCGAGTCGGTCCTGTAGCCGTGCCTCCTCCTTCGACTGGTCAAAGCAAACACCTATGGCAAAAATAAAGCAAAATTATTATCCCAGTCGACCTGTGTGTCGAGTCCACAAATCAACTTCCAAAAGGCTTACATTCCAGCTGTAAGTTTACTTTCTCCAATTCTTCAAGCAAAAAGGCCTCCCGCTCTGTAATTGGAGATGGCCTCGACTGCAACTCCGCATATGCGTCTTGTGTCTTCTTCAGCTCGCTTGTCACCTCGGAAAGTTTGAGCTGAAGGAAGTCGATGATTTTCTGATCATTCACGCTACGTGACTGAGTGGAGCCTCGCACCTGGACCAGTCGATGTTCTAGAGGCTCGGGTCTACATCCAGAATAACTCAGAACATAAGAAAAACAGAAGAGATCAAGCAAAAGGCTCGGGGGCTGTGCCTCCCGATAGCTGAAGTTCATATTTCATGAAGCACAAATACGAAGTCTGAAGTTTTTTACAGCAAAAGCAAAATCATAAAAAGTCCCTAAAACTAGGCGACGAAGGAATCACTCGCTAGTCATCGACTTCTTGGAGGAAGCCTTCTTCGCCTGAACCTTGGCTGCCCTGTCTTCAACAGTTGATACAAGCTGTTGAGAATACTTTTGGGCAGCCTCCATCCAAGTGCCTAACCCGACGGTTTTGCCGCCAGGCCCCCTCGGGAACTTCGTCGTGACCTTGTCAAAGTCCGCCTCGACTCCGTGCGCGAGCAGCATGAGAAAAGTAGTCTGAGCACCACTTACCATTTGCTCGCGACAGAAATCGGCGACGGCAGTTCCTTCGGGCTTGAACAGCTCCACCAGTTCTGCAAACGTCGATGGAAGCTCGTCATCAGGGAAGAAGCTGCTGTGAAGGGCGCCCAAAGCACTCGCCGCCTTCGTCAGCATCTCCCCTGCCCTACTGTTGGCAACTTCTGCGACAGCCACACTTTCATCAAGTGAAGCGCCAACGTTTTGCTTGCCAGGAGCAGTAGGACCATCCATCACATCTAGCATAGCATGCAAACACTATGATCAGCAGCATAGTACAAAAACTTCAAATATCTAATGCAAAGGCAAAATTGCATACCTGTCAAAGTGGTGCTGGCAGCAGAGAGTCGACCAATTGCTTGGTCTTCTCTAACTTCGGCTGCTTTCAGCCTCTTCTCCAGATCAGCAACTCGACGGTGGGCTTTGCCCATCTCTTCTGCAGCGGCAGTCGCTGACTCTGCGAAACACAAAAGCATTTCTCAACATGCTGCAAAAGATATTCACATCAAAAAATTCGAGTTCTTATTACAGGATGCTTACTCTTCGCATCCTCGAGTTGCTGTTGCAGGGTGGCGACTTCCGTCTCCATGTGTACATATTTGGAGCCAGCCTTCAGTAGCTCCTGGACAAATGACTACAGCGCAACATGTGAAAGTTCAGAACGGAGTTATCGAGTCTATGAACAGCTTTAACACTCGCTGGTGATTCAACTATAGTACAAAAGCACAAGCTTACGTGATTCAAGAAGGAGGAAGTCGACGCAGGAACGCCTGTCGCTGCTGCCTCCTCTTTGTCAGCCGCAACCTCAGGCTCAGATGGTGTGGCCGCGTCCGCGGCAGCCGGAGTCGCAGTGTTGGCGGCTGTTCTGGTGGCAAACTCCGCGCAGTCGACGCCGCGCTGCTCTTCTCCATCTGCGGTGGCGGTGGCAAATCCTCATCCGAAGACACGCTGTGTCACACATGCTAAGTAAATAACTTGGCAACGTTCATAAACTATCAAAAAGAGGATGCTCATACTACTTACTCTTCAGTAAGGTCGACCATTCGACCAGGTGCAAGAACACCCATGCTAGGGCGTGATCTCTTCGGGGGTCGTGGGGGAAGCGAGCGAATCAGGGGATATCGAGTGGCGCCATCGTCGACTCCGTCTCGTTCCCCTCCTTCTCCTCTGAGTCAGCAGTGTCTTCTTCCTCGCGCGATCGCTTCTGCTTGGCTTGCACCTCAGCATCGCCTTCATCGGCGTCTGGCGTATGTGCGGTGGCGAGTGAGCACACTTCATCATCAGAGCCCGCCTCGAGTGGCTCATTGTCTGGCACTGGGCCGCTCTCTGGCAGAGGAGGCATCGACTCATACATTCTGTGTCCCTGCACACAGAAACAGCAAAGGAATCAATAACGCACATGCATAACATATAAACTTACATATAGTATCGACTGTTACCTCTGGTAGAGGGTTGCTGGTTTCATAAGGAGCCACAGGCGAGTTCATCTCGCAAGGCTCTTCATCAGTCAGTTTGGTAAGGCTTCTTACCAACTTCTCTGCTTCCGCGTCAGAAAGCTCCACCGCGCGTGAGCGGGTTGGATCAGAAACCCCGCTATATGCCCACATGGCATGCGCTCGGGCGCGGAGGGGCTGCACTCGCCTCTTGGCCATAATGGCTAGCAAATGGATGCCTGTAACCTCCCGACCAACAGTGGTCTGAAGCTTTAGCACCTTCTCCATCAGAATGTCAGCCTCTTCGGCTTCGACTCGGTCGGCTGGGCGATCCAGGATGGCCTCTTCTTCACCAGGGCGTCTGCGTCAAAAGGAGGCAACCCGAACGCTTGGGTGCCTATGGTCACATCCTTGATGTAGAACCACTTTTGGCGCATCCTTGCACAGACTCAAGAAAGTTGATCTTGAAGTACTCGACGTCAGGTCGAGTCTGTACTCCAAAACCACCAGGTCCTTTGGCGCTGTGTTGCGCTTGACGTTGAAGATGCGGCGAAACAGCCCAAAGTGGGGCGCAACGCCCAAGAAGCACTCGCAAAGAACGAAGAAACACAATGTGCAAAAGCCCATTGGGCGTAAAATCGTGCAATTGCACTCCATAAACGTGCATCAGTGCACGAAGAAAGTTATGAACAGGGAAGGAGAATCCCCTGTTCAAAAAATCCACAAAACAGACCCGCTCATTGGGGCCTGGGCGCGGGATTACCTCTGCGCCGGGGATGCGAACCTGCGAGGTGTCCGCAGGAATCAGCCCGTCGTTCCGAAGGCCGGTGAGCATCCTCTTGCTGCAGGTGGTCTTGGTCCACGAGCCTTTGTCCCTCTTCAAACCGCTGGCAGCGGCTCCAGCGGCGCTGTCTGCCGACGCGTTCGCGGCGCTCCTGCTCTTCCGGGTCGAGGGCTTCGTCATCGCGATGGTGGGTGGCAGAGGTTTGGCTGTTGGGCTATGGCGATGCGCTAGGAGGAAGAAGAAGCAGCGGCGGCGGAGAACAAATGGCAAGTAAAAATATTATTTACTCCGCCGCAGCCTTTTAACCTCCACGCAAAAGAATCCGCACCGTTGATGCGAGATCGTGGGCAAAGTGGCAAATCCAGCCGTACACGTGGCAGCCATGGAGAGCAACCGTCGCCGGCCACTCCGCCCACTACACACGGGAATCTAGGAACCGTCATCATAGTCCTGGAGAAATCGTGCCTGAACGGTCAAATCCAGTCCAAACGGCTGCATTGTGGACCCACAGACGTGTCACGTCCCATCTATCACAGCATAACGCACGCCACGCGTGTCAGGAAGCACAGTCGCCACAAACGTCATCCATGACGTCATTGCACGACCTATTTAGAAATCCATTCGAGTCCGCCCAACGCATACCGGTCACTCGACTGCCTTGTTTGGTTCGGGTGTGTAAAAGTAATGCTAAGGCAAAATTGGTCACTCGACCGTTCCTTCGGCTGAGGTATATTACTCCCATCGGGAGCATATCAAAAAAAATCTTCGACTGGAGATGCTCAAGATAAAATGATTTTGAGATTATCCTCCATTGCAAGCAATAAAGCACAATCTCGGGGGCTACTCCCATCGGGAGCGCTGTCGCGCACCCGGTAGAATAACGACAAAGTGTCTGTCGACAAAAGGATCGACTCAGTTCATATACAAAATCATACTCGAAACATTCCCGAGTTGCGTCCGTTGCAAATACCTCGGATGCTGCACGCATAGTGCAAAGGTAAGACCCGCCGAACTTTCGAGCTGGGCTAAGGACCGTTCCAGCAACCTCAATCCTTATACCTTCCGTGTCAGCAGACATGATGAAAAATCCTGACGGACGCGTTGGGTAAAATTCATATCTATACTGCAGATCGACTCAGTAAGACCTCCGCGGCTGACTAGTTTGTTCCAGATTCGAGTCCGGGACTCGAGTTTGATTGAAAGCTAGTAAGGTTTTACCCGAATGTGTAGTTAACCAGTCCCGATCCGTCGAGTGTACTGGGCCTGCTAAGCTATTATCCCTTGATCATCATAAGCAAAAACCACAGTCGATGAGATACTCGACATAGCCAACATGTGCTATTCATACAGGAATTCCAATTATAATATACAGAATACAAGGCATATGACGTGCACTTACGAATGAGTCCATGCCCGATTCTTTGAGTCAGACAAGTACTCGGGGGCTACTGACAAGGGTATACATCTCGGGTACCCTACCGTGAGGGTACCTGGTGCACGTGGTGACTAAGGCCCAATAGCGAAGAGCCTATTCTAAGCCCAAGACCAGAGGCCCAAGAAGATGGAGTACCCTCCAAGATTAGTCATAGGCATAGTCGGTTTAGGCTTTCCTTACGTGTAAACTAGGTCGGTTATGAACTCCCGAGACCCAGCCTATTTAAAGGCTGGGAGGGGTGCCGATCTAGGACCAAGCCATACTCGAACCACCAAAAGCTCTACAAGATCGACATCTCGCCGGAGCTCTCCTTGTAACCGCATAATCTCACACAATCAATACCAGACAAGCAGGAAGTAGGGTCTTTACCTCCACCCGAGGGGCCTGAACCTGGGTAAATCTTTGCCTCTGCTTGTCAGCCGATGAAGCTACCAGTACTACCACGTTCTCTCCCCATAATCTCAACCCTAGGTCCTAACCATGGGATTTGATGAGTTAACCCCTCGTCAATATACTTCAAGCTCTTGTGATCCGAATAGATCTTGCAGCGATGTCCCACAAGATAGGGACGCCACGTCTTAAGAGCAAGAACAACAACAGCTAACTACAGATCATGGGTTGGATAATTTTCTTCATGCGGTCGCAACTGTCGGGACAGGTACGACACAACTTTGCCTTCTTGCGTCAGAACGCAACCAAGTCCGAGGCGTGATGCATCGCAATACACGTCGAAACTCTTGGTGACGTCTGGCATGATTAGGATTGGGGTCGAGGTCAGTCTCTTCTTTAGTTCTTGAAAGCTATCTTCACACTTCTGGGTCCATTCAAATTTCTTGTCCTTTTTCAACAGTTGGGTCATGGGCTTGGCTATGCTGGAGAATCCTTCAACGAACTTGTGGTAGTAACCCGCTAGTCCGAGAAAGCTTCGGATTTCAGTCACATTAGTGGGGGCTTTCCAGTCAACGATGGCTTGGATCTTCTCCGGTTAACAGAAATTCCTCCTGCAGACACTACATGTCCGAGAAATGCCACTTCGCTAAGCCAAAACTCACACTTGCTAAGCTTGGCATAAAGCTTGTGCTCTCGGAGGGTCTCCAAAACTAGACGCAGATGTTCAGCATGCTCTTCTTCGGTCTTGGAGTAGATAAGGATATCGTCGATGAAGACTACCACGAACTTGTCGAGGTACTCCATGAAGATCTTGTTCATGAGATTCATGAAATAGGCGGGGCATTGGTCAAGACAAAGGACATCACTGTGTATTCAAACGAACCGTAACGGGTGGTGAAGGCAGTCTTGGGAATGTCTGACTCTCGAATTTTCAACTGATGATATCCTGTCCGAAGATCGATCTTGGAAAAGACTCGGGCTTCGTTCATTTGATCGAACAGATCCTCAATCTTGGGAAGAGGGTAGTTGTTCTTGATGGTCACGTCATTGAGCTTGCGATAATCCACACACAGGCGTGTGGTGCCGTCTCTTTTGTCCACAAAAATGATGGGTGATCCCCAAGGTGAAGCGCTTGGGCGAACAAGACCTTTGCTGAGCATATCAGCCAACTGCTTCTTCAATTCAACCAGTTCCTCCGGATTCATCCAATAGGGTCTCTGCGATATAGGGGCTATTCCCGGAATAAGTTCAATCACGAACTCAATATCCCGGTCAGGTGGCATACCAGGTAGCTCTTCAGGGAAAACATCCTGGAATCGGTGAACAACACGGATCTCATCCAGGGTGGGTCGAGCTATGCCCTCATGACAGCCTGGTCGGGAATGGCTGGTTTCAGACACATACACCACTTCGACTCCATTATCTGAAGTAAGGGAAACAGCTCTTCGGGCACAGTCAATACAACCTTGAAACTTGGCTAACTAATTCATACCAAGTATAACATCTATGCCTTGGGTTCCTAGTATGACAAGGCTGGCTACAAATTTGTCGCCTCTGATCTCTATGGAGGAATTGGGGCAAAACCTCTTGGTTTCTATGGTGGAGCCAGGAATTTGTATAGTCATAGGTTTATGTAGGAAGCCTTCTACTAAACCTCCCTTGGAGACAAACTCTTCGGTAACGAAGGAATGAGTGGCACCAGAGTCAAACAGAACAGTTGCAGGTACTGAGTTGACAAGGAACGTACCCAGCACAACATCTGGCGCATCCTGGGCTTCCTCAGCATTGATGTGGTTCAGACGGCCCTTGGCAACAACAACATTTCCGCGGGGTGCGGCATTCTTGCCATTTCCAGCACGGCCTTGATCAGGGTTCGGCGCCGGTGCATTGGGCGCTGAACATTCCTCTTTGGATTGGGGCATTCTCTGGAGTAGTGACCCTTGGTGCCGCACTCAAAGCAGACAACATTGGGGCCACAGTTGAAGTTGTTGAAGTTACCTCCGGGACGGTTGTTGCCATTGGGGCGGTGGAAGTTATTGTTGGGACGGTTGGGATAGTTGGGACGTGGTGCTTGTGGTGGTCGATAAGCAGGCTTGGATGCTAGCTGAAAGATACGAGGCTTCTGGTTGCTGGAACCTTCCTGAGCATTCATCCTCCTCTTACGACCTTCAAACATGGACTTACGCTTGGTCTCCAGCTGGATGGCTTTGTCCACAAGTGACTCCAAATCAAAGAAGTCATGGATAACCAACGCACACTGCAACTCATCATGAAGTCCATTCAGAAAACGCTCCATCTTCTTCTTCTCAGTGTCGGTGTCGTCAGGAGCATACCGAGACAAGTCGGTAAACTCATCCAGATATCCGACCACATCCTTACTTCCCTGCCTCAGCTTACGGAATTCATCCTTCTTCCTCCCAATGAGTCCGCCGGGAATATGCTTCTTGCGGAACTTCTCCTGGAACTCAGCCCAGGTGATAACATAGCCAACTTGCTGGAGAGCCTTGGTAGCTTCCCACCAAGCTCGTGCAGGTCCAGCAAGATAGTGGGTGGCATACAGAACCTTCTCATTTTCTCCCACAGCGGCAACTTCCAGGTTGTTCTCGATGGTGCGGAGCCAATCATCGGCTTCCAGTGGGTGAAGTCCCTTGGAATAGGTAGGTGGGTTGGTCTTCTGGAAGTCGCTTAAGATGGACCGCTGATTTCCATTGCCATTGCCACCATTGTTGTTGTTGTTATTGTTGTTGACATGAGCGGCAGCGATCTGCTGCAGGGCGGCTAGATGAGCTTGACGCTGCTCCTGGGCATTTTGGCGTTCCTCCATAATGAGCGCAAGGAGTTGGGCTGGGGTCGGGTTTGGTGGTGGTGGCGGTGGTCCATCCGGGTTGTTGGTGCGACGAGTGTCCACCATCCTGTAGCATACCGGGTATAAGAGGCAAGGCAAAAAAAGGTTTCGACTAAGGGGAAAATGATGAAGTCGCAAGGAGGTTGATTAATTAAGGACGATATCAAAAATATTTTGCACAAATCACACAAGACTAACACATTCATATAACACAAGCATCACATCAAGGAGTTGACAACATCAAGCTTACAACATTTCCCTACATCTAATGTACATAATACATGGTTTTCAAAAGAACCACTACCTAGACTCGACTAGCGATAGGGGGTCAACATAATCCTACGGTAGTACACAAGTCACTCGCCTACTGAGGTGGAACCTCAGGCTCGGCTGCATCAGCGTCGGACTCGTAGGCAGGCTCCTCGGGGTCCTCCTCCTCGTCCTCGAGAACTGCCTCGAGCGGCTCCTCCTCCTCGTCAACTATCTCCTCCTCGTCCTCGAGAACTGCCTCGAGCGGCTCCTCCTCCTCGTCAACTATCTCCTCCTCGTCGTCCGTCTCCTTGTAGTCCATCTCCTCCAGGTAATCCTCATCATCACTGATGAAGGCGCTGTTCTCCCTGCGGAGATCCTCGCCCTCCTCCTCCATCTCGTTGGCATGGTGCTCCATATCCTCGATCATCTCGTCCTGCTCCGCCACCCTCTTGCAGAGCTTGGCGACGATCTTCTTCAGCTGGGTCCTCCTCTGGAGAAGAGCAATCTTCTCGTGCCGCAACTGCGCCTCTCGCTCGCGACTTTCCTTGAGCGAGATGCGCTCAAAGTGAGCTCGAAGTCTAGCGCTTAGCAGGTCTTCCTGGGTGTGGTAGAGTAGGACCTCCATGTCCAGGATGTAGTCTCCAAACGTCGGGTGTCGAGGGGCCTGAATATGGTGTCCATCATCGGTGCGCCTCCCGTAGAACCGAAAGCGGGAGTTCACCAACTCCGCCTTGTGCTCCTCACAAAGTCGGGCCAGCAACCTCTACATCGCACGACACAGTCCGTCGTCCCAGTGGGCGTCCATAGTGGTGAAGATCAGCATCCTGGATCCGGGAGACTTGAGGTTCCCCCGAACAGACAACTCGATGCGCCAACTCAGGTTTCCGTTGCCGTGAACGTCAACCTGGGCTCCCTGAAACTCAGGAGCGGGGCGACCCAATAGCTTGCTCAACTCGAACAAGTCGCTCTCGAACATCAGCTTGCCATCCTTCTCAACTTGCTTAAACTCGGTGAAATGGAGTGCCATCTACAATTTTAAGTTAGTGAGATGACAAGTGTACAAATTTTTAAATTTAGTGAAATAACAAGTGCACAAAATTTTAAGCTTAATGGGATGACAAGTGTGCAAAATTTAAGGGTACAAGAAAAAATGTAATACTTAATGAGGGTAAAATTTTGCATAAGTGTGAAGGTTGAAGATAAGCAATTTTCAAAAATACTTCACTTCTTAATTTTAGAATTTAACTTTTGTAACTCCTATCTAACGACCATGCTAATCTAAGGTCTCTTAAAGTCAGGATGGCTCTGATACCAGCTCTGTGGGGACCCCGGACTAGCTGTCCGAAATACCCGATTATGCTTAACACAACGATCCCATGATCAGTATGTCGTTGCACATAATCTGAACTGAATACCAAAGTTTACATCCATTACAATAACGAATAAAAGTCTTACACATACGGTCACTTAGACCAAGTCTTACATAGGTGCCTTCATGGGCCAATCCACATTATTCAGCGGAAGCTACGACGTAGTAGACAAGCACATCCTAACGATAACTCGACAGGCAGCTGACTTATGGAGATCCCTAGTTCGCATAGTAGTCGCCATATTCTTCTTCGGCATAGTGCTCCTCTTCGAGATCTGGCTAAGACAATAGCCAGGGACGAAACCAATATGAGTACAATTGGAATTGTACTCGCAAACTACCCCAAAATGAACATGCACCAGTTTTACTTTTATTTCATAAGACTTTTATTTTGTTAAAACCTCTCTATATCTTTATTGAAAAAGGTAAGAAGAATTTCAAAACTTTCCTCCAACAATTCACCATTTTATTTATTTCCCCAAAACTCCTCCTTTTACCAACCATAGCCCTTCATGGTCAAATTTGCCTCCAACAACCGCATACCGATCCTTTGGTATAGTTGTATAAAACATTCTCCGCTTCTTTTTTCTTTTTAAAACTCAAAAATTTGCCAAAAACTTGCACATAGGTTAAAGTAGGGCCTTCCAACTGTCCATGACCGAGGACTCAGCTATTCGAATAGTTTTACACTCTGCAGAGGTAGCACGCTTTTCCCACATCCAGCTGGCAACTCATCGTGTCAGCCACGTCCCGCCATACAAGGTGTATGCGAAGTTGAGTCACCGACCATAGCCTGTCCTTTGCTCATGCTAGTATAGGACCCTGCCCGTATGACACTTTCTATCGACACTCAATCCAGCCCTTCGGAACCTAAGTGTGAGGACTCATAGTTCTGCCCGGCGACCCAAAGGTGGCGTCTTCTATCCTCCTCCTTATTTTTCTCATTTATTTGGAGCGAGGACCCAGGTCGGGGGTAGGTCACCGAACCATCCCCTCATGGAACGGAGTCATCTCCGTTGTTGAGGCATCCCATACTAATATGAGCAAATTATATGACTACGCCCTTGCCCATATGTGGGTAAATATGATCGCACAGGGTATCGGCTGGTCGACGTAAGTACAAAGACACAATGTGTATTTTTCATAAACACCACCATTCTCCATTCTTCACTTCAACACCGACATCTCGGCATTCCATAACCTTCCGAGGGTTTTCAAAGGAGTTTTGAATAAACAATAAATTTTTTTCCATCCTATAGTCTTATATAAACTAACTCATACTTCTACTTAGGGTGGCAAAATAGCTTTTCATATACTTTCGAAAAGGTTTTCAAAATCATTGCTACTCATGAGTAAAGCATGTTATCGAAGTAGATGCAGTTATATTAGGGGTGAAAGCTCAGAGAATAGCTTGCCTTGCTCAGCAAATTTCCCGGGGTCTTGCTCCTATTGTTCGAAGTACTCCCCCTCCTCGCAAGTCTCGGCAACGATCTCGTCTAAACGTCAAACAAGCAATACAAATTATCACTACACTACTCAACCAACATCGCAACATTACAAATCTTAAACCCTTCAAATAGCTACTGCAACACACAAGGCAAACAATTTGAGTTCAAATTAATTGAATTTACCATTATTTAAATATGACTTAAATATGGTAGAAACTAACTACACAAGTTTAATTGCATATCTCAAGTTCTATTGGTCACAAAAATACAAACTAAAATTCTACAGAGAGCTACTGACATCTAGAAGACAACACTATTGGATTTGGATTAATTTGAGTTACCAAATTTCCTATACAATTATTTTATTACAGAAGCTTTTTAATCAAGTTTTAGCTACTATCTAAGTTCTGTTGATCACAAAATTAAACACTTTTAGGGGTAACTAACACTGATTAAATGTGATCTAACAAAATCTTCTTATATTTACTAATTGGAGGCACCGTAGAAAGCACCACGTTAATCCTAGAATTTTAAAGATTTCATCCGTACGATTAACCTATTATTTGTTTACAGCAGTTGGATGTTTTAATTAGCTCACGCACGTTGTCCCGCATGCGCGAAACGTTATTTCTCTACTTCCTCTTCGTGACACCCTTGGAAAAAGAAAAGAAATCATAGAGCCTCCTTCCTGACCTAGCGCTTAGCACATGGAAACATGGTGGAAAAGCAGTCTCCGTATCTTTGTGGCCTTCCGGCCGGGTATAATTGTGTGGCCGGCGGAAGCGACAACTGAAGCTGGCGAGAACCCAACGGATCAACTACGCCAACTAGGTACGATCCGCCTTCAGCCTCCGGTGTTGGTCGGCTGCCCTTTTCTTATCTACAATTCTGAGGTAAGCTAATCTCTCTTCTAAAATTCAGACCGTGACCTTTTCTCATCTACAGGATCGGAAAAGACTTGGCACCAGTAAATATTGATATGTCTCTAACGTTATTGTTTCTTTCTGCTATTCATACGTGACCATGAATAGTTGGCTGATCTATATGTTTATGATTTCCTCATGGCAAGATTGACTCCATGTTGATATAAACGGAGCTGAGTTTTACTGAGATTCTGTGTGAGTAATTATGCAGTGTGGCAGATGTAGAACACATCAAACAGCTTAGCATGGAAGAAATCGTATGATTCAGTTTACTATTTGCATATGGATCAGACCAAAATCTGTTGCTCTAGATATATATTACCTATACGTAAGTAGGTTAATAACACTATCCACGTCAGATCTGTGAAGGAATTTTCAGCGTTGGCAGGAATTGGTACTCTGAGGCAAGCAGCATGGTCTTTTCTTTTCCATCTGCTTATTCGATCTGGCAAAGACGAGACCACGCATTCTTTCAGGGAGGACGATTGAATTCAACCCTTGAATTTTGATTTGTTGTAAAAACAGTGATTTTTTCGTTTTACAGTACTAGAGGCATGGACGTGCTGTATATTTACATTGATTACCTCACCCTACATGTATTTATATTTCAGTTAATTTAATTGCAAATTATCTGACAAAACTTCAATACTCCCATTGCACAGATTTACATTGTCACTTTTTTTTTGTAGAGCACGGTGGTACACGAGTATATAAAGGAAACTCAAGGTGGAAAAAGTATGTTCAGATTCGGATCAGTTAATACGTTAGTAAGTTTCGAGGTCACTGGAATGACCTATGTATTACTTTTAATTGTACGTTTTGGTCAAATAATCCAATAGAGCATGCATATATCATAAGGAGAAAATAATGCACATGTTAGAATTATTTTTCTCAGATGCAGTGTAAGCATGCTACTGCTCAAGTTTTTTCTTTGTTCACGGGGTGCAAACTACACAAATGTTTACATTATTAACAAGGTACTATTTCTACTCATATGGAGGTTTTCTTTTGGTAGGATTTCATGCCAACTTTTTCAAAATATGTACACCATGGTCAGTTGGAACATTTAACCATGCTACCTCGAAATTACTATGGTAATGTTGAATTGAACACACCATTTAGTGCAATGCTTTCCAATCTCAGTATCTCATATTTCAAAGTTCAAAATGTGTACTGAAATAAAAAATATTTAAAGAAATGATATAATACAATAGGTGGGACTATTCTATGGCTTTTCGATGGAGAAATATTTCTCCTGCAGCCGGAATAGTTTTGCAGTGCAAGGTACATATAAAGTTCGTACCTGCATTAATTCCAGGAGTTGATCCTTTGATTATTTTATGTTTGAAGTTCTATGAATGATGGTATTTGTTTTGGATGGAGATCTATTCTCTTGCTGTTAGATAAATTTTGCACCGGAAGATACATACATAATTTTCAACCATTTTAATTTTGAAAAGTTAAACAGTTCATTATTTTTGTGTCGTACTTTTGGAATTAAGTCGTTATAAGTGTGCAAAAATAATTCATAGTTTATACAAATGAAAATGTACAACTAACAAATTTCATGGAGTTGTGAAAACTTTCTGGGAGTTTAAAAGTTCTCCTAAGTTTAGTATATTACTTTAATTTTTAAATAATGCATAAGTAGCTATAATTTGAAATATTCGTTCAGGTTTAACCAAACAAATTCCTATTTGATTGTTAAATTTCTACATATCTTTGGAGTCCTTTGTGTTGCTTCCACAATTTTAGTAAATCAACAGACTTTCAATACAATCGATAGACCCGTGCGAATGCACGGGTTGACGACTAGTTGGTTCTAACTCAATTGGATTAACCATTAATTTTCTATAATTGTTTCAGTACAGAAGGGTTTGCTAATTTTAATCTAATGCTAAACAAATACCATTGCTTAATTAATTCTACAAAAATTAGGGAAGCTAAGTGATTACAGTACTAAGCTAACAAAATTGGATTGGATTTATTTGGGTTAATAGATCATCATAAACAAACAAGTTTATATTTTAAACCTTCCGTGGCACTTTTAATACTACATATTTGTTATTAATCTGAATCACATGAAACCACTTGGGTTGGTTAAATAATTTCATAAGCTATCCAGAGAATTTTGATTCGATTTATTTGGACTTATAAATCTCGAGATATTGAATTTCAAAGTTGGATCCGGTACTGATTTTTCCAGGAAATTTAAATTAGAAAACTTCTCTGTTCTGGATAATGTTGAGAATCCTGACGGGTGGGGTCCACTCATCAGTGACTTAACCAGAAACATCTCCCACGCGGAGAAATGTTTAAAACGCTGACTGTGGGGTCTGCCAGTCAATGTCTCTCCTAAACGAATCGGTACGGTACCGTGGTCTAAGATCCAACGGCTCACGGTGGCCGCGAACGGCGACGACCTAAAATGGGTGGCGCCGCCGTGCCGGCGACGGCGAGGGGCTCGATTCTCTCACCTAGGGGCTCTGGAGATGGCGTGGATGATGCAGATCGATTGCGGCGGCCTGGGGAAGCTTACTGGAGGAGTTGCACTTCCTGGGATGGTCCAGATCGTCGGCGGCGAGCAGCTCCACTTCCGCGGCCACGACACGTCGACGGCGAAGCGTTCCTGGGCATTCCTGGGCACGACAGAGGTGGGCAAGTGAGTGCGGTGAGCTAGAGAAGCAAGATAGAGGGTCCAGAGCGAGAGAAAGAGCAGCAGCAGCACGGCTGCGGGTCGTCTTCAACCTCGGGACAGCCGAGCTTGGAGCACGGCCACGGGCAGCAGCAGCTTCGCTGCAGTGGCTCCGCCACTAGTAGGGAAACCCTATATAGGTAGGTGGGCACTCTGTGGCGCACCCTTAATTGGTGCGCCACAGAATTATTTTTTGTGGCGCACCAAGCCCGGTGCGCCACAGAAAGTCACATTTATGTGGCGCACCAAACCACATGCGCCACAGAAATTAGACATTCTGTGGCGCACCAAGCCTGGTGCGCCACAGAAAGACACATTTCTGTGGCGCACATGGCCAGGTGCGCCACAGAAAGTTATCTGCGCGCCCTCCTGGCGGTGCACGGGTGAGTGGAGAGTGAGGGAGAGACAGTGGTGAGGCGTGTGGAGAGAATGCGAGGCTTGAGGTGAGCTAGCTTGGAGGCCGGTCCATGGTGGTCACGGTGTAGGAGAGGTGCAGAGAGTGGGAGAGCTCGCCATTGACGGGCTGGGCAGTGCGGCCAATCCACTTGCATCGCATTCAATCTCAAATGTCTTAGAGAAATCCGGAAGGGCAAGGAGTGGTGCTTCGGTTAATAACCGTTTGAGCTCATTGAAAGCAAAATCATGTGCATTGCCCCAAATGAAAGGTACATTCTTCTTTGTAAGTTCATGGAGGGGGCAAGCAATTGTGGAAAAATCCTTGATGAAACGGCGGTAAAATCCGGCAAAACCAAGAAAACGTCTCAACTCCTCAAGTGACATCGGAAAAGGCCAAGTCCGAATTGCTTGTATCTTTGCATCATCAACTTCAACTCCATCCGAAGAAACAACAAAACCCAAGAAAACAAGTTTGTTGGTGGCAAAAGTGCACTTAGAAAGGTTTGCATAAAGCTTTTCATTGCGAAGAACCAACAAAACTTGAGCAACATGAGAAGTGTGCTCTTCCAAAGACTTGCTATAGATAAGGATGTCGTCAAAGTATACCACAACAAATTTGCCAATAAAAGGACGCAAAACATGATTCATGAGACGCATAAAGTAGAAGGTGCATTGGAAAGACCAAATGGCATGACGAGCCACTCATAAAGACCAAGCTTTGTTTTAAATGCGGTCTTCCATTCATCACCTTCACACATGCGTATTTGGTGATATCCACTTTTAAGATCAATTTTGGAGAATATAGCGGAACCACAAAGCTCATCAGCATATCATCAAGTCGAGGGATAGGATGGCGATACCGAACGGTTATGGCGTTGATGGGGCGACAATCCATGCAAAGGCGAAGAGTGTTGTCGTGCTTGGGTACCAAGATGACGGGCACGGCACACGGACTCAAGCTCTCGCGGATGTGTCCCATGGCAAGAAGTTCTTGTATTTGCCGCTCGATCTCCTTTGTTTCTTCGGGGTTGGTGCGGTAAGGAGCGCGGTTTGGTAGCGGTGCGCCGGGAACAAGGTCGATGCGGTGCTCGATTCCACGTAGAGGAGGTAGTCCCGGTGGCACTTCTTGAGGGAAGACATCTTCAAAGTCCTTCAAAAGAGACAACAAAGAAGGAGGAAGGTTTGTGAAGTCGTTAGTCATAGAAACTTCACCCTTGCATATGAGCACATAGTGTAGGGTGGATGGGTTCTCTCTCAACTCCCTCATCTCTCTCTTTGTGGCAAATAGTGTAAGTTTTGTGGGAACTCTCTTTGAAGTGTCACACTCATTTGGCTTGTGGCTCTCACTCACTTTATGGTGGGTCTCTCGCTCACCACTCATCTCACTAGACGAACGATCTTGTTGTGCCCTTGCAATGGTCTTGGCGTTGTCGGCGATGACTTGACTTGGTGTCATGGGACGAAGGACGAAGGTCTTGTCGTTGTTCTTGAAGCTATAGTAGTTTGTTCGTCCATCATGCATAGCACCCTTGTCAAATTGCCATGGACGCCCAAGGAGTAAGTGACAAACGTTCATAGGCACAACATCACAATCAACCGTATCTTCATAGGCTCCAATCTTGAAGGACACTTGCACCATGTGTTGAATCTTGACGGCTCCGGTATCACTCAACCATTGCACATGGTAGGGATGTGGGTGCTTCTTGAACTTCAAGTTGAGCTTATCACAAAGTTCTTTGCTCGCTAGGTTGTGGCAACTTCCACCATCTATGATGACCTTGATGGACTTTCCATTGATTCCCGCTCTTGTTTGGAACAAGTTGCATCTTTGGTCTTCTTCCACTTGAACATTGGTGGTTAGAGCTCTTGCCACAACCAAGGAAGGGTTGTTGTCGCCATCACAATAGATCTCACTTTCTTCTTCTTGAGCACTTTGCATTGTGGCGACCTTGTTCAAAGCATTGTACTCATCTTCACTCATAGATTCATACTCTCCCATGTCATTGATGATCATGACCTTCTTGTTGGTGCACTCAAAAGATTTGTGCCCTTGTCCGCCACACTTGTAGCATTGCAATAGTCTTGTGCCGGACGAAGATCCTTGAGGCGCCTTGGAGGGAGGTACTTTCTTGAAAGGTTGAGGCGCTTGAGGTGTCGAAGTAGAGACTCTTGGAGGACCTCGTGTGTTCGCTTGAGGAAGAGCTTGTGAAGGTGTAGGAGTTGACGAAGAAGGCTTGTTGGCGAAGAATGCCTTTGTCTTGAGGTATTTGAGCTCTTCAAGCACGTGGCGCTCGGCCTTGGAAGCTTGATGTACTAGCTCTACCAAAGAGGCATATGGTTGGAACTCCACGATCTTCTTGATTGGATAGTTGAGGCCATTCATGAAACGAGCCATGGATTGCTCTTCGTACTCGTTGACATTGGCTCTCATCATGGAGATTTCCATTTCCTTGTAGTACTCGTCAACCGACTTCAAACCTTGCTTCAACTCTTGCAACTTCTTGTATAAGTCTCTAGTGTAATGGCTTGGCACGAAGCGCTTGTACATTGTTTCTTTCATTTCAACCCAAGTGTCAATTGGTTGTTGGTGGTTAGCGACGCGAGCATCTTGTAGTTGTTCCCACCACAAGAGGGCATACTCTTCAAACTCCATCGAGGCTAAGGCAACCTTCTTGTTGTCGGAGAAGCGTTGCACACGGAAGATCTTGTCAACCTTGAGTACCCATGAGAAGTAAGCTTCCGGATCACTTGTGCCGTAGAACTTGGGTATGTCAAAGCGGACGTTGGTCAAGTCATCATAGTTGTCACCATGAGCACCACGTGGGAATGCACGTCCACGTCTCCTTCGATTGAGTCCATCACCATTGTGTTGGCTTGACTCGTTATCACTTGACTCGGCGATGGTGTGTTGGCGATCATGTGGAAGCTCTTGACGAGGCGCATGTTGAGGAGGTAGCTCTTGTTGAGGAACGGGTTGTTCGACATTGTTCGCATTGTCATGGTTTTGATGACGTGGCCTTGGAGGATGACGAGGGTGACGTCCTTGTTCACCAAAGTCATTCGCACCCGGAGCGCCATTGTCATTAGCCAATGGGTCATGACGATCACGTTGTTGCGGTGGTGGTGATGGCATGCGTTCATGACGTTCAACGTTTTGGTGAGGTTGCTCTTGATGCGCATTGGCATTGTTCGCGTGAAGATCATGTGGTTGTTCAACGTGAGGAGGAGGTCGTTCATGGGCGTCGCGCCTTGGATCATGTTGACGTTCTTGTCGAGGTTCATGACGACCATGACGTGCTTGTGTCGACCTTGAGGTGCTTCTTGTACGGCTTGAGTGTGAAGACTCGTTGTCGCACAAGGTTGTTGATAGCTTCGGTCAACCGCTCCATATTTGCTTCTTGAGCATGCATGCGGTCGTTGAAGGTGTTCTCTTGATTTTGAAGACGGCGCTCGTAGCGTCCTAGGTTGTCACGAAGAAAGTGTCGCATGCCAACAAGCTCCGATTGTGTGACATAGCCATGATCACCGCGAACTCCACCATGGATTTCCTCATCCGAGCTTGAGCTTCCGTTTGTACTTCCCCTAAACATTTTCTCAAGATCAAGTGAGATGTGTGATAAAGAAAAACCAAGACAAACTATATCCCAAGAATAATGTAGCTTGAGAGGAGAGTATCCGGTTCTAACACCCAACACACACACTTATGAGGATAGGAAGGTATGAAGTGGCAAACGAAACAAGCAAACCCGACAAGTATATTGTCAAAGGTAGAGAAAATCCACAATGATCAAATTACCAAAGAAACTCCAACCACAAAGTATCAAGAAACACACACAAAAGCGAATAATGGGGTTGGGCGACCAAAGGGCGAGCACTCGAAGATAGACAACCTAACGAAGACTACGTGCTCAAATGTCACCCAACACAAGAAGGACGCTAGCTCAATTGCTTTTTGTGGGCAACGGATTTGCACAAGAGTTAACACTCACACTCACTTTGGCGGTCTTAGCTTTGTCGCAACCTACAAGAGATGAAACTTGGCACCACTTGATTCTTTTCTTTTCTCTCTTTTTTTTTTGATTTTTGCTTTTTGACGATGATTCCTTCTCTTTTGCTAGTGCCAAGCTCTCTAACGATACACACTCGCCAATACTTGAAGACAAACACTCAACACGTGCAATGCCTCGCAATATCACCGAGCTAGTCCAATAGGTCAAGGCGCGAAAGGAAGAAGGGCTCACAACGGATATGATGGTGGGGAAATGTCGAGTCCTTGGTGGCGTCGTCGCTTGGCGTTGAAGATGCGTGCTGCGGAAGCTTGTCGATGTCGTAGACGTAGGGCACACCAAGAAAGGACTCAAACCAAAGAGGAAATGCCAAAACGAACCGAGGAAAAAGAAAAAATTTCGGCCAAATTTTGAAAACCCGGTAGTACCGGCCTGGCCCGGTAGTACCGGCCTGCCCGATTTCTGATGGTTGACTTTCGATTTTGGGCGGAAATTGGACCCGAGAAATCCTCAAATTCGTGGGAAATTGGCAAAATTAAGGCTAGGGAACGCAAACAAGGGTGGAGGGGGTCCTAAAGCAACAGATCCATGGACAAAAACTACCAAAAACGCAACGAATCGACAGATCGGCTCGAATCAAGGCAAGGCTATTTTTGGTGGAAATTTTCGAATTTCTCAAAAACGAAGAAAAATTTGGTGGATTTTGGTGGAAACACAAATCAAATCCGTGTCAACCTAGAGCTCTGATACCATATGATGTGGGTAGGTCCCGATTTTCACGGATTTGTGCGGAGGGATGAAGAACACGAAGAACACGCGAAGAACGAAGAACACAAAGAGGGGAAATCAAACACACAAGGGTAAATAGCAAGTAGCAACCCGGCAAGACTCGATTGGTAACAAATCCCCGAGGGCAGCCCCCAATCCTCCTCTCCCAAGCACACCTTACTCTTAGGATTGTTTGTCCAATTGGTCAATCCAACCAATCCAACCTAGCCACCTAAAGATGGAAGATTAGCAAGTAATCGCAACTACAAGCGGAGCCTTGGTATCCACGCAGGGATCTTCTCCTCAAGAGGAGGCCTTGGTTCATCTCCACATGTGGAGGCCTTGAGTCATCTCCATAGGAGGAAAGAGACACTTTGAGAAGAAGGAGCAAGGCTCTACTTTAGTTCCCAAATCATAGTCTAACCCTAACCCTAGGAAGGGGACGAACTATTTATACTCTAGATCCAAAGGGATAAGATTACAAGGCAAAAGAGCCTTTCCAGCGTGCAGATTCGTCCGCAGCGGTAGTACCGGTATGAACCCGGTAGTACCGGACTGGCGGTAGTATCGGGCTACTACCGGGGTCACTACCGGGTTAGAACCCGGCGACACCAGGAGCTACCGGGGTGGTCAGATGCGGTAGTACCGACCCCGGTAGGAGCTTGAGCAGGTGACACGTCAGGGTGGGGCGGTAGTACCGGGTCTGGCCCGGTAGTACCGCCTAAAGCTGTTTGAACTTCATCTTCTCCTTCTTGGCTGCTCTCTTTGCCATCTTCTTGGGTCTTCTCTCGGTCATCTTCTTCACTCCATTGTGGGTCGTCGTCAAGGTGGTTCCTGAGTATGCACAAAGTATCCGAATGAAGTAGCAACCCATTCAAAGGAGTGTCGAGATCACACATAGATAGGAGTGAATTCACCTTATCATGGAGAGCTTTGATTCTTGCTCTTGTCCTTGGGCCACTTGTTGTAGAAGACGTAGGTTGGGCTACATCAGTTTAGTTGAATAGTTGCTTGATATTTTCGTATCTCCAATGTAAAGGTTTACCAATAGCAAGTGGAAGTGGTTAGTCTAGAGGGTTTCATCCATCAAACGCTCTCCCAAGGTGAACAAAAAGAGAACTAGCCAAAACAATAAATTTGAACACAGCAAATTGTAGCTGGCATTACACCTGTTTTCAAATTTTCCTTTGGTTATACTACGAGGAAGCGGTTGTGGGTCAGGAAATGTGGCTGCAGAGAGTGAATATGTTTCACTTGTTGGGACTGGCATGGTGTCAGGGACGTCGAGAAACCCTATTGGTTATGCAGATTGGATATCCGATGGAGGCCAGAATGTAGGAGGAGATGGTTTGCTGAGTTCTGTAATTCAGTCAACTGTACAAGGGTCATGTGTGCATAGAGTTGGGACAGATAGTTCCACAATTGTGAGTGATACTTTGAGGGGTGGACGTCTGTACAATGAAGTGCCAATTAGTGGTGTCCCTTCGAGAGGCACACTGGTTGTGTCCTCTTGTGCGCATGGTGGACCTGTGTTTAGTCCTGTGCCACTAAGGTGTGTGCCAGTGAGAGGTTTTGTTGCAGAGTGTTCAGACCATTTGTCGATTGGGATTGAACAAAATGAAAGAAATGTTGGTCAAGGTGGGAGCAAGCCACTGGAACCCTTCGCCATGCCTAATGTTGTGATGACTAGTAGTCCATGTATTGTTACACCGATGAGAGAGGATTGGGAGCTGCTCCGTTGTTTGGTTTCTACCGCGCTTTGACATGAACTAGCTCCAGCTCGAGGCCCATCTACGCCAGGTACATACCCAAAAAGTGGTTAATTATGTCCCAGATACTTTGTTTGTGAACTAAGACAGACGTCCATTAATAATTTGTACAAAGAAATAACATGGACCCTTATGAACAGCTGGGTACAATACTCCATCACCCAATGGAATGAGGATAGGTGGTGAATACATCTCAAATGCGATAGGTCAGAATGATGTTGACATGAGAATTGTGGGAAGCAGTGGTATTCAAGGTAATTGATATCTATAATTGTTATCTAGCATTTTAATGCATAGTACGATTCAAAAATGGATGAAATGTTCATTTGCTACAGATCGTAGCAAAGCTGTTTGCAACGTTGACTGGAGCCAATCTCGCTGCCGAACAAGAGAAGTATGGACATTCTGTTTACTGCATGTGCTAACCGCGAGATCATCGTCTACTCATCATCGAATAGTTAGTTTCCATAAAATTTTAAACTACATTGATCTATTTTATGCGCTATTTTCTGCTGCGATTCAAAAAATGGTAAAATGTCATTGACTGTGCTTTTTACAAAAAAATAGGGAGAAGGCCAGAATATGGAATGCATGTTGAACCAAACTACGTACGGGTTTACAAGAAAAAGGATTTCAACGTGTGCAAGGTCTATGCCCATTTTCTAATGGGTTTCAGTATGATTCCCCCCTGAAGATGCTGCACTCGCAGGATACAAGGAGATGGTCTTTTGCGATCAGCGGTCGATTATCAATTAAGGGGAATGAACAAAACCATTGATTATATGTGTGTGCAACCTCTAATGACGGGTTTTAACTGACTATGTCAGGCTGTGCATTATTCATACTAAACCCACTCTTCTTAAGATGAGTGGTACAGAATGTCTGACAGCATTCCACAAGATGGGGGCCCGGACAGATAAAGGATTCGAATCAGTTCGTCGGATTCTGAAGGCGGCTGATAAGGCCTGGTACCCGGTTCCAGACATGTCCAGGTTTAGGCATTACATGCCTAAAGAATGGATGGTGTGTGTTTTATAAAAACTAATGTTTCTTTTTGGAATGTATTATGGTGAGATAACTTCGAACCATTTGTGCTGTAGGAAGTTGTGCTTGGGGGGGCTAACTATGCAGCACATCATGGAATTAGGGACATGTTCATGTGCCCAGACATAGACTACGACATTGAGACTTGTCATATTCTAAGTGTGGTTATATAACTGTTGCGTGGTCAATATTATCGAATTCTATACTAAATTTTAGACGTTGATTTGTGAATCATTCTACAGATTTGGATGCCTCACAAGAGGGATGACGACACATATGTTCTATACGGACTTGACCGGAACTTGGAAATGGTTCATGTTATTGACCCAAAGAGGACATGCATGGGCCACGATCTGCTTAAAAGAGTCCATAGGGAAATACGTGTGAAAATAGTGGACGCATTTGTTGCGTGTACAAGCGCTTCTATGATGACTGGGACCTGAAGAAAGATGATTTCACATTCAAATACCATGAAAAGTTGAATGCTCCAAGCTCGGAGTGAGTTATATACCTATTTACCTAGGATCTAAAAAATGATATAAGGACCTAACCTTCTTGTGCGATCATTCCAGCCGTGAGACGGGGATGTACGTTGTTTACTACATGATGAACTTCATCGGTTGGGCTTTGGAGGATACCGCAGATGAGGTTAGTTAGTTGTTTATTATTGTTAGGGGGCAGGCCTAAATTTTGAGATAATGATCTTGTCCTCGAATGACACAGGATCATTTGGTCCAACTTAGAACTAAGCTGCTCAACATGGTGCTTAACATGCCTGGTAACCAGGGGCATCCTCCTGTGAAAGTAGCGGACCCAGATATCTGGGGTGACTCGTATGGGTCGGACTAATGGGGCAATGGTTCAAACTATGTAGCAGCGGTGAAAAACTTGTGATGTGGTACTTGCTAAGTGGTTTATTTGTAACGGTACTAAGTTAAGTTATGCATTTGTAATATGGTACTAGGTTGATGCTGTGTTTGAACAGAAATAATCCTGCTTGTGTTTCGATGTGGATCGCAAATGAGTGTTCTAAAAAAACTGAATGCAATTTCAACTTTCGATCCTTTTTTCAAAAAACAATATTCGTTGTGAAGTGTTGTGGTAGTGCAAACCAATTTGTCTTTGCAAAAAAATCCTTGATTTATATAATAATGATGAAAACAAATCATGTGGTGGTGGTGCAAACGATTTTTCCTTCGAATGATAAACATATTCGTGTCACGGATAAGGATTTTTTGAATGTCATGTCATGAACAAATGGATTGATGCTAAGATTCGCATATCATGATGTGTTTGATAACCAAGTACTTAGTTGCAAAGCAAACAGGGTGCGATCATATGCTTGAACTACTGTGGTTATTACAATCCATGAGAAGTTTGAGCCATACTAAACAATCTAGAAAGGGAAATGTGCTTCGGATGGGCGGTTAACTTGCTTGTCTAGAGTCCTCACCGACTTTTCTTCAATATATCGTAGATGAGAACCATTTGTCTTTGCATGAAATCATGTTTGGAGGAAATAAATTTATGATTGGGAATTGCTGCAAAATTAATTTTGCTGTGAGGTAAAGATATTTACGTGTGCTTTATAGTGACGGATGATTAATATAGTTTGGCGTGGTGCGGTGTGAAAGGGTTTACAAATGTTATGTTCCATATAAAATAGCAAAACTGATAGATTTCATAATAAACACATTAATGTAGGTTGATGTTCTTATGTTTGAAGATGTACAAACGATGCTGGTAGAAAAAGTAAATGTGGTGTGCTTTGTGAAATGTGATGGGGAACTAACCAGTCTGGGGACTACTTTTCCATGTCTCCGACCAACTCTGAAGGGATATCAGCCAAATTGCCTTCAATACTAGCAACATGAACTAGTAGGAACCCTTTCTCATTCGAAGTTGATTCCTGCATATATTACAAGTGATAGTTGTTCCTCAAGCGATGCTCCGTCTGGTACTTAGCAATACAAAGAATCTATGAAAAAAATGACTTTACACTGCTTGACAACACTTACATCTGATAGTTTTTCCACAAGCGATGTTCCATTGAAATGCCTAGCAATGTGGATTATGTAGATACCTGACTCTTCCCTATATGGAAAAACATAAAAAGTGGACGAATTTTGAGATAATGGACATTATGCAGAAAAATATGACTGGTTCATAGAAGCGTTGAAGAGGCGAGACTCACGGGGTAAATCTAGACGATGAAAACGAGTGGTATTTCTTCTTCCAGTTAGTGCATTCGACTGGCCATACGGGGAAAAACTTGAATAGAGCGACATGAATCTTGCCAGCAATTGTCTCGTGTAACTTCTTTTTCGCAGGGGAGCTAGGGATATTCGATGCAGGGTCAAATATATTTATAACATTCTTCAACATATCCCATGAGTAAAGGCACCAACCAGACTGAGGATAATGGGGACGTGTAGCTGCAGGGGGAGAAGGTTTAGAAAACCGGGTGATATTGAGTAGGAATGAGCTACCAAGCCATTGTACGTACCATTCTGCAGTTGCATAAATTGTATGTGATGTCATCGCCTACGAACTGGGACTGTATTGACTTGAGCTGCCATGCAATGTCCCCAGAAAGAATCCTGGTCTGTTGTCGAACAAATTGATTTCAGACGCAAGTGAATAAATTGGATTGAGCGGCATACAGCAAAGATGTCGATTACCGCGAAATCAACTTCAAACAAATGGCGCCAGGCGTCGTTCAATCCATGGTATAAAATGTTTGTGTAGATTTGGCGGAGCCTCCAGAATATGATAGAACAGAGTTCATGTTCTAGCATGTTGCTGCCAACAAGTTGTGTAATGACGCACGATACCGATATAGAAATCAAACATGGTTTGAGATGCGTTACAAATGACTTGTTAGTTTAGGACAATGATGACTTAATGATAGTGATCTTCCATTGATTTTATGAGAACAACATGTGTACAAACAATGTACCTGAGACTATCATCAGATGGTAACGAAGAAAGAATTTTGCAGAATTTGTCGTGGGTAGCAATGGATGGGTAGTTGATGTCTCTTGATGCTGTCCAGTGTAGATCTGCGTACCTGCTCTAGTGCACATCGTTCATAAAAGGTAAGTGCTCACAGCTCTGTTCAATCAGTACAACGTCAGATGGCGGTTGTGCGTCATCGTTCAGCATTACGATAGTAGAAATAATGGTCTCGGTCCATGTTTTCACTGATTCTGCAGTGGAAGGGGCAACTAATGGTTTGAGTGTTAGGGGTGTTTGGACGTCCGCATATCCTGTAGGAAAAAATATTACGGTTCCATGAATTGTCGTACTTGCGCTGAACTATTCCATGAATTTCAAAAGATTACGGTTATTAGTTGTATACCTGCACTTCTGACCTCTGTAAGCTGATCTGTTGTCTCAAATGGATTAAATGTATCAGGAGAACATGCAACCAATGGCTTTAGTTTCTTAGGGGTATTCAGGTTTGGGGAAGAGTGCGATGTGCATGAATGATGAAGCGTTTGTTAGGATTCAAAGCAAGAGACTGATAACGTGCATGTTTGATCAGTGCAGGGTATACCTGGAGATGGAGTGGGCGTGCTTATGGCGTTGTCTCGGATGATGCCCTAACCCTTTTGTTCATGGTGGATGATGAGCTCTCAACTGGATGGGGAAGAATTAGGTAAGTACAAATAACAATTGCAGAAATCGGAAGAGACGATCGGTGATTAAAATGCAGATAGTTACCGTCTGATTCGTCGAGGTGCAGACGACGACAGAACAGATTTGGTCTTGTGGATGCATCCCCTTGAGACATTTTCTGTGCTATGCACGGCGCTCCACGGAGGCTGCAGCAAATGCACGCTTCAGACAGTGTAGAAACCATCTTATCAAAAAATCATGTGTTCTCCTGGTGCATATGGTTCTTGATTGCATTACATTGCTGGAATACAACCGCGTTGTGATGCTTGAGCATTATACCAATCTCAATAGATGCCTGTCGATAACAGAAAATCAAAAAATGTCGTGGTTGCAAATGACAAATTGATGTGAAGATTTGTAGTTTCATGAAGATTGTACCAACTGTGGGTATATGTCCGTCATGTAGTTCCCAAAATCAGAACCATTGACAGCGGAGTTGGTGCCGATGACTTGGGAGGGTGTGTTAATTATAGTAGCATTGGGCAGGTTCTTGATGGGGGCCACAGCAGCGAGAGGTTTTACAGGTAAAGCCTTAGCCTTGACAGGATTGTTGTTGGCAATCACAGCTGAAGGTGGGTATACAAGTGAACCCTTTCCCTTAGATTCTGTTGCGCCGTGTTTAGGGGGGAGTAACTGAGGAGCGACGGGTGTCATCCTATCTGGCTGGATGTCCCACATGCTCCTTGTGTAACATATCTGATCAGCCTGGCGTATCTGTGAACAAAAGATGCAGGCAAATTAGATATGTAAAACAGTTAAATATGCGGACCATATGGTATCTGCAACCATATTGTGGATCATGTATGTCGCGACTACCACATGGTATACCAAACACTTTGTGTACGTCAGCAGCCCAGAACCTAATCCTCCTCTTTTGATCTATGACTATGGATCTGGTTGGGACATCTATTCTAGCCATGATCCATTTACTGAACTTAGGTTTAACTAGGCAAGATGAGGTAACTTGAGCAGCCCAGAAAAACCAATTTCTTCTAGAAGGAATTTCTTGTAATCACTTAGCTCTGATATGATAGAAACAACCTTCTGGACTGAGGTTCGGGACGTTGTCGACGGTCCATGAACGCTATTGCCGAATGCGTTATCTTGCATAGACGATCCACCTCGATCAGGACTGCCTGTGCTCGATTGATGAGAACCGTTATTTGGACAGGAGGACGAACCCATGTACTGTGGAATTAAGGATATATTTAGTGACGCAATGAAATAAACGAACCAGAACTGCATGACCTGTTAACGTAGCAACTGAGCTTTGCAAAAATGTACCTTAGTTGTTCTCCGGTGAGAACTCCGGCGAGAAGAACAGAGAGGGACTCTGGAACGGTTTGAACAACACCCACCCATGTGAAACGTGGTGCTCGTTTCTAGTTGAGGCGTAGTTAATGTGACTAGAAATTGGATGTCGTAGTAAAAGGGGGGCATTAAAAAAGGTTGACAAAGTAGACAGTTCTTTTACTCCATCGAAGACCATTGTTACAGGCGGTCATTACATAAACCCGATGTTGGTTAACCGAATAAGCTAAAAATGGTACTTGTGAAGATTAATGTGCTGATTACATTGCTCGAGCTCGGAACATAAAAGACGCTATCCTTGCTGCTGATAGCATCGAACTACTTGTGCTACCATTGATGCTAAACCTTGATGAAAAAACAATGATCACCATCGCAAGCATTGCTAACCCCTTGAACATAAAATTCTTCATTTCGGAGTGGTGCTGGAGAAGCAACGCATAAATGTCTCCAGATGAATCTGCGGACAGAGCCGGACGAAATACATGCCCCCATCAAGCACGAAGATAGTCGACGTACGCGCTCTCCCATTTCTAGAAACTGCAAGCGCCAGCTTGAGCGCGGACATGAAGATGGGTTGTTGTCAAAAAGGGGATCGAGATCTGTACATAGAAATGAACTATCCTGAAGAAAATACACTTACTCCTTGAAAATGACACTTTTAGAAGTGCCTGCCTTGGTTCTTGGAAGTGTTGGATATGTACCACTCAGTGAAACCTTGGTTGCACCTAGGGCATCATATGAGAGGAAGGGGGCGATGTCTTCCTGCGCATCGTGGTTTGTTGCAACACCAGAGGATGCTGAGATCTCCGTTATCATTGCGATGAGGGTGGAGAATCAGTAAAAGATTGTGAGTAGTGAGAGGGTATGAGGGAAGAACAGGTAGGAGAGGGCAGGACGACGATGGGGAGTGGGAGGGGGATTAAGATCGAGTTGTGCTGGAGAAGAAATGGTTAACGGACACAACGTCTCGGCATTAAATTGGGCTTACGTCACTCTAGGGGGCGGTGGTACAGGAAGCGAGGGATATGCGCGATGTGTACGGAGGGAAATACGAAAGGGGTGGGCTGAAATACGGTGGGGCGAGGAATCGTGACCCTGCGCTCCTAACGAAGGGGATGTGGGTTTCTAGGGGGCGTCGCCGGGTGCCACAACGTATTTTCATAGTACAATAGCGCTTATTAGTGTACAATGTAACTAAGAAGTACAAATAATTATGGTGCACCGGTGTAGCGCACCGTGAACTTTTTACCAGCATCAAAGCACGGCCAAATCAGCTCTCCATGTCCACCTTGCAACGCTTCCGCTTCCGCCATTTCTCTCCAGCGAGGGCCCACAAAAAATACTATCTCCTTCATTTCTGATAGGAATGTTGTAGGCGTGTCCATTTGACATGGTCAACTTGACCATAGACGTGGTCTCCTTCTCCATAAAGATGTTGATATGCTTTACGACTTCACGCCTTGCGAGGCAGGGGATGCACTGAGCAAAATTAAAAACAGAATTAGACATTTCTAGCTGGGAACAACTAATAACAACTAAGCTAGGCACAATGTTGAATTAGATATATACCGTGTTAGATAAGAAGCTATGTGAAAGCTCTGTGTTGAATAACCTGGAGCGCCCCCTTAGCATGGTGAACTCAGGGTATCGAACCACCTTTGAGCATGCACTTAGCCTCTTGTCTCCACACTTGGCGCACATGTGATCCATTTAGACAACCTAATACGAGAAGTTGAAGGCGTGTATATTAAACATAAAGAAAATAGACACGAAGAAGTCCATTGGATACATTAAACAGACATCATGATGAAAAAATACCATAAATTTGATCTCTAGATAACATGAGTACGATAAGTTGCATAAAACAGTCTGAAACAACGATCTACACTATATATACACTAATAATGTAAAACAACTAGAAATTAAGTAAAAATACACAACTAAAATTCTAAATCTAACAATGTAAAACAACTAGAAATTACCTAAAACTACAGAGCTAAAATTTTACAATGTAAAACAATTAAAAATTACCTAAAACTACACAACTAAAATTCAACCAGGGTCAATCATGCCTCATATATTAAGATCGGGACGGTGCGAGTGAGCCAAGTAGGATGCACAAGATGTATATTTGTGCATATCACAAAGATCACTAGCACCATACCTGGATCACATAGTGCCACGTGTATTCGTGCATATCACAAGCCTCACTAGCACCACCCCAAGATAGTGCCACAATATTTTAATCATCGGTATTCAAAAAAGACTAAACTAAATAGAAATGTTTTGGATTTGTGTCTCATACTTAGATTGACACACACAAAACCAAGGATGGTGCAAGCGAGCTAAGTAGGATGCACAAGATGTGTATTCGTGCATATGACAAGGCTAGCTAGCAACACCCTCCGGATCACATAGTGCCACAATATTTTAATCATCGACATTCTAAAAAAGACAAAACTAAAAAAAATGTTTTGGATTTGTGTCTCATGTTTAGATTGGACACACACAAAAACCAGGGATGGTGCGAGCGAGCCAAGTAGGATGCACAAGATCTGTATTTGTGCATATCACAAGGCTCGGTTGCACCATCCCTAGGATCACATAGTGTCACAATATTTTAATCATCGGCATTCTAAAAAAAAAAAAAACTAAAAAAATGATTTGGATGTGTGCCTCATATTTAGACTGGACACACAAAAAATAGGGATGGAGCTAGCGAGACAAGTGGGATGCACGAGATGTGTATTCGTACATATCACAAGCCTCACTAGCACTACCCACAGGATAATGCTATAATATTTTAACCATCGGTATTTAAAAAAACAAAACTATACAAATTATACACTAATATCTAAGTCTAATATCTACACATTTAGCATCTAAAAATATACATGTGACATTTAAAAATCTACAAGCAATTCTAAACAAATTATATTCTACACATCTAAAAATGTATAACTAATTTACACAAATTTTAATCTACACCAATAATGTACACATCTAAATCAACTAAACCTACACATCAAATCAACTAATTACATATCTAAATGAACTAACTACACATCTAATACTACACATCTAAATGAACTAACTACACATCTAAATCAAGTAATTACACATCCAAATCAACTCATACTACAATCATCTACGGGGCCGGTGGCGACTCACTCACCGGCGCGGCGGCGACTCGATGGGGTGGCGGCGACGAGACGTCAGATTGCGGGGACGACGACGTCAGCGTCAGGGAGGTAGAGGAGATCGGGGAGCGGCGCGAGGGGACGAGATCTAAGGCGCGGCGACGGCGATAGAGATGTGCGGTGTGCGGCAGCGTGAGGCAACGAGGGAGGGAGAGGAGCGTCGGCGCGAGGCGGCTGAGGGAGGGAGTGGAGGGTGGGGAGCGGCGCGATGCGACGAGCGGATAAATAAAGAATGGGTTAGGTCGGGGCCGGTTTTGGACTGGGGCACGCGTATTACTAGTGTGCGCCTTGGACCACGCCAATACTATTTTATTTAAATATCCACACATATATACACATAGATTTAACCAGCGTTGGGACCCACTTACCACCGGCGTGTCATCCAAACATGATGATGACATCCCTATTATAGATGCAACCACAACTACTGCACCACCTCCCATACAAGGACCGATAACTAGATGTCGTGCAAGCCAACTACAACAGCAGGTACTTCCGTTTCTACAAGCTACTCCTAATATGCATGAGAATACGATAACTAGATCTCGTGCACGCCAACTACAACAGCAGATACTTCCGTTCTACAAGCTACTCCTAATATACATGAGAATATGATGCTGCCTAAAGTAGATAATACCGCAACTTGAAGCCACCATAAGGATATTCGAAGACTTGGACAAAATATTCAACCACACTGAGACACCTTTATTTATGGGCCAGGGCCCATGAAATTTCAGACCAGAAGTTTAGTGCGGTTTTAGAGTCCGTATTGAGAAAGGAAAGTCCAGCTAGGGTTGGATTCGGCCACCACCTCATGGCTGGCCGAAAACCCCCTCCTTTTCTCCTTATATACCCAGTCTAGTGCCGCATGTGGGAAAGGAACATGAAGGACAACAACTGATGAATGCACAGATAAATTCTGGGAAACAAAACAGCTACCAAATTCAGAACTTTCTGACAGTTAGCCGGAAAATACAACCTGCGAGGTACAACAGTTTGAATCACAGTTACTTGCATCTCCAACGCTTATTTAAAACTAAGAGAAGGGAACTTTCCCTTGTTTACGCTACAACCAATTCTTCATTGTGTCCTTGGCTGAATAACCATCTTCATGTCTAGTTAGCCTTTGCCTCAATGACCCTTCTCGCGAAAGATGGCAAACAAAATGATGCAGTGTGGAACTGAGAAAAATAACAATAGTAAGATAACAGTAGCACAAGATTGCAAGGGAAGCGTCTGTTGCAAAAACACACCTGGGAATTGTAAAACTTGAGTGGTCCTTTTGATTTTGTGGAGTACTCGTCCTCCTCTATGTTAAAAACAGGATGCTGGAAATCAACAATAGGCCCATCCGTAGAGCAAAGCATGAAACCGATCACTCCACTGCAACGAAAAATTATAAACACGAGGGCTGAAGAAAGGAACACCCAGTTTGGTCACATAGACAAGATCAGTTGATCATACCTAGGGTATGTAGGTACTGTAGTCCATGCATAGTTAACTGAGCCTTTGAAAACTTGGCGACAGTTGGTGACAATATCTTCTATAATGTGCATATGAAGCCATATGCTCTCTGCTTGAGTGCAGACAACCCACCTGGACGCAAAGCTCTGGAAACAGACTGGAAGAAAGGTTTCTCAAAAAGCTCTTGAGCAGGACCTGTTTAGGTAGAGAAACACTGATGAATCACCAACAAGGGAGGAGGTCCAAATATCGATATGAGAGTTACAACACTAACCTATTGGATCAGAGGAATCGACAATTACTGCATCGTAAGTACCCTCGGGAGTATTTTTCAGAAAGGCAACGCCTGCATCAAGAGGGAAATTAACAAAGCGCAAAATGTCACAGCAAGGACATGTTTATCAAATAGATCTAAAAGGAAATATTCAACGATTAAGAACTGAAACTGTAAACTCAGGACTCAACATTCGCACTTTGCAATTGGAAGATAAAACACAAGGACATTCAACAAAACATGCTAGGATAAAAATAGTATGCCAACATGCTGGCTGGAACCATCAACACGACAAGCAGAGCTCATCAATGGAACTTCCAATGCAGCATCGCCCATTCCAACTATTATGCCAGAATGCGGGAATTTCATTGTTCTCGGAATTATACTAAGAAAATTCAAAAATTTAGGTACATTCACAATCATAACGCATTAGGACGAGGTACCAACTACCAACCACAACATAATAAGAAGTTAACACAAGAATGTACTAGAATAAGAAGCTTCCTTGCATAGGCTATACACTGAGCCACTCAGTTGCAAAATAGAAGACTCAAACGTCGCCATATATTGATCTCTTGGTATGACATCCTTACCATCTCCAATGTGCAATGACACACGAGGATCTTCAAATCCAAGAGCAAGATGAGGAAAAAATTGCTTGGAGACCTGCATAATTGAACAGAAAAAATTACAAGTCTTAACTACAGAAATAAAACTACGGACCATGATCAATAAATTATTCTGCAAATTATTTCAGTTAACTGGTTCTGTATTTTCAGATATCACAGCAGAGAATAATATGACACAATAAACTGCTATACACAAGAAATATTTTTCAATACAGAAGGTGGAAGCCAGCATCGCACTTAAAAAATAATAATCAAGCAGGAAGCAGCATCCATCAGCAAGCTTTAAGAATCTCATTTCAGCAAGAATATAGAATGACAGCTGAACTTACCGCTTTGATTACTCATTGATTTGATTAATTAACGGCATGTTTAGTTCATGACTAACATTGCAACAACTAGGCAAACCATGGCTGATACAAAAGGTGTGGCGGACAGACAAAATGGCCACAACAAGTTGGCAAGATTTGGCAGGAAACTGAGCATATAACAGGTGGACCATATGGGTAAGTGTCATAAGCCCCAATAGTGGCAATTAACCAAACACATGCCTAAGGTATTGCGGCACAACATGGCAACCTTAGGCTACAAACCGAAAATGCACTAAGACCGCCACAAAGTTTACAGGATCGCAAACAAACGACTTCAGCTGGTGCTTCAGAAAACAATATGGATTCAAGAAGCACGACAGATAAGGACCATAGAAAATAGCAATTAAACAAACAGATTGATTTGTACGCAAGTTAGTGTTTGGATCATGAAATAGATTAAGGCACATTCCTAACAACAGTATCAAAGGCATTTTCAAACTCAAGGCTTCTTTGTTAGAGAGCATACCAGTAGTGTATCTTAATTTTTTTCCCGATGGGCCAAAGGCTAGGTTATATACTTGTACTGAGAAGAGAAGACCATTAACCATAAAACACCCTAGAGAAGACACTACAGCTAAGCTTACGACTTCCAAAAGAGCTACACAATATTATTAAAATGGTAAGGGTCCAAAGACTAGAGATAGGGGACTTCAGCTGGTGCTTCAGAAAACAATATGGATTCAAGAAGCACGACAGATAAGGACCATAGAAAATAGCAATTAAACAAACAGATTGATTTGTACGCAAGTTAGTGTTTGGATCATGAAATAGATTAAGGCACATTCCTAACAACAGTATCAAAGGCATTTTCAAACTCAAGGCTTCTTTGTTAGAGAGCATACCAGTAGTGTATCTTAATTTTTTTCCCGATGGGCCAAAGGCTAGGTTATATACTTGTACTGAGAAGAGAAGACCATTAACCATAAAACACCCTAGAGAAGACACTACAGCTAAGCTTACGACTTCCAAAAGAGCTACACAATATTATTAAAATGGTAAGGGTCCAAAGACTAGAGATAGGGGACCGAAAAGTCATATTGTAGCTCGTCCTACATGTAGGACGTTTTTTAATTTTTTCCGAAATCAACAGTTTGAACTTTAAAAAAATTCTAAGATTAATCATGGAGGTTGACAATGACAATACTCTAATGTGCTGCAAATTTTCAACTCGAATTTTTTTTGTATTCTGGCCTACACAAAAAGACAAATTCTGACAAAACTGAAAAAAATCGAAATTTGTACTGTTCAGTGTTCACCACCTCAGATTTAGAAATTTGTCATTTTTACACAGCCCAAAATACGACATATTTTACATTGATTTTTTGCACACTGCTAGAAGTAATCATTATCTACATCTAGGATTATTTTTAGAATTTCTGAAACTTTAAAGTATCGTTTTAAATTTTTTGAAAAAAAGGGCTACATGTAGGGGACCGGCTTTATTCAACAGCTGGCAAGGACTAATCCTGAGTTGATAAAGATGCTGAGTCTTGGTGAAATGTTTGATTATTGCATCGCATAGTTGGTAATGGGGTACATGGTGTCTATCTATGCTAAGACTGAGTTCACCTCTAAGAATATTTAACTTCCTAACAAACCAACCTCTCCGCAACAGTGAAACTCTTTCTCTAGTAAGATGATCTCTACTTCTTAACTTTATTTGGTTCCTAACTGATCCTAATCTGCCAACTTTCTGCTGCATGCATGCATTTAAAGGAAAGGAAATGGATCTCACATCTACCACCATCTTATCAATTTCGCAAATGTCAATTTGTTCCACTGTGGAATGTCGCGAAACCTCACGCAGAACACCGCCATCTCCACCTCCAATAACCAAGACCTGTATATCATCAAACGATTAGAGACTGACTTCATTCAATATATACAGCATCTGACAAGTATGAATGTGTAATTGGCCTTGTAGCAACCTTGGTAATGCAATTGTGTTCTTACAGATTTGCACTACATTATGCCAGGCATTACAGGTTGGAACTATTTTAAGCTGAGAAAATGGAAAAAACTAAGTATTAGTTAAGTTTAGAAGTTATCCATACGGCATCGTCAATTATTCATGCTATCACCCCTGCGCTTTGTACAGTGAAGAGTCAAAATTACTCCCTCCGTCCCATAGTATAAGACGCCAAGTAAAGATTCCTTAATGATAGGGGAATAAAGAGAGGATGTCATCAAGTAGCCCAAACAAACTAGGATATAACCAAACTGTTAGATATTCATTCCATTCTGCTTCAAATTATAAATACCCCCTCCGTCCCAATGTCCCAATGCATGTGGCGTCCTTGTTTTTCGTGTTTAAATTTTGACCACTAATTTAACCAATATAAAACATGTGACATTTGTTATAAAAAATATATCATTAAATAGGGACGGAGGGAGTAAATAGTATAGCATGGTTGCCGTCTGCATATATCTCATGGTACTCTTTTGCTTTTCTAATATGCAGCTTATTTTGTCTTGTCTTCTCAGTACAAGGGAAAACCAAATCGCTAGACTGCTAGAGTAAAGCAAACCAGGACAAGATGTTCTAAATAAGGACTGTTGGATAAAAACTGCACAAATAAAAAGGTACAGTGAAAGAGGCACACAAATTACCTTCTTGGGATCTTTGATAGAGCAGAGGGGAAGGTGGGTAATCATCTCTTGGTAAGCACACTCATCCCTCTCAGTTACTTGAATCACTCCATCCAGGACAAGCACCTTCCCGTAGGTAGAGGACTGAAAAGAGAAAAACAGCACGGTTTTGACTTTCCACTTTAAGTGGGGACGGACGGATTATAGGAAGTTGCACATGATACAACTTGTTGGCGAAAGTTTTGCACATAACCACAGCCACGTCTTTTTTTTAACAAAACACCATGTTTTGCTTCATGGCCAATTAGTCCAATTGCGCCCAATCTCTGCATGGGAGCAGAACAGAGGTGCCCGACCATAATGGAAAGGACCGCCGGCTGCAAGGCTCCACGCCGCCGCAACCCGGCCAAGGTACGCACAACAACCTTCGCCCAAAAAAAAACTTCATCTTCAACCTCAGGCTCATCCCAGTTCCAACCTAGATCCTAGCACGGACAGGTTCCCTGCCTCTCGTGTGCCTCCCTGCCTGTGGCAAGGCTCTAAGCCGCCACGACCTGGTCAAGGTACAACTACAACATTCCCATCTATTCCCCATGTTTGCCCATTCCCCATTGGCGTGCGACCACATGATCAACCTACCTCACGGATGGCGTCCTTCACATTGAGGCTGCAGCGCGGCAGGAGAACCTGCCAGTCGTCTTGCCCCTTCTCCATGGAATTGTGCCGGGCACGTGCTAGAGCTGTGAATGGAGGACAACTTCGATGCTCCTCGAAGCTCATTTCGCCGCAGTCCGTGGCCATGCAGCCGGAGTGCTCGAGCGTGCTCGTGCCGCCGAAGAGCTCCAACTATTCCTTGAGCTCCCTCCATCTCAGTCTCCCCCGTCACCCCGATTGCCGCCTAATTCCTCCCGTAGCGCTCCGCTGAGGACAGCCTTGCGCCCACACGTCAGAGGGCTGCCAGGGAGTCGGCCACCGCAGAGCAGCCATGGTCGTAAGGACGCGCGTGGCAGAGTGCCGTCTGTCGTCACTCCTCTTTCCGGTGGAGGAGGTCACGCCGCGGTCTATCACCATTGGAGATGCCTCCATTGCCTCCATCGCATGTTGCGAGGACTTCCGCCGCCGGTCAACGTCACCTCTCTCTATTCCATTCCCGTGGACACAAACGGTGGGCCAAACATGTTAGATACACTGTTAGAGCAACTCTAGCAGATACCGGATAACTTGGTACCGGAAAATTGTTATCCGGTTGAACTGGAAAAAAATTCCAGTACCAAATTTTGCTCTCACAAAACAGATACCAGAAAAAGACCCCTAAAACATACTGGACCCACAAATCAGTAGGTTTTTCTTTTCCCTTCTTCCTCCCGTCCCCTTCCGCCGGCCCGCGCCACTACCCCGCCGTTCCGTGCCTTGTCCTCGCCGCCCGGCCGAGTACTGGAGTACTAGAGCACCGGGGTCGCCGGTCGTGGACGCTACCTGGCCGTGGACGCAAGCTAACTAGCTAGCAGTGGACGCTACCTGGCCGTGGACACAAGCTAACTAGCTAGCAAGCTGATCGATCGATCTGGACGCGAGCTAGCTAGCTACCAAGTCACCGGCCGCGCTCGCTTGCGCTAGCTAGCTCAGCGGCCGTCGGTGAACCCGGCTCCACTCGCGGCGGCCCGCACCCGCGGCTAGCAGCGCGCGTCTGCTCGCTTTGACTGCTGCCGCGGCGCTCAGCCCCCTTGTCCTGCACGATTTGGTCCAAAATCGATCGGAATCGACGAGACGTGGTGAAATACGGCTCAGATATGGTCGGAATCGAGACCCGCGGTGGAAGTTGGCCAGATTCCGGTGAGTTCGGCGCCGGTTGGTGACAGTTGGGATGAAACTTCCTTCCCGACAACTGTCGCGCGGGTATCCGGTTCACAGGAAAAATTCTCTACGGTATCATATGCGGTATCTGTTCTGATGGGGTACTGGAGGCGAAATATATTGTTCCGCGGATAAATTTTTCTGATACGGTACCATATGCGGTATCTGTTCAGGCAGAATTATTTTCCGGGCCGGGGCTTATCCAGTATCCGCTAGAGTTGCTCTTAGACTGTCAAACATGGGGTCTGTATTTTGTGCAACAATTACGGCAAAATACGGTGTTCGGCAAAAAAAAGGGGTGGTTGTGGACAGTTTTGCGCAAAAAAACCTGCAACAGGTGGTGTTATCTGCAATTTGCTCAACGGATTAAGGAGGTTGTTGGTGCAAGAAAAGACACGTGCCTGAAAAACCAATACATTTTGGTATTCCGATTTCCCTTGGAACAGAACTTTTTCCACCTTCAGCGAGTGTGCCTCACCTACCATTGACACGAAAGGATTAAAGAAAAACAACAGCAAGATAACACAAATGGCACAAAAGCAGTCATGGAAAAAAACGGACTAGCTGAACACACACGGATGGCACAAAAGCATCCATGAAAAAAAAGGAGCAGCACGAGAATTGTTGGGGAAAATAGCTAGACGCACGATTGGCACGTATAGTCAGGCTCCACCGCTGATATACCATAAATACATAGCAGTGCTGCCAATTATCGTCATTTTTTAAAACTAGCCTCTTAAATTGGTATAGAAATTCAGCTGCAACACTGATGATAAGTTCAGTCCTTAACAAAAAGAAAAGACTGAAGAATTCAATCCGTGCATTACTACTGAAACTGAAATACGAAAAAAAAATCAAGCGAAAAAGGAACAAAAAAAGCAGGATCATAGAAGAGAAACTAAGGTAAAAACAGAGGACAGGCCCTAGAGCGCGACTAACCAGGCCACATGGGGCTAATCTCAGAGAACCATCCAGGGATGACGGCGGAGATCCCCGCCTGCTCGCCGGCTCCGTCCACCGCTGGAGCGACCTCGCTCTCCCGCGCCCTCTTCGCCGCAGCCTCGGCCTCCATCCCAAAAACCTAAACGCGCAACACAGAAGCCACAAAAAGGCATTGCCCTTCAAATCAAATCACAACCAAAATTGCCACCTAGCAGCAGCGTGTTGACGGCCACTTGGAGAAAGAGGAGGACAGCGGAAGAGAGCAAACCTAGAGCACGACGACGAGGAGACGAGCTCGGGGCAGGCTGGGTGAAGGCGGCGGCTTGGTGGAAGAGGAGGAGCGCTGTCAGCCGCGGCCTTGAGATTAGGGCTTTTTCGGGTTGTTGGGGGCGGCGCATCGAATAAATAACGAACGAGCCAGCGGGAAGGCATCTCTGCCTCGTTGAGGAAGCGCACGTGAAATGATAGGTGGGTCCCCATTTTCAGGTGGGGTCCTAGTGTCAGCGTCTTGAGTGGAAATGATTGAGCTCGCTTTTCTTTTCTTTTTACGCTCTCGGTATAATTTGGAGAAGCAAAAGTCTGAAACAAACCTTGAGTTCGTAGTTGAAGTCTGAAACGAACCCTGACATTCAAATCCCTGATTTTTGAACCCTGATCTCTCCGATCCCGGTCTTTCTAAATGTTTTCTGGCCAAGTCTCGTTTGTGCACTGGGATTAGAATTTTTCGTGACGTGTCAGGGATTAGGAGGACATATGGGTTAAGTGGGATGCCATAGTGGGCTCGTCCAGCCGAGTAAACGAAGCCCAAAACCCACGACGCAAACCTCTTCGTTCCCACATCTCCCAGCCAGGATGCCTTCTCCGTGCCGGCGGGGAGAAGTGAGGGAGGAGAGGAAGCCGGCTGCGGCTCAGGCCTCCCCACCGCCCGGCGCTGCTTCTCTCTCTATGCTACGCTCTCTCTCTCCCCCGTACCTTGCGTTGCTTCTCTCTCTCTCTCTCTCTCTCTCGCGTGCGCTTGCGCTGCTGCTCTCTCTGCGTGCGCTCTGTAGCCAGGCACTGCTGCTCTCTGCTCTACTGATGCCCATGCCCCAAAGCCCAACAGCTCGCCACGGTGCCCGTGTGGACGGGAAGGACGAACGCGGCGACGTTGATGCCGCGACGCTTCAGGTATCGTCGTTGCGGCCATCCTCGAAGCCATCTGACAGACCCTCCGGCTCCGCCACGTCCCCCTCCACCTCCCCGCGCAATTAATCGAAGAGAGGCAGCCCCAATCACCACCGCCGCGGTCGTCTTCCTCCGGTCCAGCGACGAGACGCCGCGACGTCTTCCTTGTGCCAGGGGCGAGCGCGCCGGGTAGCCGGACCGCAGAGGGACGGGAAGAGGCAAGGCAGATCTACCAGACATGGCCTGGACGGACGGCAAGGCGGCGAACCCACCTCCCGCCTGGTCTACGGCGGGCGGCGGACCCACCTCCGTTCTGGGATCCAGCCGAAGAGGAGGGGTCGCGCTGCCGGGAAAAGAAGGGAGGGCGTGGCCACTCCGGCAGCCGGCGATGGAGGTGGGGGTGGGGAGCGGCGGCGCCGACGGCCTGAACCGGCGAGGCGGCAGCGTGGATGCGAGCTGTCTGGCATTTCCTTTTTTCATTTGGAGAAAATGAGAAATGTTGGACCAGCCCAACGTGGCGTCAAATCCCATCTATCACCCTAATCCCTGCCAGATCAGCTAATCCCGGTGCACAAATGAGACTTGACGAGAAAACATCCAGGAAGACCGGGATCGAAGAGATGAGGGTTCAAAAATCAGGGATTTGAACGTGAGGGTTGGTTTTCAGACTTCGACTACAAAATCAAGGTTTGTTTCAGACTTTTGCGTCCAGCCGAGTAAACGAAGCCCAAAACCCACAACGCAAACCTCTTCGTTCCCACATCTCCCAGCCAGGATGCCTTCTCCGTGCCGGCGGGGCGAAGTGAGGGAGGAGGAAGCCGGCTGCGGCTCAGGCCTCCCCACCGCCCGGCGCTGCTTCTCTCTCTATGCTACGCTCTCTCGATCCCCCGTACCTTGCGCTGCTTCTCTCTCTCAGCTACGCGCGCTCTCTCTCTCTGCGTGCGCTTGCACTGGTGCTCTCTCTCTCTCTCTGCGTGCGCTCTGTAGCCAGGCACTGCTGCTCTCTGCTCTACTGATGCCCATGCCCCAAAGCCCAACAGCTCGCCACGGTGCCCGGTGTGGACGGGAAGGACGAACGTGGCGACGTTGATGCCGCGACGCTTCAGGTATCGTCGCTGCGGCCATCCTCGAAGCCATCTGACAGACCCTCCGGCTCCGCCACGTCCCCCCTCCACCTCCCCGCGCAATTAATCGAAGAGAGGCGGCCCCAATCACCACCGCCACGGTCGTCTTTCTCCGGTCCAGTGACGAGCCGCCGCGACGTCTTCCTTGTGCCAGGGGCGAGCGCGCCGGGTAGCCGACGGACGGCAAGGCGGCGAACCCACCTCCCGCCTGGTCTACGGCGGGCGGCGGACCACCTCCGTTCTGTGATCCAGCCGAAGAGGAGGGGTGAGGACCCCTCAGAATTACCAGTCCGAGGTGCCCACGTTATGTAAACAGATCACGATCCCAATGATCAGTGCATCGCGATCACATAACCAACATGGTATACAGAGTTACATCATCCAACTCGATTAGTACAAGACTTACATAAATGGTGGTCACACGACCAAGCCTGCAACCATCGTCACGCGGGACGGAATTAACTACGATATAGCGGAAGCTTTCGGCTAGCGTCGGCCCTCGTCACAACCGGACGCACTCCCACAGAGCAGTTGACCGGTGACACTCAGTTGGCGTAGTCATCGGCGTACTCCCCATCCTCGGCGTAGGTCTTCTCGTTGAAAATCTGGACATTGGAATATCCAGGGACACAGCCATGAGTACAATTACGTACTCGCAAGACCACCACCAGGCTTAAGTTTTCATGGTAATGCAATAAAAGTGTTTTCGAAAACTGGGATAGCTGCTATATATGACTATAGGGCTTAATTTTCGCAAACGATGTTTTTAGGCATAGAGAATACAACATCTCTATATCTTTGTTGAAAAAGGCATTTGGAGATATAATTCTCCTTCTTTTAGAAATGGCAGAAACCATTTCCACGTTTGAAAACACTTTTGTAAAGCTTTTTCAAAACACTAGGATAGGGATGCCCCTTTTTCCTTTCCGGGTTCCGACTGGTTGACTCCCCGAGACCAACCATCTTCTCCAAAATCCGTACCTCCCAGGTACCTCCTTGATGTCTCCTTTCTCCTTTGCCGAAAACAGTTTCTTTTTAAAACATAAAAGGCCCATACGCCTAGATTGGTGGCCTTTCCAACCGTCCATGACCGCGGACACGGCTATTCGAATAGTTTTACACTCTGCAGCAGTGGTGCACTTTCACCACACCAAACAGTCATTCCGCCATGATCAGCCACGGTCCTCATACGACAGTATGTGGTGTTTCGGATAACATGATCAATGCTTTCCACTAATCCACTCTAGTACAGAGGACTCCCTCTAGGTTTGTTCCCCTCGGCACCGTGTGCTCCACTAGACCCCTGGTCTCTCTTAGGACGCCACACCGCCACGGCAGGGGACCCAACGTAATCGTCCGGCGCGGGTCCATCCGCATGTGTATTGCCTCGTATAGACGACAACCCGGCTTCGAGGGACTCTAACCCTTTTAGGAGTATGAGACCTTCCGTACTAAAGTAGACAAGCTTCCGGCTAAGCCCTACCCATATCAGGTAGCGTGGTTGCACGGGTTAATTGTTCGGGCGGCCGCTAGGGCTGTACTTTGTTTTTCAAAAACATCTCCACCTCCGACTGCTCCCAGCAGCTCGGGTTTTCACAAACTCTCCGAATGCTCCCAGCACTTCGGGTTTTCATAAACATCTCCATTTGCTCCCAGCAACATGGGTTTTAGCAAACACTTTCTCGCCGATCGCTCCCAGCGACTCGGGTTTTTCCTTTAAAAACATTTCATCAAATCCAGGTCCCATCCTATAGTTTGAGGTAAGGGTATAAGGATATGCTAATAGAAAATATAATTTTTTTGATAGCGCCTTCAGTAGAAGGCTTCTCAAGTAAAGACTTATTTTTATAACACCTATTATACTAGTAGATATCTTTGGCCAAACAATTATTTTGTAAAATAGTTTTTGGGTGACAAAATGCCACAAAAGAAATAAAACATGCATTATTTTATTTTGAAAACCAAACATGCTTGTAAAAATAATAGGATTTCAGTATAGTGGTGAGGTGGCTTGCCTGGCTCAGCAATATGTCCCTAGGTCTTGACCTTGATGCTCCTCAGGCCCGCTCCTCACTTCCAGTTCCTTCCCGATCGTATCTAATGTCGTAAGCAAGAAAAGGAACAACACTCAAAATACAAGACATTGTCACAAGGACATAATAAACAGCTAGCATTGCATAGGGCACTAAACTAACAATCAAAAGCAAATCACTCACTTAGCTAAAACAGCAACAAACAACAAGTCCATATAACTAAGACAAACAACAAGCACACCTAAGCATATATACCCAACAACCCTATTAGTTAAAAAGGTGGTTTTTAACTAAACCCTAAAGCAAAACTCCACTTAGGGTGGTTAGGTCACTTAACAAGGGATGTTACTGTAGTTTAGGAAATACTTCAGACAAAAGTATTTCTTTAGTTTTCAGGAAATAATTCAGACAAAAGTTAAGTTACTAATTATTTTCTATTATAAATTATTCCACCAAGTTAAGATAGAGACATTAACAAACTACTCATGCTAGTATTAAACTTAAGAACTACCAAGTTCAACTAACAAGGCAAACATATCAAACCACACAACCATGTTTGGCAACTACAAAACCATTTATTATTTATTTACAAAATAAGGTTAAGGTGATAATTAGACAACCTTTTTGAATCACTTTCAATTTGTAAAACTAAACATCACTAATAAACTTAAAACAACCAGTAGCTAAGAAGAACTTATTAGTGAAGTTTACTTTATTCCAATAATTATGTAATTGAGCAAACAAGCATGATTAATTTATTTTATTTCCTTAGGCACTAATAGCATTTTACAACTAACTTCATTTTGTTTTTACTTAAGCACTAACAGTACTAACATATTAAGAACAACATTATGTAGTGATCTACAGTACCTTAATATTCCACAAACAACAAAAGCAACAATTTCATAAATGACCAAATATTTATTTTATCATTTTTAAATAGGCAGAACACACACATTTTTAGAGTTTATTAAGTCCAGGTGTTCTGTTCAGCCAAAATTTATGAAAAGCTAGATTTAGGTTCTTTGTATAAATTAGAAGCTACTGCAATTGGATTTAGTCCAAAATCTTATTCACAGAAATTTAATTAAATGCTAGAAAACCCTACTGGTCCAAACTTCAAACACACACATTTCCAAACTAAGCATCACAAACACATGAGGTTAATTTCTACAGAAAGCTACACTCACAAGCTTTCCAGAACAGTTGGATTCACAAATTTTGGAGTCATAAAACTCAAGATAATAAAGATTTAGTGAAAAAGTAACTTTTTACAAGATTACATCTAGCACATACATAAAAATATTTTTGCAGAAGGCCAACTCCACACGGTTAAGAAAACTCAGGGTAACTCTACAAAATTTGAATCGCTCATTTTTCGTGTTCGGGGATTAAATGGTGGATTAAAACTGAACACAGATCTAGCAGTATTTTCAAAACAGAAAGCATTTGACCGGAAAAACAAATAAACAGGCCAGATCTGTGCCAGACCGAGCCACATAGTGCTGGGCCGGCCCGCTGCGCTGCGCGCGCAGGCGAGGCGGTAAGCCGCCGATGGATGGCGAACGGAGGGCCAGGATTAGATCCAGAAGCTTTCAAACGCGGCTGTTGATCGGAAAATCGACGGCTGTCGCACGTCTTCTTCCTCCCGACGGACAACAGCGAGCAGAAACCCTAGGAAGGTCGAGGTCGCGGCATAGCTCACCTAGGGCTAATGAAGGTCGAATAAGAGGGGCGGTGACGGACGCGGAAGCTCGGGGAAGGACGCGGATGGGCTCGGTTGTCCTCGGCGTGCTCTGGAACGCTGGCGAGGACGACGGCGTCCGCGGCGGACACGGGCACGGCACGACGGCCACGGGGTTCCTGAAAGCCAAAGGGGATGTCTCAGGGGTAGAACAAGGTGCGGGGGTCATGTGGATACAAAAATGGCGGCCGGAGGAGGACGGTGGAGGAGGCGAGCTTGCACGCAAAAGCTCGGGCCGAGCGGCGGTCTTAGGCTGATCCTGGGCGAGTCCGAGCTAGAGCTCGCTCGGGAGAGAATAGGGGGGTGGAGTGAGGGCAGAGGGAGGAATTGGCAAGGTGAGAGGGGAGAGAGGACTCGGGCCTTTAACCGAGAGGGTGCCCAGTCCACCATGGACGGGTGCACGGGCATGTGCTGCGTGGTCGAAGGAAAGGGATAGGGCAGGAGGGGCGGTGGAGGAGCGTCTGCCGGCACTGTTGCACGTCTTGGAAGCTTGCAAACGGCTGAGAGCCGATGGAGGTGTGTGGAGGAATGGAGTGGGGGTTTCCCTGCCTCCCACCTGTTCGATGAAATGCTAGAAAGAAAAAGACAAGAGTTGCTATGCTAGGGTTTGGACAGGGTCGTGGCTAAGGGTTTGTAGAGGGATGGAGGGGTAGTGCACACCCCAAACCACATGTTGGACAAGGGGAGAGGGGTGGGTTTAGTTTAAGAAGGTTTATGGGCTGAGTAGAGTAGGTCACTTTGCTAAGATGGATTAGTCAATCTTATAGTTTGAAAATTATAAAACAATCTAGGTTGGTTAGTAGGGATATGGATTTAGCATTTAGTTTAAAAGTCTAGGTCAAAGGGGTTCAATAATAACTATAAACAAAAAAGGCAAATTGCTATTTTATAAACTAGATATGGTCATCTTAGAATGAAACACTCGAAACAAGCAAGGATTAGTGATTAAACATTTTTGTAAATTTTGAAGAAGGCTATATAAGGAAAGTAGGGGTGATGTAAGCCATGCTAGAAGTTTTGTATTCCCAAAAAGATCAAAAGAAACACAAATGGTGAGGCTCTAAAAAGGCTAAAAGTTAACATGAGCTAAGATAGTCACTCACTAGTTGTCATCTGATAAATTTGGAAATTTCTAGAACTAAACCCACTTAAAGGTGGTAAGACACACCACAATCACAAGGACATCAATCAAGCAAGAGTTGACTAAAATCAAACAAAAGTTTTTACTATTTTGGAAAATTCTAGATTAACACCACAATTCTAAAAGAGGTAATACATTCCACTCAAACAAGACAAGCAAAGCAAACATTTAGATACCAAATCAAAACATGTGCATCAAATGGTGCTACAATCAATCACCACATGAATACTCATAAAATAACAAACTCAAGTCAAGCAATTCAAACACAAACAAATATCAATCAAAAATTTACATAACATTTAATATTATTAGGTGATATAGTGATCACACATAATCATGACAAGATGATGTTAAAAAAATTACCTCAACTCATATTTTGCTATTTTTCAAAAGGCTTAATGAAAAGAAAAATAGGAGTAATATATTTCCAACTTGTATCATTTTCAAAAGGTGTTTTGAAAACAGGATTTTTAGAAAAAGGTATGTTGATCCTTGCAACACATCAAGGTTTTAAAATAAGTAGGAGATATTAACTAGATCTCCATAGCTTTGGAAACACTTAGATTTTTGGGAAACTTCTACTTTCTAAAATAGTAGGCTTTTGGGGTTGTATTTAAAATCAAGACATCCTTGAAACAGAGCTTGGCCAGAATAAGATTGGAGAAGACCTATGGGCTGTTTCTCTTGTCATGACATGATCACCAAAATTAAAATGACATGTTAAATTAGTTGAGTTCAAAGGTTAGTGTTTTCAGTGGTTGTTAACTCAATCAACAAAGCAGACAAGATCAAACAGAGAAATCAGGAGTGAAACACAAGCATTAGTGAAGCATTTCAAAAAGTTTTTGTTGACTCTGATTTTTGGCTCTACAAAACTGTGTTTTTCTAACTTCCCAAAATTGGGGCGTTACAGACCTTCCCCCCTTAAAAGAATCTCGTCCCGAGATTCCTAAGCGGGTACAAGGAGAGTGCAAGGTTAGTGGTGTTTGTTGCTCCTTCCTCTTCCGGGTTGTTGATTCTCATCTGAGGTCTCCTTGTCGATATGGCATCGGATTTCTTCTGGAAGGCTTTTGGTCTCTGCAGAAGGTGTGTCATGAAGGTCGATGCTGATCAGCATTCTTGTCGAGTTGACTTAAAATACTCCAGAGTTAGGGCGCAAAGGACAGTTTGCCAAAACTCCCTAATAAAACTAGCGTATGTCTTCCCCCCTTAAAAATGGGCCTTGAAGGGTAGATGTTGAAGGTATAAGTTGTTGCCGACTTCAATATGTTGTTGTTCTTAGGTACCACGGCGATCTTCATCTTGGTCGTAGCTCCTTGGCGCTTGCGGTTGAAGTGGACACTTGCTCAGGTATTGCCGTCTTGAGGGGTTAGCAGTTAAATATCCGCCAACAGTCTTCAAGCCTCACAGGGGTGTCAGGTCCGTAGACTTGACTCTCTCCGGGTTTTTTTCCCAAAAGGTCAAAAGGTGCTTCAATCTACTAAAGGCGTCTAACTTGTTTAGTGTGTTGTCAACAGCGACAGTCTTCGGGCCTTTCGGCGTTTCCTGGCGTCTTGTTAGATATGATGTCTTCTATTGTGCCCATCTTCGGTTTAGCTGACGAGCTAAGTGGATGAAGACTTCCTTGGTTCGCTGACTTCATGACGCCACACACTGTCCTTCAGAGGTCGACTCTATCTTAATTAGTCTAGAAGATTAGTTAAGATACTGGGTGCTATCAGTCTCCAGTCGGGCAAGTCGAGTTAATAAGTTTGGCGCATAGGATGCACTTATGACTCTTGCTTTGGGGGCTTCATCTTGGGGGAGACGATCTTCAGTGCTGGTTGTCTTCGTTGTTGCTGACCTCAATCTCCTTCGGACTTCACGACTTGAGGCTTCACAAAAATCTTCAAAAAGTGGTGGCTCTTGCCGATCTTCGAGTCCTTCTTGTTGCCGTTTGTGGGCCTCGAAGAGGTTAGCTAGTAGCGAGTCACTGGTGTTATATGTTACTCTAAGGTTAGATACGCTAAGTTAGTGATAGTATACTGCTAATTCGAAAAGTTAATTGAACTCGGCTAGGCTCGTCACATCACGGGGATGGGCTTTCTCGGGGTGGTCTTCTGTATCAAGTGCGGTTAAAAGCTCTCAAGTGTCGAAGTTTAGATCAGAGGCAAAACATTAAAGAGAGGTTTTCTAAACCAGTTTTGAAAAACAGCACGACGCATCTAACGCTTAAGAGGCCAAAAAGGTAGTTTTGTGTAGAGGCAAAAAGATGTTTAAACAAAAAGGAAAGTATGTGCCTAATATGTGTTGCCGACAAGGCGTGCTTGTGAAACATACCGGAAAACAACACACCAACAACAAACACACAGACAAGACACACACAAGCAAAAAGCATACCAATCAAAACAGCACACGACACTCCTATAGTACCAAAAGGGCACTCAACAATCGTGATAGTCGGGTAATCCAACCAAGGGTCATATCCTACTTCATCCTATGGGGTTTGGTGTCACATGGTTACTGAAGTCCTCATTTGATCACCTTGGGTTCTTTGTCGATAAGTTTGAGATTGTCCGGTTTGCTGATGGAGTAACATTGTTGGGGTTGAGTCGAGGGAGCGAAGGTGATTTTGCATTCTTGTTCTGCATTTTGCACATCCGAGGTATTTGGAGGTCCTGGCTTTGCTGTCATCGACGATTTTTGTCTTGTGGGCTGTGCATCTGAGGACCCTTATCTCCGTCTTGGCTCTAGTTACTTAGGTCTCACTTGGGTCCATCGTCAAGCGTAACCAAGTTTTGAATAGGGACAAGAGGGTAGAGGAAACTCTTTTGAAATACTTTGAAATTAGAAAGGTAAGATCAAGATATTTTTGAGAATAGGTGAGGAGTGGGAAACCATACTAGACTTACCTTGAAGAAAATAGATTTCTGTAGAAATAAGTTTTAGCAAAATATTTCCTTCCGAAGCTAACGACCACGCTAACTAAGGTCTCCTAAGGTCAACGATGGCTCTGATACCAAGTCTGTGAGGAACCCTCAGAATTACTAGTCCGAGGTGCCCACGTTATGTAAACAGATCACGATCCCAATGATCAGTGCATCGCGATCACATAACCAACATGGTATACAGAGTTACATCATCCAACTCGATTAGTACAAGACTTACATAAATGGTGGTCACACGACCAAGCCTACAACCATCGTCACGCAGGACGGAATTAACTACGATATAGCGGAAGCTTTCGGCTAGCGTCGGCCCTCGTCACAACCGGACGCACTCCCACAGAGCAGTTGACCGGTGACACTCAGTTGGCGTAGTCATCGGCGTACTCCCCATCCTCGGCGTAGGTCTTCTCGTTGAAAATCTGGACATTGGAATATCCAGGGACACAGCCATGAGTACAATTACGTACTCGCAAGACCACCACCAGGCTTAAGTTTTCATGGTAATGCAATAAAAGTGTTTTCGAAAACTGGGATAGCTGCTATATATGACTATAGGGCTTAATTTTCGCAAACGATGCTTTTAGGCATAGAGAATACAACATCTCTATATCTTTGTTGAAAAAGGCATTTGGAGATATAATTCTCCTTCTTTTAGAAATGGCAGAAATCATTTCCACGTTTGAAAACACTTTTGTAAAGCTTTTTCAAAACACTAGGATAGGGATGCCCCTTTTTCCTTTCCGGGTTTCGACTGGTTGACTCCCCGAGACCAACCATCTTCTCCCAAAATCCGTACCTCCCAGGTACCTCCTTGATGTCTCCTTTCTCCTTTGCCGAAAACAGTTTCTGTTTAAAACATAAAAGGCCCATACGCCTAGATCGGTGGCCTTTCCAACCGTCCATGACCGCGGACACGGCTATTCAAATAGTTTTACACTCTGCAGAGGTGGTGCTCTTTCACCACACCAAACAGTCATTCCGCCGTGATCAGCCACGGTCCTCATACGACAGTATGTGGTGTTTCGGATAACATGATCAAAGCTTTCCACTAATCCACTCTAGTACAGAGGACTCCCGCTAGGTTTGTTCCCCTCGGCACCGTGTGCTCCACTAGACCCCTGGTCTCTCTTAGGACGCCACACCGCCACGGCAGGGGACCCAACGTAATCGTCCGGCGCGGGTCCATCCGCATGTGTATTGCCTCGTACAGACGACAACCTGGCTTCGAGGGACTCTAACCCTTATAGGAGTATGAGACCTTCCGTACTAAAGTAGACAAGCTTCCGGCTAAGCCCTACCCATATCAGGTAGCGTGGTTACACGGGTTAATTGTTCGGGCGGCCGCTAGGGCTGTACTTTGTTTTTCAAAAACATCTCCACCTCCGACTGCTCCCAGCAGCTCGGGTTTTCACAACCTCTCCGAATGCTCCCAGCACTTCGGGTTTTCATAAACATCTCCATTTGCTCCCAGCAACACGGGTTTTATCAAACACTTTCTCGCCGATCGCTCCCAGCGACTCGGGTTTTTCCTTTAAAAATATTTCATCAAATCCAGGTTCCATTCTATAGTTTGAGGTAAGGGTATAAGGATATGCTAATAGAAAATATAATTTTCTTGATAGCGCCTTCAGTAGAAGGCTTCTCAAGTAAAGACTTATTTTTATAACACCTATTATATACTAGTAGATATCTTTGGCCAAACAATTATTTTGTAAAATAGTTTTTGGGTGACAAAATGCCACAAAAGAAATAAAACATGCATTATTTTATTTTGAAAACAAAACATGCTTGTAAAAATAATAGGATTTCAGTATAGTGGTGAGGTGGCTTGCCTGGCTCAGCAATATGTCCCTAGGTCTTGACCTTGATGCTCCTCAGGCCCGCTCCTCACTTCCAGTTCCTTCTCAATCATATCTAACGTCGTAAGCAAGAAAAGGAACAACACTCAAAATACAAGACATTGTCACAAGGACATAATAAACAGCTAGCATGGCATAGGGCACTAAACTAACAATCAAAAGCAAATCACTCACTTAGCTAAAACAGCAACAAACAACAAGTCCATATAACTAAGACAAACAACAAGCACACCTAAGCATATATACCCAACAACCCTATTAGTTAAAAAGGTGGTTTTTAACTAAACCCAACTCCACTTAGGGTGGTTAGGTCACTTAACAAGGGATGTTACCGTAGTTTAGGAAATACTTCAGACAAAAGTATTTCTTTAGTTTTCAGGAAATAATTCAGACAAAAGTTAAGTTACTAATTATTTTCTATTATTAAATTATTCCACCAAGTTAAGATAGAGACATTAACAAACTACTCATGCTAGTATTAAACTTAAGGACTACCAAGTTCAACTAACAAGGCAAACATATCAAACCACACAACCATGTTTGGCAACTACAAAACCATTTATTATTTATTTACAAAATAAGGTTAAGGTGATAATTAGACAACCTTTTGAATCACTTTCAATTTGTAAAACTAAACATCACTAATAAACTTAAAACAACCAGTAGCTAAGAAGAACTTATTAGTGAAGTTTACTTTATTCCAATAATTATGTAATTGAGCAAACAAGCATGATTAATTTATTTTATTTCCTTAGGCACTAATAGCATTTTACAACTAACTTTATTTTGTTTTTACTTAAGCACTAACAGTACTAACATATTAAGAACAACATTATGTAGTGATCTACAGTACCTTAATATTCCACAAACAACAAAAGCAACAATTTCATAAATGACCAAATATTTATTTTATCATTTTTAAATAAGCAGAAAACACCATTTTTAGAGTTTATTAAGTCCAGGGTTTCTGTTCAGCCAAAATTTATGAAAAGCTAGATTTAGGTTCTTTGTATAAATTAGAAGCTACTGCAATTGGATTTAGTCCAAAATCTTATTCACAGAAATTTAATTAAATGCTAGAAAACCCTACTGGTCCAAACTTCAAACACATGACATTTCCAAACTAAGCATCACAAACACATGAGGTTAATTTCTACAGAAAGCTACACTCACAAGCTTTCCAGAACAGTTGGATTAACAAATTTTGGAGTCATAAAACTCAAGATAATAAAGATTTAGTGAAAAAGTAACTTTTTACAAGATTACATCTAGCACCAACTCCACACGGTTAAGAAAACTCAGGGTAACTCTACAAAATTTGAATCGCTCATTTTTCGTGTTCGAGGATTAAATGGTGGATTAAAACTGAACACAGATCTAGCAGGATTTTCAAAACAGAAAGCATTTGACCGGAAAAACAAATAAACAGGCCGGATCTGTGCCGGACCGAGCCGCACAGTGCTGGGCCGGCCCGCTGCGCTGCGCGCGCAGGCGAGCCGGTAAGCTGCCGATGGATGGCGAACGGAGGGCCAGGATTAGATCCAGAAGCTTTCAAACGCGGCCGTTGATAGGAAAATCGACGGCTGTCGCACGTCCTATTCCTCCCGACGGACAGCAGCGAGCAGAAACCCTAGGAAGGTCGAGGTCGCGGGATAGCTCACCTAGGGCTAACGAAGGTCGAAGAAGAGGGGCGGTGATGGACGCGGAAGCTCGGGGAAGGACGCGGATGGGCTCGGTTGTCCTCGGCGTGCTCTGGAACGCTGGCGAGGACGACGGCGTCCGCGGCGGACACGGGCACGACATGACGGCCACGGGGTTCCTGAAAGCCAAAGGGGATGTCTCAGGGGTAGAACAAGGTGTGGGGGTCATGTGGATACAAAAATGGCGGCCAGAGGAGGACGGTGGAGGAGGCGAGTGATATGGGCACGACGGAGGAGGTGCAGCCCAATTTCAGGACTCCACCAAGCTAGGCATGTCTTCTCTAATAAATCGGATTATCCGATTGATCCTTGAATCGGATTATCCGAGTTGCGTATTATTTTTAATAAGTGTCGTTTTGGGCCTGTCCAAAACGAACCAGTTAGGCCCCTTAGTGGGGCGGCGCCCCAGCCCTCATATAAGGAGCTGCTAGGCATCGTTTTAGGGTTAGCTTGAGTTTAGATTAAAAACAGTCCATAGACTTTGAGCTCATTGGTGAAGCATCCCTCCGGGGACGGCGATGCCGTTTATCAGTTTGTAATAAAGATTGCTGCCAGGGTGCTTGTGTTCATCAAGTGTTATCGTGCTCAGGTTAGAGGCGTGGTGATCTCCATCACGTTGCTTGCTGGATTCGTTCCTCGTCTTCAGGTGACGTTCATCGATCGTTATTGGGAGATTTCTATCCGGGTTACTCGCTGTGAAAGATCGGGACAACAATCATAGGATCATCGGTTCGATCCTTATCAGCGAGCTTGCACGCAAAAGCTCGGGCCGAGCGGCGGTCTTCGGCCGATCCTGGGCGAGTCCGAGCTAGAGCTCGCTCGGGAGAGAATAGGGGGTGGAGTGAGGGCAGAGGGAGAGAATGGGCAAGGTGAGAGGGGAGAGAGGGACTCGGGGCCTTTAACCGAGAGGGTGCCCAGTCCACCATGGACGGGGTGCACGGGCATGTGCTGCGTGGTCGAAGGAGAGGGATAGGGCAGGAGGGGCGGTGGAGGAGCGTTTGCCGGCACTGTTGCACGTCTTGGAAGCTAGCAAACGGCTGAGAGCCGATGGAGGGGTGTGGAGTAATGGAGTGGGGGTTTCCCTGCCTCCCACCTGTTCGATGAAATGCCAGAAAGAAAAAGACAAGAGTTGGTATGCTAGGGTTTGGACAGGGTCATGGCTAAGGGTTTCTAGAGGGATGGAGGGGTAGTGCACACCCCAAACCACATGTTGGACAAGGGGAGAGGGGTGGGTTTTAGTTTAAGAAGGTTTATGGGCTGAGTAGAGTAGGTCACTTTGCTAAGATGGATTAGTCAATCTTATAGTTTGAAAATTATAAAACAATCTAGGTTGGTTAGTAGGGATATGGATTTAGCATTTAGTTTAAAAGTCTAGGTCAAAGGGTTCAATAACAACTATAAACAAAAAAGGCAAATTGCTATTTTATAAACTAGATATGGTCATCTTAGAATGAAACACTCGAAACAAGCAAGGATTAGTGATTAAACATTTTTGTAAATTTTGAAGAAGGCTATATAAGGAAAGTAGGGGTGATGTAAGCCATGCTAGAAGTTTTGTATTCCCAAAAAGATCAAAAGAAACACAAATGGTGAGGCTCTAAAAAGGCTAAAAGTTAACATGAGCTAAGATAGTCACTCACTTGTTGTCATCTGATAAATTTGGAAATTTCTAGAACTAAACCCACTTAAAGGTGGTAAGACACACCACAATCACAAGGACATCAATCAAGCAAGAGTTGACTAAAATCAAACAAAAGTTTTTACTATTTTGGAAAATTCTAGATTAACACCACAATTCTAAAAGAGGTAATACATTCCACTCAAACAAGACAAGCAAAGCAAACATTTAGATACCAAATCAAAACATGTGCATCAAATGGTGCTACAATCAATCACCACATGAATACTCATAAAATAACAAACTCAAGTCAAGCAATTCAAACACAAACAAATATCAATCAAAAATTTACATAACATTTAATATTATTAGGTGATATAGTGATCACACATAATCATGACAAGATGATGTTAAAAAAATTACCTCAACTCATATTTTGCTATTTTTCAAAAGGCTTGATGAAAAGAAAAATAGGAGTAATATATTTCCAACTTGTATCATTTTCAAAAGGTGTTTTGAAAACAGGATTTTTAGAAAAAGGTATGTTGATCCTTGCAACACATCAAGGTTTTAAAAATAAGTAGGAGATATTAACTAGATCTCCATAGCTTTGGAAACACTTAGATTTTTGGGAAACTTCTACTTTCTAAAATAGTAGGCTTTTGGGGTTGTATTTAAAATCAAGACATCCTTGAAACAGAGCTTGGCCAGAATAAGATTGGAGAAGACCTATGGGTTGTTTCTCTTGTCATGACATGATCACCAAAATTAAAATGACATGTTAAATTAGTTGAGTTCAAAGGTTAGTGTTTTCAGTGGTTGTTAACTCAATCAACAAAGCAGACAAGATCAAACCGAGAAATCAGGAGTGAAACACAAGCATTAGTGAAGCATTTCAAAAAGTTTTTGTTGACTCTGATTTTTGGCTCTACAAAAACTGTGTTTTTCTAACTTCCCAAAATTGGGGCGTTACATGGGGTCGCGCTGCTAGGAAAAGAAGGGAGGGCGTGGCCGGCTCCGGCAGCCGGCGATGGAGGTGGGGGTGGGGAGCGGCGGCGCCGACGGCCTGAACCGGCGAGGCGGCAGCATGGATGCGAGCTGGTCTGGGCATTTCCTTTTTTCGTTTGGAGAAAATGAGAAATGCTGGACCAGCCCAACGTGGCGTCAAATCCCATCTATCACCCTAATCCCTGCCAGATCAGCTAATCCCGGTGCACAAATGAGACTTGACGAGAAAACATCCAGGAAGACCGGGATCGAAGAGATGAGGGTTTAAAAATCAGGGATTTGAACGTGAGGGTTGGTTTTAGACTTCGACTACAAAATCAAGGTTTGTTTTAGACTTTTGCCTTTGGAGAAACAAAAGTTCTGGCACATGGCCGAATCATTCCTTGCTTGCTGAGGCCAACTCCAACAGGTCACCCCAAATCGTCACCCAATGTGTCCGCTTTGATCTGTTTGGTGGTCCACGGACCAAATTTTGCATGGTGTCGTCGGGGCAAACCTAATGGTCCACCCTGTATTTTGTTAGGACCCGTTTTCTGCCTTTTCTTTACTCATGTTGCTAATTTTAGTATAGTATACAAATAAATATGAATAAACATACTTCTTACAATAAACTTCACGCACCAAATTACATAGTTCACAATCAAATTAAATAACATAGTTTAGGCTCGAATCAAAATAAATTGAAGAGTACATATTACTGATTTCCCAGGTGAGTCCACATATGCTCAATCAGATCAATATTGAGGGCATCGTGCGTTGCTCGATCACGTATCTCATACTTCACGTGCATGTATTGCTGAAACGTCACTAGTCCAGGCACGGGCTCGACCAATTCGCCCTGAAAATCCCATCGTTGATCATACTTGATGTCATCACGCTCATCCTCATGATCACACAGGCAGTCATCACCTCCCACATATTCTCTTTGCTACACGTTATGGCAGGGTGCCGAGCAATATCCCAACAAGATTGGAGCATACCAAATGCTCGCTCCACATCCTTCCTAGCGGCCTCTTGTTGCTGAGCAAAACGACGACACTTCTCGTCGTCAGGATTACGGATTGTCTTCACAAATGTGGACCAAGCAGGGTATATGCCATCGGCTAGGTAGTACCCCTTGTTGTATGGGTTGCCATTCACCTGATAGTTGACAACTGGAGCATTGCCCTCCGCAAGCATGTCGAACACTGGAGATCGCTGCAGCACGTTGATATCATTGTGAGTACCTGCCATCCCAAAATAAGAGTGCCAAATCCATAGATCCTGAGATGCTACTGCTTCAAGAATGACTGTGCACTCTCCAACATGACTCTTGTACTGCCCCTGCCAAGCAAATGGACAGTTCTTTCACTCCCAGTGCATGCAATCTATGGACCCTAGCATCTCTCGCCAGCCTCTGCTCTCACTGATCGACAACAGATGAGTTGTGTCGGCAATAGTGTTCTCTCAGATATCCTAGACCAAACACCTGAACCACAGCCCTACAGAACCTATACATCGATTCAAGGAAAGAAGACTCACTCATGCGCAAGTACTCATCAACGAAATCACCTGTAACTCCATATGCAAGCATCCGAACAGCTGCAGCACACTTTTGGTAAGAAGAGAAGCCGTACATACCAGTTGCATCTGGCATCGCCTCAAAGTAATCATCGTAGAGCTTCATCCCTACCAAAATGCGCATGAACATTGGCTTTGACATCCAAAACACCGACGGAAAATACACGCCAGATATGTAGGCTTGACGGGACGGAAATAATCCTTCCAAAGTTGATAATGCCCGTTCTCCCTGTCACGGTCCAACGCCGGCGCACGACCGACAACCGATCCTCTATATTTTGGAATGAGAGAATCGTTGTGGTTATTAATAAGAGCCGCCGCGGCCATCCATATCTCGGTATCGTCGTCCGATGAGTCATCTGAAGTGTCGATGAAGTGGGAGTAGAAGAACTCGTCCGAGCTATCCATATAGATGGCCAACATGAATATAACAATATATTGTTCAGAACAAATGATGAACAAATGAAGCCAAATGCAAAATTAAATTAAAATATGGGCGACATACCTCGGCTTGGACAACCGTCGATCAGCTTGCGGGCGAGGGAGTACGCCGCCGAGTCCGAGGCAACATCGACCTATTTGTGGCAGCATGCGGCGTCAGCGTGGGCTACTGCACAGCGGTGGCGAGGCAGAAGAAGACGGCGGGTGAGGCAAGGAAGGACGGCGACGAGGATGGAAAGGCTGGCGGGGAGGCAAGAAAGGACGGTGGTGAGGCAAGAGCGGTTGGCGGCGAGGCAAGACGGGCCGACAGCGATGGAAGACAGGACTGTGCGAGCAAGAGCGACCGGCAGCGCCGCGGGGTGGAAGACGGGGGTGGCTCGATTTGGAATTGGGGGTGGCCGCAATGCTCGGTGCCGCTGTCTGGCGAGACAGGGGAGGACAAGAGAGAACAGCGGACAGTGTCCATTTTGCCCCAAACCTGGCCCAATATCGGGCCAGGTTTGGGGCGAAACGGACATGTTCGCGTGCGCGCGGCCGCTTGGGGTGGGCCGTTAGGTCGTGCCCCTTGTCCGCTCGGACAAACGCGGACGGTCCGCGCCGATTTGGGTGCGCCGTTGGAGTTGGCCTGAGGGCATGAATTATGGAAGCGTCTGGTAGCGGGGGTTTCAAGTGTCAGATGAGCTCTGACTCTCTGACCATACCCAGCCCCAAAACGGACCAGACACATTTCCTTCATGTCCATGGGTACACTGGGCGCGTCCCAACGGGCAAATGGATATTTGTCAGCGTACACTACCACCACGCTCCAAATTTGGCCCATCTTTGATACGTATTTACGGTGATGCAGACAGACCGTGTGTCCATTCACGTCTTTTCAAGGGCCACACGTCAGCGACCCAGCGCATTTCGGCTAGGCGATTCCTTTTTAATCGGGACTGGCCACTATCCCCACTCACTCCAGCCTCCACTCCACGCGACCCGAACTCTAGTCAAACCCCTTCACAAGCCTTAGTCCCGTCGCGTCTGGTGGAACCCGACCGGCACGACAAAGAGGCAGAGTGGTCCTCCGCCGCCGCCCGCTGCCACGACCGTGCACGGGTCTCCACCGAGGTGGCCTAGCTCTATTAGGAGATTGCCGAGCATCTACCATGGGGTGACGTGCATCTCCCGGAGAGCTAGCACCTCAACCGTCGACGCATCTCCATGCCGGTCATTCCCCGATCTGGCGACGTCGGTCCTTCCTCCCGCCGGAACTCCTTCAGACCCCACTTGCTTGGTCAACTCCGACCTCTTGGACCGGTGGTTCGAGGCAGAGCATGACAAGAGGCGCCGCTCCCTCGCAGCTCACGCGCTAGAGCCGGACGACCCCGTGCTGGACGAGGAGGACGACGGTCTAGACGAGGAGGACGAAGACATGGAGGATGAGCACACCGTGAAGGAGGAGCCTGAGCCCTTGCCCAACTTGGGGGTACTACGGGGCCCAAGCACTGCTCGCCGCTCAGGATGAACCCGTAGACACCGACCTCCAGCCCGCCATCGACGCCTCCAACCCAGTTGAGATGGGCCCATACAGTTAAGCAAAAGAAAAGAAGGGGGTGATGGTTGATGCGTCCATTTTGCATCACTATTTTATATCATAATTTACTGTTATTCATTGATATATTTCATATTAAGACGCATCACTTATGTTATTTTATCTTATTTTGCATGTTTGATGATTATTGAGGATTTATCTGTCGGAGTCAGATTTCAGCTGGAAAAGGCATCGTCAGGCTAACGTATCTACGAAGCTCCAAACATCGCGAGACTTTTTCCGAAGTTCCTATTTTTCCAGAAGATGGAGCTAGCCAAAAGGGGAGCGCTAGGTGGGCCCCACGCCACCCCTGGGCGCGGCCAGGAGGAGGGCGGCGCCGAGGCCTGGCGTGGCCACCTGGGCCCACCTCTGGCGCTGCCCCTTCGCGTATATCTCCCCGTAATCCTAAACATCGAGGAGGTTGGTCCACGAAATATTCGCCGCCTCCACGAGATGGAAACCACATAGAGAGAAAAGCTCTCCGCAGGGAGAAATCTGCCGGGGAAATTCCTTCCCGGAGGGGGGAAATCATCGCCATCGTCATCGTGCTGGACTCAACAGGATCATCATCGTCATCATCCACCGCTCCACCATCATCATCTCCACTGCTCCACTCCGTTCCGCTGTAACATCTAGGGCTGCACCTTGTCTAGTTCATTGGGGAGACTCTCCCGATGTTAATTACTCCTTGTTGTTGATGCTATTGAGTTTTATCGGTGAATTAAGGTTTATGTCCAGATTGTTATTCATCATTATATCACCTCTGATCATGATCCATATGATGTCATGTGAGTAGTTCGTTTAGTTCTTGAGGACATGGGGAAAGTCTTGCTGCTAGTAGTGGAATAATGTTGAGTAATATTTAATGGTTTGATATTTAAGTTGTGGTGTCATTCTTCTAGTGGTGCCATGTGAACGTCGACTACATGATACTTCACCTTTATGGGCCTAGGGGAATGCATTGTGTATTTAGCTTGCTAATTGTGGGGTTGCCGGAGCGACAGAAACCTGAACCCCCATTGGTAAGTTAGTGCACAAGGGAGTGTAGGATCTGAGAGTTTAAGGCTGTGGTTAGATTTATCTTAATTACTTTTTGTAGTTGCGGATGCTTGCAAGGGGTATAATCACAAGTACGTATTAGTCCTAGGAAGGGCAGTGCGTTAGCATAGATTCACCCACACAACACTTATCAAAACATTGAAGATTAATCAACTACATGAAACGAAAGCATTGACGAAATTCCCATGTGTCCTCAGGAACGTTTGGTAATCATAAGTAACACAACCGGCTTGTCCTTTGCACTCAAAAGGATTGGGCCACTCGCTGCAATTATTATTGCTCTCGTTTATTTACTCATATTGTATTTATCTGCTATATTGAAAACCCCCAAAAACTTGTCTGCTAGTGTTTACAGTGAATCCTTGATCAAAACTACATACCAGCACCTTCTGCTCCTCGTTGGGTTCGACACTCTTATTTATCGAAAGTACTACGATACACCCCCTATACTTGTGGGTCATCAAGACTATTTTCTGGCGCCGTTGCCGGGGAGTGAAGCGCTATTGGTAAGAAGAATTGGTAAGGGAAATATTTACTGTAAGTGTTGTTCTGTCATGGAGTCATCTCCATTCGAATCACTGTTTGGGAAAACTGCTACCACTGCTACGGTAGTAGATGACCCTCCACCTGCTCAGGGAATTCCATTTAAAATACATATGAAAATTGTTGAACGTGTTATTAATAACCGTTACGATGGAACTGTCCATCTTGGTAATCACTTGCTTTTTCTACATGAATTGTGCGAGTTATTCAAGTGTGCAAGTATTTCTATTTACAAAGTCAAGGGAAATTATTTTCTCTATCACTGAAGGACAGAGCTATGATTGCATGGATCACACGTTCGTTGGGAGACCACAAGAGGAAGGTATGAAGCAGTGTAGCAGCAGTTTCCCTCAGTATGAAACCAAGGTTTAATCAACCAGTAGGAGCAAGAAATCACTTCTGAAGGTTGTCAGTGGCGCGCTGACGTGGAACCTGCACACAACACAATCAAACTACTTTGCCCCAACGAAACAGTGAGGTTGTCAATCTCACCGGCTTGCTGAAAACAAAGGATTAAACGTATGGTGTGGAAAACAGTAGTAAATTGCAGAGAATGAAAAGGAACAGTGTTTGCAGTTGGTTGTATTATCAGTGTAAAAGAATGGACCGGGGTCCACAGTTCACTAGTGGTGTCTCTCCATAAAAGATAACTAACATGCTGGGTGAACAAATTACAGCTGGGCAATTGACAAAATATTGAGCGCATGACAATGCATATATATGACATGATGATTACTATGATATTCATGTGGGCATTACGACAAAATACATAGACCGTTATCCAACAGCGTCTATGACTAATAATCCACCGCCAGGTTGTCATACCGAGTTCCCCGTTGGTATTAAGTTGCAAGCAACGGATAATTGCATTAAGTAATGTGCGTAATGTAAACAAATGCATTAGACCTAACGGCGCACCCTTAAGCTAAGCATCGGTTATTTTATCCCTAGTGGCAACAACATCCACAATCTTAGAAGTTGTTGTCACTCTCCCAGATTACCGGAGGCATGAACCCACTATCTAGCATAAATACTCACTCTTGGAGTTACAAGCATCTACTTGGCCAAAGCATCTACTAGTAACGGAAAGCATGCAAGATCATAAATAACATATAAGATAGATTGATAATCAACTTGACATAGTATTCAATATTCATCGGATCCCAGCAAACACAACATGTAGCATTACAATAAGATGATCTTGATCATGATAGGCAGCTCACAAGATCTAAACATGATAGCATAAAGTGGAGAGACAACCATCTAGCTACTGCCATGGACCCGTAGTCCAAGGATGAACTACTCACGCATCACTCCGGAGGCAGGCATGGTGATGTAGAGCCCTCCGGTGATGATTCCCCTCTCCGGCAGGGTGCCGGGAAGAGCTTCTGAACCCTCCCGAGCTAGGGTTGACGGCGGCGGCGTCTCTGGAACTTTTCGTGGATAATGGCTCGGGTATTTAGGGTTTTCGCGTCGGGAGGAATAAATAGGCGAAAGGGCGGCGGCTGGAGACCACGTGGGCCCCACACCACCCCACGGCGCGGCAGGGGGGCCCGCGGGCCCCATGGTGTGGGTGCCACGTGGCTCCCCTCTCTCTCTTTGGACTCCGTGTTCGTGTTGGAAAAATAGGAGGTTCTGTCCAAGTTTCGTCCAATTCCGAGAATATTTCCAGACTAGCTTTTCTGGAATACAAAAACAGCAGAAAACAGGAACTGGCACTGTGGCATCTTGTTAATAGGTTAGTCCCAGAAAATGCATAAAAATGCTATGAAGTGTATATAAAACATGTAACAATTGGTATAATATCAACATGGAACATCAGAAATTATAGATACGTTTGAGACGTATCAAGCATCCCCAAGCTTAGTTCTACTCGTCCTCGAGTAGGTAAAACGATAAAAACAAAATAATTTCTGAGGTGACATGCTACAATCATAATCTTGATCAAATAGTATTGTAAAGCACATGTTATGAATGAAGTGATCCAGGTCAATGGTCTATAGTTTGCTAGCAAGTAGATAATGAGCAAACAACTGAATCATATAAGCAAAAACTTTTCATGAATAGTACTTTCGAGACAAGCATCAAAGTGTTTTGCATAAGAGTTAACTCATAAAGCAATAGATTCTAAGTAAAAGGTATTTAACCAACACAAAGGAAGATTTAAGCTTCAGCAATTGCTTTCAACTTTCAACATATATATCTCATGGATATTTGTCAACACAAAGCAATATAATAAGTGCAATATACAAGCATATAAAAATTGTTGCACCAAAGTTGACACTAGTGTTTGCTTCTAAGATAGAAAGAAGTAGGAAAACTGACTCAACATAAAAGTAAAAGAAAGGCCCTTCGCAGAGGGAAGCAGGGATTAAATCATGTGCTAGAGCTTTTTAAGTTTTTGAAATCATATAGAGAGTAAAAATAAGTTTTGAGAGGTGTTTGTTAATTGTCAACGAATCAGAAAATGGAAAGTACAATATGACCCCTGCCAACCAGACTTTTAAGAGCGGCTCCCATGAAGGACGTTATTTCTACCAGCAAGGCAGATCATCCCTTCTCTTTTGTTTACACATGCAGATATTTCACTGTTTGTCATTGCTTGACTGATAAATCAGGGCAAAAATGTGAAGAGAATTAAGCGGTTAAAGTTGTAATTAATTGGGACTGGGCACCCCATTTGCCAGCTCTTTTTGCAAAATTAATGGATAAGCGGATGTATATGCCGCTAGTCCGGTGGTAAAGTCTGTTTGACAGTTGACATAAAGACATCCACCCCGTCCTCATGAGCTTGGTAAACATTGACACAAAATAGGAGTAATAAAGTTTGAATAGTTTAAAGGTAGCACATGAAAATTTACTTGGAATGGCAAGGAAATACCACATATAGGTAGTTATGGTGGACACAGATGGCATGGATTTTGGCTCAAGGTTTTGGATGCACGAGAAGCATTCCCTCTCAGTACAGAGTTTAGGCTAGCAAGGTTATTTGAAGCAAACACAGGATATCAACCGACACAGCAAGACTTATATGAAAACATATTGCAAGCATTATAAGACTCTACACTGTCTTCCTTGTTAACCAAACCCTTTTACTAGAAAATATCTAGACCTTAGAGATACCAATCATGCAAACCAAATTTCAACGAGCTTTACGGTAGTTCTTCATTAATAGGTTTTAACTACATGATACAAAAGCTTAAACATGAACTACTTGATAACTCAAAACAATTGACAAGTATCAAATTATCCAATACAGTGATCTACAAGAATATGTAAGCTTTTTCCATTATACCATCTACCACATGCAACATTTTCTGTTCCAACCAAACACCAATCAATTTATTTCAACATAAACTCTCCAAACAATTATAAGTGAAGCAAGAGAGTACTTTCTTTAAAAGAACTAACAGCTGAATAAGAGATGCATGCAAAACAGGAGCTAAAAGCATAGCAATAGCTAGATAAGAATACTCAACAAGTATAAGTGAAGAATAGGAGTATTCATATGAAAAAGCGGAGCGTGTCTCTCTCCCAATCAAGAATGCTGGGGTCCAATCAAGTTGACCATAAGAAAAATAAAATACTGAAAATAAAAGCACACAGACGCTCTGTCGTGTCTCGATGCACGGACACCGGGAGTATAGGATACCCTCTTTTAGGTTCGGCACGGGGCGCGAAGGAGGCTGAGAATCGTCTTCTCGGGCGGAGTCTAGATCAAGCTCTCCTCTCCACGATCAAAGCATGCAACCAAAGGGACACAAGGAGCTACCCAGGTTCAGGCCGCCCGGAGGCTAAAATCCCTACTCCTGCATGTCTGGATTGATGGGTTCTTCATAGTGTAGCTTACAATGGAACCTCCCGGATGGGGTACCCGGAAGGTAATAAGGGATGGCCCAATCTTCTCAGTGAGATGGTGATGTAGTGGATGGATTGATGAATTTGATAACTCGTGTGATACCGAAGAACTCTCCTGGCTGATCCCTATTGCCAATGCAACAGCTTGCAACCCTATGGATATTCTCAACTCCACACGCTTGCACAAGTAGCCACCGACTACAAGTGGTCCTGTACCTCCTTATTCCCAGTGGAACATCAGATAACACGCAGAATTTGCAAGTAGTAACAATACTTCAAGATGAATGCTTATGAGCAAGTTCAATCTAGAAAGCTAGGGTTTTAGTTTTATCGTAGTCTAAACTCATCTATGGCGGCTAGGCCTCTATTAATAGGTGGGGGCGTACTATAGCGCGGTACTGTAGCTACAGTACCGGCGTGGTGCAACCCTAAACCGGTTCGACTCAAACGATACAAACTGACCCATGTTGGGTTCAGCCATATGGACACGCAGGTCCAAGTCTAATATGACTAGGACTCCTCAATTGGTGCAGCCACATTGTGTGGTGCGCCTCCTTCATGCCTCCCCTCTTGTGCTCCTGCCTCCCTCTCCTCCCTCAAGCACTTGGTTGTATTGGACTTGATAATTCCAGCATGCTCCATCTTGTTTCCTCCATGCTTCTTCATGTTTCCATCCATGTCTTGATGATCTCCTCCAATAGCATTTGTGTTATCAACAAACCTGAGAATACATACATACATGGATTTAGGTAGTATAAAGCTCTCATAATCAGAAACATCATAATCTAATAAGAGAGAATTCACCTGCTATTCTAATAAGTTGGTTCTTGATCTTGTCATTGGTCCAATTCTCACTTCATTAGATTTATCTTGAACAGCAACCTCTTCAATTGGAGAATGTGTAGTAGAGCTAGAGATGTCCTCATCAGAAGGGTTTTGGCTGGAGGTAGAAGAATGACAGATCCTGACCCGGAGGAGATCACCTCCCCCTCTACCTTCGCAGCCCTAGTCTAGTCTTGCTCTGGTTGAACTAGTGCCTTGGTTCTACCTTGTGTTCGTCTTCCTTTCGCCTCCTTCCCTCCTCCGTGCCTTGGTCCTCCGTTTATAGGCTAAGGGGTTGCCACAGGGTCACGTGAAGGGCATGAGGGACCTTCGGGGTGAAGGACCCTCCTCATCTAGTTTAGGAGGAGACGTGGCCTCTCCTCAGCCTAGCGTCTCCTTTGGGTTAGGTGGGAGCGTCCGCCTTGGGGTGGACAGGAGCTGACACCACCACGGGCTGTGCTTCCCGCCCGCGCTGCCTTCGCCTTGGTTCCCAAGTCTTCCGCGGTGAGGTGGAGAGCTTATCCACAGGGACGTGGGGAAGTACCCGAGAGGGAGCCTGGCCTCATGCCGGGAACTCGGGCTCTCGGTTCCTTCCTGGCCTTCTTGCTTGGTTCGGGGACCCGGCAGGCCCCCAGGACCGAAGCCCTTTGTCGACGTAGGCCTTGCGTGTCCCGACGGTGAACCCGCCAGCTTGACCTGAGTCTTGGTCTTGTCCATCTTAATCTTGGGCCCACATGGGGTGGACCCACTTTGGCAGCACTAGGGGAACCCCATGTTCCACTGCTGCGACACGGTCCAATTAAAGCACATATGATGTGAAAGAATTAAAATATAGTTTCACTAGAGATGACCTGATAAGTTGCTCATGAAGAAGGGGATGCCTCCCCTTGGGCATCCCCAAGCTTAGACGCTTGAGTCTTCTTGAAATATGCTGAGGTGATCCATGGGAGCATCCCCAAGCTTAAACTCTTCACTCTTCTTGATCACATTATATCATCCTTCTCTCTTGACCCTTGAAAACTTCCGCCACACCAAACTCAAAATAATTCTCATTAGAGGGTCAGTGCACAATCAAAAACTCACATGTTCTATAAGGACACAAACATGACCGTTACTTTTAACATTAACTACTGCCACTGATGTTATGTGAAGCTCTTCACCCTAAAAAAGAATTCCACTCAACACTAGTAAAAGAGAGAATGCGAAAAATAAAAGACAGAATCTGTCTAAACAGAACAGTCCGCAAAGACGAATTTTTTCGAGGCACTTACGTTGCTCAGATCGAAAAACTTTAAACTATCGAAAGATGCGTACATATCTGATGATCACGCACAAAAAATTGCAGATTTAAATAATTTGTCTGTGATTTTACAGAATTAAAACGGTGAACAGCAGAAATCTGTTCCTGCGCAGAAATCCAAATCTAGCATCATCTTCCTAGTAGAGGCAATACTTGGCACAACAATGCGATAAAATAAAGATACAAAGAAATTGTTACAGAAGTAAACAACTCCTTGACTCAAAAAGAAAAGAAAAATTGTAGAAATAAAATAATGGGTTGTCTCCCATAAGCGCTTTTCTATAACGCCTTTAAGCTAGGCGCAGAAAGTAAGAATCAAGTGTTTCCAAGTGATGAGGCATCAATATCATCAAAAACTTCCTCAAAAACACAGCTTGTAACAATAGGCATTTTTGGTTCAGGTAATTCTTGGGAAGCAAATTTAAATAATTCATTATGTGATTCACCCTCAATTTTATCAGTTTTAAGCACATTAGGGGGTTTTGGTTGAGGCACTTTTCGAACATACATGAATTTTTGCTCTTTCTCCACAAAAGCTTTCTGCTTTTTAAACTTGATAGAGGAGAAAGTTGAACTTAGAGTATCCTCTAATTCACCTATCCTGAATTTTGATTATCATGGCCAGTGCTATCTTCTAAAATAGCAATTCTTTTATAAATATCTCCCAGTGATTCATTAACTTTGCTAGAACTACCAAGCAAATCTGACAAGTTTTTCTCCATGGACTCCAATTTTTTTATAACATCTTCCAAAGTAGTCTCAATTTTAAGATCATTAATAGGTGGTGTTCCTACCAAACTTTCAATTATATTGCGTGCTTCCAAAGCAGGAGTCCCCAGAAAGTTACCTCCTGTCAGAGTATCTAGAACATACCGATACCAACTAGTGATACCAACATAAAAATTTCTAAGAAAGATCATGGTAGAATATTTTTTAGTACATCTATGGTGAGCATCACTGATCCTATACCAAGCATCCTTTAAACTTTCTCCACCTTGTTGCTTAAAGGACCGAACTTCAATTTCAGGAGTACTCATTTTAGCAAAATTAAAACAAAACAGAAAGATAACAACTTGAAAATAAAAGTAACTAATTTTTGTGTTTTTGATAAATAAAGCAAACAAGACTAAATAAAAATAAACTAAGCAAGACAATAACAAAGTAAAGAGATTGGAAGCGTGAAACTCCCCTTCCAGAAATCCTCTTGCTCCCCGGCAACGGCGCCAAAAAATATGCTTGATTGCGTGGATCACACGTTCGTTGGGAGACCCCAAGAGGAAGGTATGAAGCAGTGTAGCAGCAGTTTCCCTCAGTATGAAACCAAGGTTTAATCAAACCAGTAGGAGCAAGAAATCATTTCTGAAGGTTGTCAGTGGCGCGCTGACGTGGAACCTGCACACAACACAATTAAACTACTTTGCCCCAACGAAATAGTGAGGTTGTCAATCTCACCGGCTTGCTGAAAACAAAGGATTAAACGTATGGTGTGGAAAACTGTAGTAAATTGCAGAGAATGAAAAGGAACAGTGTTTGCAGTTGGTTGTATTATCAGTGTAAAAGAATGGACCGGGGTCCACAGTTCACTAGTGGTGTCTCTCCATAAAAGATAACTAACATGCTGGGTGAACAAATTATAGCTGGGCAATTGACAAAATATTGAGCGCATGACAATGCATATATATGACATGATGATTACTATGATATACATGTGGGCATTACGACAAAATACATAGACCGTTATCCAACAGCGTCTATGACTAATAATCCACCGCCAGGTTGTCATACCGAGTTCCCCGTTAGTATTAAGTTACAAGCAACGGATAATTGCATTAAGTAATGTGCGTAATGTAAACAAATGAATTAGACCTAACGGCACACCCTTAAGCTAAGCATCGGTTATTTTATCCCTAGTGGCAACAGCACATCCACAATCTTAGAAGTTGCTATCACTCTCCAAGATTACCGGAGACATGAACCCACTATCTAGCATAAATACTCACTCTTGGAGTTACAAGCATCTACTTGGCCAAAACATCTACTAGTAACGGAAAGCATGCAAGATCATAAATAACATATAAGATAGATTGATAATCAACTTGACATAGTATTCAATATTCATCGGATTCCAGCAAACACAACATGTAGCATTACAATAAGATGATCTTGATCATGATAGGCAGCTCACAAGGTCTAAACATGATAGCATAAAGTGGAGAGACAACCATCTAGCTACTGCCATGGACCCGTAGTCCAAGGATGAACTACTCACGCATCACTCCGGAGGCAGGCATGGTGATGTAGAGCCCTTCGGTGATGATTCCCCTCCCGGCAGGGTGCCGGAAAGAGCTTCTGAACCGTCCTGAGCTAGGGTTGACGGCGGCGGCATCTCTGGAACTTTTCGTGGATAATGGCTCGGGTATTTAGGGTTTTCGCGTCGGGAGGAATAAATAGGCGAAAGGGCGGCGGCTGGAGACCCACGTGGGCCCCACACCACCCCACGGCGCGGCAGGGGGGCCAGCGCGGCAGGGGGGCCATCGCGGCCCCATGGTGTGGGTGCCACGTGGCTCTCCTCCGTCTCTCCTTTGGACTCCGTGTTCGTGTTGGAAAAATAGGAGGTTTCGTCCAAGTTTCGTCAAATTCCGAGAATATTTCCAGACTAGCTTTTCTGGAATACAAAAACAGCAGAAAACAGGAACTGGCACTGTGGCATCTTGTTAATTGGTTAGTCCCAGAAAATGCATAAAAATGCTATGAAGTGTATATAAAACATGTAACAATTGGTATAATATCAACATGGAACATCAGAAATTATAGATACGTTTGAGACGTATCAAGCTGCTGAATGGTATAGTCTGCTTAAAAATGGCCACTCATTGAGTTGGGTCGAGATTGTTCCTCTCTTTTACTCCAAATTTTATCCTCTTAGTGAGATCCATAAAGACAGGCACTCTATATATAATTTTTAGCCTCATGATGGAGAAAGTATTGCCCAAGCTTGGGGGAGGCTGAAGTCATTAATGCTCAAATGCCCCATTCATGAGCTCCCAAGTAATATTGTTATCAATAACTTTGATGCAAGGCTTTCTCTTCATGATAAAGATTTATTGGATACTTCTTGTTCTGGATCATTTACACGAAAGAAAGAGGAAGATAAAGGTAGAGAGTCAGGTATAAATTATGATTTTGAATGCATTAAATCTTTTATGGAGACTGATAGTTTTCGTAATTTTAGTGCTACTTATGGTCTTGATTCTCAAATTATTGCAAACTGTTATAAGGATTTTGCTTCGTATCTCGATATCCCTAGAAAGGGGTGGAAAAAGTATCATGAACCTTATAAAGATAACATTAATTCTGCTCTTTTTAAAAACATTGAAGTTCATACTGTTGATCGCATTCTGCCAGAACCTTATATTGAAAAACTACCTTTTCCTGTAAAAGTAAAAGAACATTCTATTTTGGCTAGTGTGGTTAATAAAAGTGAAAGGAAAGCTAAAGAACCTGATGAGCAAATAACTGTAAAACCTGCAATAGCTATGGTTAAGGATCTTGTAACTGAAAATGTAGAAGGAGGACATATTAAATTTTGCGAAGAAGCTTCTAACATTGTTACACATCCTAAAAGAGCCCGGAAAACAAGTGTCCCTGTGCTTTCAGTCAAAATAGGTGAGCATTGCTACTATGGTCTTTGTGATATTGGCGCCAGTTCAAGTGCTATTCCCTATGATCTTTACAAGGAAATTAGGCATGAAATTAATCCTTGCGAACTTGAGGAGATTGATGTGGTTATTCAGCTTGCTAATAGAGAAACTATCTCTCCGGTTGGTATTGTTAGAGATGTTGAAGTTTTATGTGGTAAGACTAAATACCCTGCTGATTTCTTAGTTCTTGGTTCTGCTGCTAGCAAAACTTGTCATATTATTTTTGGTAGACCTTTCTTGAATACCTGTGGTGCTATTATTGATTGTAAGAAAGAGAAAATTTATACTAAATTTGATGGAGAATCTTATGAATTCAATTTTTCTAAATTTGCTAAGAATCATTATGAAACTGCATTGCCTAATGAGGATTTAAAGGTTGAACAACTTGCTTCTATTGTTGTTGCTCCTAACAATGCTTTACAGCAATTTATGGAAGATCGTGAGAGCGAGGTATTTGCAGAGGAGAGAAATGAGATTGACGACATCTTTCTTCGTCAACCTCCAATTCTCAAGCATGATTTACCAGTGGAAGACTTGGGTATTTCGGCTCCACCAAAGGAGGATCCTGTCTTTGATTTAAAACCTTTACCAGATACACTTAAATATGCCATATTGATGATAAGAAAATATATCCTGTTATTATCAGTTCTAAACTTTCAGGTGATGAAGAAGCAAGATTGTTAGAGGTGTTGAAGAAACATCGAGGAGCTATGGGTTATACTCTTGATGATTTAAAAGGGATTTCTCCTGCTATCTGTCAACATGCAATTAATATGGAGCCTGACGCAAAGCCCGTTGTTGAACATCAACGTCGTTTAATTCCTAAGATGAAAGAAGTGGTAAGGAATGAGGTATTAAAACTCCTTGATGCAGGTATAATTTATCCTATTGCTGATAGTAGATGGGTTAGTCCTGTTCATTGTGTTCCTAAGAAAGGAGGAGTAACTGTTGTGCCAAATGAAAATAATGAGCTTGTTCCTCAAAGAGTAGTAGTTGGCTGTCGCCGTATGGAACAACAGATGCCTAGGGGTAGGCTTAAGTTTGGGGCCGATGGACGCTAGAGGATTCAGGGAGGGATAGCGAGCAGAGCTGCTCACACGGACAAACAGACGAACACGAGGATTTACCCTGCTTCGGGGCTCTCGAGAGAGATAAAACCCCTACTGCAGCATCTAGCCTACTCTGTGTATTTTCCCTCTGTATATGATCTGTACAAAGGCTCCTCGAGCTGTATGCCTAAGCCTGTACTAGGCTGCACTGAGTATGCCTCTCATCACTGCTAAGTATGTTGCTAAACTGCTAGAGAGGAGAGCTCCTCGTGAGCCGGGGGGAGAAATGAGCCCATGGGGCTGAGGAGAGCAAACCCCCTGGTGCTCCTTATATAGGGAAAGCCCAGGGGACAAGGGGTGGCCCGCATGTCACTATACAAACACTGTACACGATTTGACTACTGGGGTCTCGTCACACTATTGCTGAGTTGACTGATGGGGTCCTGTCAGCACTATGCACGCATCATGGAGGCGTACTCTCGTCACATCATAGGCACTGCAGCCATGCTGCCTGTGTCATCATCTTTGTCTTGTTCTGCTTGGTCAACTGATAACTGTACCAGGTACGAGCCAGAGGCGTCCGAGAACCTGGCGTAACTGGCCTCTGTTAATACCTCGGTGGCATGACCTGGTGGTCCGGGATCTGGAGTTGAAGGAATAGGAGTCGAGGTAGCGCTGGAATACCGGGGCCTCCTGCCCCGATCCGGATTGCACCTGGCGCCGAGAGCTGACGACGGTCGACGCTGGCATGGTCCAGCCGAGACTGGAGATGTCGACCATCCGGGACTGGGGGCGCCAGCTCACCAAAGCTGGAGAGTATCCCGGCCTGCCGAGGTAAGCAAGCAGCGGCCTGCTCCGAAGCGCGACCAACTCGGCCAGCTCCGAGGCTGGGGCGATGCGGCCCAGCGCGAGGACGTGCCGGCCCATCCGAGGCGCGGAGGCGTCGGCCCGCCGAGACGAGGAAACCTCGGCCTGCCTGGGGCGCAGAGGACCTCGGTCCATCCGAGACGAGGCGGTCTCGGGCCTGATGTCAGTCCGTCCGGGGTGACGGTATCTCGGCCCAACCGAGGTGGGATTGACTCAGACCAGCCGAGGATAGAAGACTCGGCCCAGCGAGGCGAGGAAGCTACAGTCCGCCCGGGGCGGCGGATAACTCGGCCACTGCCGGGTGAGGACAACTCGGCCCTGCCGAGATAAAAGTTGATTCGACCCAGCATACGGTATGTCAGTCTGGGCCGTGCCAAGCTCGGCCCAGGGCGCTTTTTCTGCCTTTTCCCTTATTTTCTTTTATCTTTTTGCTGTCTCCTCTACTAACTCAAAAAAATCATCAACTCTGGGGTACCCGGGGTTACATCCCCGACATTGGCTATAGGATGTGCATTGATTTTCGAAAAGTTAATAAGGTTACTAAGAAAGATCACTATCCTCTGCCTTTTATTGATCAAATGTTATAAAGGTTGTCTAAGAAAACTCATTTCTGTTTTCTTGACGGTTATTCTGGTTTTTCACAAATAGCTGTTAGACATCAGGACCAGGAGAAAACTACCTTTACTTGTCCTTATGGAACGTATGCTTATAGACATATGCCTTTTGGTTTGTGTAATGCTCCTGCTACGTTTTGATGCGGGTAGGTCCCGATTTCACGGATTTGTGCGGAGGGAAAGATGACCACGAAGAACACGCGAAGAACGATGAACACAAAGAGGGGAAATCAAACACACAAGGGTAAATAGCAAGTAGAAACCCGGCAAGAATCGACTGGTAACAAATCCCCGAGGGCAGCCCCCAATCCTCCTCTCCCAAGCACACCTTACTCTTAGGATTGTTTGTCCAATTGGTCAATCCAACCAATCCAACCTAGCCACCTAAAGATGGAAGATTAGCAAGTAATCGCAACTACAAGCGGAGCCTTGATATCCACGCAGGGATCTTCTCCTCAAGAGGAGGCCTTGGTTCATCTCCACATGTGGAGGTTTTGATTCATCTCCATAGGAGGAAAGAGACACTTTGAGAAGAAGGAGCAAGGCTCTACTTTAGTTCCCAAATCATAGTCTATCCCTAACCCTAGGCAGAGAAGTCCTATTTATAGTCTAGTGGACGAAAGGGTAGGTGAGGGAGGTTACATGGGCCTTCAGCCCGAATTCCTGGAGTCACAGCGGTAGTACCGCTGGTGGTGGCGGTAGTACCGCTCCTGGCGGAGGCGGTAGTACCGCTGGCCGCTGGCGGTAGTACCGTTGGAACTTGCATTTTATTTCCTCTCAGCGCTGGCGGTAGTACGTGGCCGGTACTGGACAGATACCGTTGGAGACAGTAGCTTTTGGAGACGCGCCGGTAGCGTGGGCGGTACCTCCAGCGGTACTACGGTCCTGGAGCTGGCGGTAGTACCGCTGGTGGCGGCGGTAGTACCGCCGCTTGGAGCTTCTCTCGCTTCAGCTTCATCGCCAGGTGCCTGGCGGTAGTACCGGCCTTCTCGGCGGTAGTACCGCTGCTCTGCTCCTTCATCTTCCTCTTGACCCGTCTCTTGGCCATCTTCGACATTTTCTTGGAGATCTTCATGGTAGTTGTTCCTGAGTATGCACAACGTATCCGAATGAAGTAGCAACCCATTCAAGGGAGTGTCGAGATCACACATGGATAGGAGCGAGTTCACCTTATCATGAAGTGCCTTGACTCTTGCTCTTATCATTGGGCCACTTGTTGTAGGAGACGTAGGTCGGGCTACATCATCTCCCCTCCCTTTAAAAAGAGTCGTCCTCGACTCTTGCTCTTCATCACCATGCAAAGGGGTAGATGTGTTGTCGAATAATGGGAATTCACCATGCCTACAAACATCAAAGACCAAGCAAACCATGTGTGTGCAAGAAATAGGAGCATATCAATAATGACATGTCCATTCTTTATCATAGCACCGTTAGCATAACATAAGAATATGAAAAGGTAGTGCACGTGCAAGGTCAAACTGCATGCAATCCAATGTAACATCTCCAAAAAGTGGGAACACCAAAACTCCATAAGAATATGAGAAGACCATCTAGGTATCTCATTTTGAACCATATGATCATTATTGCACACAAGGCATTGGACGGACAATTTGTCATCATCCTTGATGCAATAAGCGACGAGTTTGGCAAAAACACACAATGAAGAATGTCCAAAACATCATTATGGGTGCAAACAAAGCACATGAAAGAGCAAGTTTTCAACATATTTGTTGCAACACCAAATTGGTAGAAACCAATGAACTCATGACAAGACATGCTCAAAATGTCATTATGGTTGCACACAAGCCAAGTAAGAGAACAATTGTTCATCATATTTGTGGCAACGCATAAATCATTCATATGAAAGATGGGAAAATTTGTCTTGCCATAGGAGAAACCAACATCACAAACATGTTTGCAAACAAACCAAATGCAAGATAAATTGGTCAACATGTTTGATGCAAAACATGGGAAAGGTATTAGAGCCGGGTTCGATCCACGACTCAAGTGTATGCTCTCAAGAGCTCGCATTGTCAACTCATGCTCAATGGCGGTTGACATTATTATGCGCTTACCGGCACACACAAGACACCATGTGAAGAAATGATGTGCACGGTATATGAATACGTCATCCATCATGACGCGTCTCTTCATTTGCACAATACCAACCACACCAAAATCAAATTGAAAATATGACATATGTGGATGGTTACTATGCAAATTGAAGGATGGAACAAGGTCCATAAAAGATAATGAAAAGTCTCCCAAGGTGAGAAAGCTATGGGGGCAATCTCATAAGCCAATATATCAACATTATTGCAAACCAAGCATTTAAAAGAACAATTGTTCAATATTTTGGATGCAACAATGGGAAAGTAGCGCAAACATCGATTGCAAAACATGGGTATGGCCAAGTCATCACAAATAGAAGAATCGACATGGTCATCATTGCGGAAAGCGTGAACATTGTTGTCAACAAACATTGGAAAAGAGCAATTGTTCGTCATGTTTGAATTGACAACGGGCGAGAATTGGAAACACTCGTAACTAGGCATGTCAATGGAAAAATCGTCACAAATAGATGATTCCACATGATCAACATTGGAAGTATCACATGGGAATAAAAATGTATCATATGATGGAGCAAGGAAATCATCCATAGCATGCGAGCAATCAAAATTCATCATGTCCACTAGCGGGATCATGGTCACATTAACACCCATACCTTGGTAGTCCTTCTCATGTGAAGTAGGTGTTGAAGTAGGGGCCTCTATGTGGTGACCCGTTCATCTTGATGTAGGTATGTGGTTGCGTCATCATCATCCATGAAACCTAGTACACAATGAGCGAACACACTAGAGGAAGATGGTAAGTTGTTAGAATGCAAAGTAGCCTCACTTGACCTATCAACTACCTCTCTCAACTCACGTGGTGTATCACTCATTCCCTCAAAATAGAAACACTCAAACTCACATATGGTGGAGGCACTCAACTCACTCTCGCTCGCACTCGAGTGGGCTAAGTGGCTCTCATTCTCACATGGGATTGGTGCTATGTCACCATTCAAGCACAAGAGGGTAGGCTCGGTTTCCTCATCTCCACACGCCTCCAAGGTTGAAGGGAAACTCCCATGCTCAACCTTCTCGAGCTCATCGCCTCCAAAGATGCATGCCATAGTTTGGCCATCCTCATTCAACGCATCCACCAATGTGATAGCATTGCTCATGCTCGCCTCCGTGGTCAAAGGGAGAATCCCATTCTCGACCATCTTCTCGTCGCCCTCATCTCCATTTGGGCACTCCCACATCATGTGACCATTGCCATCGCATATTGGACACGAGAGATTGGGACATTCTCGTGGACCATGGTCTTGGCCTTGGCAATTGTCGCATATGCGTTCTTCCTCATGCCATATGGGAGTCCAAGTGTCTCGGCGATCTCTAGGGTGAGGTGGTGGCGAAGGAGTGCGTTCATGGCGTCCACCATTTGAGCGATGAAGCTCTTGATATTCATTCTTTTGGTACGCTCGAGGTGAGTGTTGACGTTCTTGTTGAGGTTCATGACGTCCATGACGATCGCGTTGTTGTGGTGGTGGTGATGGTAGGCGGTCATGATGTTCCCCATTTGGGCGTTGACGCTCTTGAGGCGCGTTGGCATTGTTCACGCTAGGAGAACGTGGATGTTCCACGTGAAGACGATGTCGTTCATGACCGTCGCGCTTGGGTTATCTTGAAGATCTTGTTGTGGTTCACCTTGACGAGGACCATGACGCGTATGCCTTGATTGTGACGACCTTGAAGTGCTTCTTGTACGGCTTGAGCGTGAAGGAGCTCGTTGTCGCGCAAGGTTGTTGATAGCTTCGGTCATCCGCTCCATGTTCGCATTGATTTCGTTGAAGTTGGCATCATGAGTTTGGAGACGGCGCTCGTAGCGGCCTAAGCCATCACGAACAAGGTGTCGAAGACCGACGAACTCGGATTGGGTGACATAGCCATGATCACCGCGAACTCCACCATGGATTTCCTCATCCGAGCTTGAGCTTCGTTTGTACTTCCCCTAAACATTTTCTCAAGATCAAGTGAGATGTGTGAGAATGAAAAACCAAGACAAACTATATCCCAAGTATAATGTGGCTTGAGAAGAGAGTATCCGGTTCTAACACCCAACACACACACTTATGAGGATAGGAAGGTATGAAGTGGCAAACGAAACAAGCAAACCCGCCGACAAGTATATTGTCAAAGGTAGAGAAAATCCACAATGATCAAATTACCAAAGAAACTCCAACCACAAATGATGAAGAAACACACACAAAAGCGAATAATGGGGTTGGGCAACCAAGAGGGCGAGCACTCGAAGGTAGACAACCTAACGAAGACTACGTGCTCAAATGTCACCCAACACAAGAAATACGCTAGCTCAATTGCTTTTTGTGGGCAACGGATTTGCACAAGAGTTAACACTCACACTCACTTTGGCGGTCTTAGCTTTGTCGCAACCTACAAGAGATGAAACTTGGCACCACTTGATTCTTTTCTTTTCTCTTTTTTTTTTTGATTTTTGCTTTTCGACGATGATTCCTTCTCTTTTGCTAGTGCCAAGCTCTCTAACGATACACACTCGCCAATACTTTGAAGACAAACACTCAACACGTGCAATGCCTCGCAATATCACCGAGCTAGTCCAATAGGTTAAGTTGCGTGAAAGGAAGAAAGGCTCACAACGGAAATGATGGTGGGGGGAAAGTCGAGTCCTTGGTGGCGTCGTCGCTTGGCGTTGATGATGCGTGGCTGCGGAAGCTTGTAGATGTCGTAGACGTAGAGCACACCAAGAAAGGACTCAAACCAAAGAGGAAATGCCAAAACGAACAGAGGAGAAAGAAAAATTTCGGCAAAAATTGGCCCTGGCGGTAGTACCGCTGGTCCGCCCGGTAGTACCGCTCTAGCGGTAGTACCGCTGTTCTGGAGCGGTAGTACCGTTGCGCACGGATCTGCGCGATCTTGACTCGATTTTGGGCGGAAATTGGGCTCAAAAATCCTCGAATTCGTGGGAAATTGGCACAATTAAGGCTAGTGAACGCAAACAAAAGTGGAGGGGGTCCTAAAGCAACAGATCCATGGACAAAAACTACCAAAAACGCAACGAATCGACAGATCGGCTCGAAACAAGGCAAGGCTATTTTTGGTGGAAATTTTCGAATTTCTCAAAAACGAAGAAAAATTTGGTGGATTTTGGTGGAAACACAAAACAAATCCGTGTCAACCTATAGCTCTGATACCATATGATGCGGGTAGGTCCCGATTTTCACGGATTTGTGCGGAGGGAAAGATGAACACGAAGAACACGCGAAGAACGATGAACACAAAGAGGGGCAATCAAACACACAAGGGTAAATAGCAAGTAGCAACCCGGCAAGAATCGACTGGTAACAAATCCCGAGGGCAGCCCCAATCCTCCTCTCCCAGGCACACCTTATTCTTAGGATTGTTTGTCCAATTGGTCAATCCAACCAATCCAACCTAGCCACCTAAAGATGGAAGATTAGCAAGTAATCGCAACTACAAGCGGAGCCTTGGTATCCACGCAGGGATCTTCTCCTCAAGAGGAGGCCTTGGTTCATCTCCACATGTGGAGGTCTTGATTCATCTCCATAGGAGGAAAGAGACACTTTGAGAAGAAGGAGCAAGACTCTACTTTAGTTCCCAAATCATAGTCTATCCCTAACCCTAGGCAGAGAAGTCCTATTTATAGTCTAGTGGACGAAAGGGTAGGTGAGGGAGGTTACATGGGCCTTCAGCCCGAATTCTGGAGTCACAGCGGTAGTACCGCTGGTGGTGGTGGTAGTACCGCTCCTGGCGGAGGCGGTAGTACCGCTGGCCGCTGGCGGTAGTACCGCTGGAACTTGCATTTTATTTCCTCTCAGCGCTGGCGGTAGTACGTGGCCGGTACCGGACAGATACCGTTGGAGACAGTAGCTTTTGGAGACGCGCCGGTAGCGTGGGCGGTACCTCCAGCGGTACTACCGGTCCTGGAGCTGGCGGTAGTACCGCTGGTGGCGGCGGTAGCTTCTCTCGCTTCAGCTTCATCGCCAGGTGCCTGGCGGTAGTACCGGCCTTCTCGGCGGTAGTACCGCTGCTCTGCTGCTTCATCTTCCTCTTGACCCGTCTCTTGGCCATCTTCGACACTTTCTTGGAGATCTTCATGGTAGTTGTTCCTGAGTATGCACAACGTATCCGAATGAAGTAGCAACCCATTCAAAGGAGTGTCGAGATCACACATGGATAGGAGCGAGTTCACCTTATCATGAAGTGCCTTGACTCTTGCTCTTATCATTGGGCCACATGTTGTAGGAGACGTAGGTCGGGCTACATCACGTTTCAAAGATGCATGTCTACTATTTTTCATGACTTTTGTGAAGAAATTGTGGAATTCTTCATGGACGATTTCTCCGTCTATGGAACTTCTTTTGATAATTGTTTGCACAATCTATACAAAGTTTTGCAGAGATGTGAAGAGACTAATCTTGTTCTTAATTGGGAGAAATGCCATTTCATGGTTAATGAAGGAATTGCTCTTAGGCATAAAATTTCTGAAAGGGTATTGAAGTGGACAGAGCTAAAGTTGAAGCAATTGAGAAAATGCCCTGCCCAAGGGATGTGAAAGGTATTCGTAGTATTCTTGGTCATGCTGGTTTCTATAGGAGGTTTATTAAAGATTTTTCTAAAATTTTGAAACCACTTACTAATCTTCTTCAAAAAGATGTACCTTTTGTTTTTTATGATGATTGTAAGGAAGCATTCGAAATTCTTAAAAAGGCTTTAATAACTGCTCCTGTCGTCCAACCACCTGATTGGAATTTACCTTTCGAAATTATGTGGGATGCTAGTGATTTTGCTGTAGGTGCTGTTTTAGGACAGCGAGTAGATAAGAAATTGAATGTTATTCATTATGCTAGTAAAACTCTTGATGTTGCTCAAAAGAACTATGCTACCACCGAGAAGGAATTTTTAGCGGTAGTATTTGCTTGTGATAAGTTTAGACCCTATATTGTTGATTCCAAGGTAACTATTCATACTGATCATGCTGCTATTAAATACCTCATGGATAAGAAGGATGCTAAGCCTAGACTTATTAGATGGGTTCTTCTGTTACAAGAGTTTGATTTGCATATTGTGGATAGGAAGGGTGCTGAAAACCCTGTTGCTGATAATTTATCTAGATTGGAAAATATAATGCATGATCCTATTCCTGTTAATGATAATTTTCCAAATGAACAGTTGGCTTCTATAAAGGTAAGTTCACATGAAAGTCCTTGGTATGCTGATTATACTAACTTTATTGTTGCCAAATATTTGCCTCCAACTTTTACTTATCAGCCAAGAAGGAAATTCTTTTGTGACTTGAGGCACTATTTTTGGGATGACCCACATTTGTATAAAGAAGGAGTAGACGGTATTATGCGAAGATGTGTTCCCGAACATGAGCAAAAAGAAATATTGGACAAATGTCATGGTAGTGCTTATGGAGGACATCACACTGGAGATAGAATGTCGTGGTGGGATCACGGCAGATGCCATGGGTATGGCTTAGTTGGGGCCGAACGGTCGTTGGGGGAATCCGGGGAGGGTTTATGCACTCAAGACGTGCACAAGCAAGAACATGCAAGAAACCACAAGAACATGAACAAGAAACCAAGAAAGCCAAGAACACAAAAGACACCACGATGTACCCAGGTTCGGGGCCTTCGTGAGGAAGTAAAACCCCTACTCCTGCCTTGCCTCTCTCAATATATCAGTGTGGTTCTCAGTACAAGGTGCTCCTCGAGCTGTATGTTGCTACCAAAGTGAGAGCTCGAGGTAGAAGGTGAAACTACGAAGGGGGAAATGAGCTAGGGTTTGTGCCTCTCCTCCCTGGAGGTAGAGATGCCGCATATATACACAGGCCGAAGTACATTTTTACCCCTGCCTACAACTGACAATGGCATGGCCAAAAGGTAGAAGACAAGCCTCTGCCTCCTGCCAGCCAACGGCCGGACTGTCAGGCCAGCCAGGCCTAGCTTTCCTCTTCGGTCATACTTCAGTAGCCTGCCGAGGTCTAGCCTGTAGACCTTTCCCGAAATAGCCAGTCAGCTCCTAGGCCCCCGAGCTTCCGGGAAACCCGTGGACGGACCTCGCCGTCCTCTGAAGCCTCGGGCTACGAGCTCTGCGGCACCCGTGACCTCTCTGACATGCCTCGATCCTTGCTGCCAACCTCGGATAACACTCCTGATCATATACCTCGGTAGAGAATATCTTATTCCTGTGGTAGCTAGCTGACTGCCCCGAGGTTGATACCTCGGAGGATATACCTCGGAAAGTATACCTCGGACGTACACCTTACGTCGGATGACGCCTCCTGCGTCCTTGCTCAATCGTTCCCTCGGACAGCTTACTGCCTTAACCTTACATGTCTTTACCTCATCATTACCCTACCCGGGGGTAACCCCCCGACAGTAGTCCCCGAAGCTGATGTGGTCTCGCAGCCTCGGATGAAAGGCCGCATCAGGTTCAACCCGAAACCACATGCGCTACGATGTTTTGCAGGTTACCGAACCAATACCCGAGAAATCCATCGGTCTGTTCCTCGGGCCACGCTGCTTTTCCGAAGTATCCGCCGAGATCTCGGACGTCAACCCCTCGATTTCTGCATCCTTACTGACTTCGGTCAGAGAACACTGTTCACGTGTCCCATCCGTCACTTCCTGGTCCACGATAGTCAAAGCACTCGAGTGCTTTCCACCACGCGGCCCACGTCAGCGGAGGTTTCCCGCTTGCGCCGCTTCGCGCTCCAGTAACCGCGCCGCACGACGGTTTGCCTCCTGCAACCGATCCTGTGGCCTGCTCGCCCACCGCTATCTTCGTGCCACGTGGGCCATTGTGCACAAACGATCCCACTCGCCGCTCCGATAACCGCGCGGTAGTGCGCAGTTACCGCCCGCGGTTATAAATACGGGCCCAGGGCAGTGCTTCCCTCTTCTTCCTCATTCACTCGCCGTCTCGCCTCCATCGCACCAGCGCCGCCGCTTCCGTTGAGAAGAAACGCGTTCCGCCGCCGCCGACGAGCAGCTCCTTCGTCGCCGCTGCGACGCGTCACCGGCGCCGCCCTTCAGCACCTCGTTTTCACGGTATGTACTCCCTTTCTTGATACCCTAGGCATTGCCTAGGTTTCTTCCTCTTCGCGCTTTGGTTCTTCATATGTTCTTGAATAAAATTCTATTTACCTCCTCCGGTAGATCTTACTCGCATACTTTTTTGGGTAGAAATGAGTTTCATACCTCGGACAGACGTTCGCCTAGCATATATGTGCCTCTATGTACATTAGATAGCCGTCCAACTCCTCCTGAGTTAGCCAGATATAGCCTTAGATTCCAGATTTACTTTTTCCTTTGCTAAACTTCTGTGCATTCTCTGCAGATTGATTCTGCCGAGATGTCTCCTCCTGAGACTTCGGAACAAACCGAGGTTCCAGACCTCGAACTGGAGGTCGGAGAACGAGCCGGCTGGGAAGGTTCGGATGTAACTCCGGACGAAATCCAGTGGCTCAGGGCGACTCGGCGGATTCCCGCCGGGGTAGAGTGTCGCCTGCCAGAGGGCGAACTCGAGCCTCAAGTCAAGCAAGGGGAACGGGTGGTCTTCGTCGCGCACTTCCAGCGCGGCTTCGGACTGCCCGTTAGTGATTTCTTCCGGAGCTTCCTCGACAAGTTCGGACTCCAGGTTCATCACCTCCCCGCCAACGCCATCACCACTCTCTCCTGCATCGTTTCCTTCTCTGAGGGATACCTCGGCCTCAAAGCCACGGTAGACCTCTTTTCTCGCTACTTCCAACTCAAGCGGCAAGTGATCCCGGATCCAAAGAACAAGGATCTGCCCAAGCAATTAACCGCCTGCGGAGCTGCCACCATAGCTCCTCGCCGAAACTCCATCTTCCCACGTATCACTACTCCGGACACCGTTCGCAAGTGGCTCCGGACGTGGTTTTACGTGAAGAACTCCGGCGAAGAGGACCTCCTCAACCTGCCGGCGTTTAACCTCAGCCCTCCTACAGAACAGCTCAACTGGGACTACACTCCCCCTCACAGCGGCGAACTCAAGTCCATCCATGGTACATTGCGAAATGGCAGGACCCGGAGGACCCCGGAAACGACGGGAAAGTCCTGACGGCTGATGACCTGGCCTGCACATTCGTGAAGCGCAGGGTCTCCCCTCTCCAGGCGAGGTCTCACAAGATCTGCCACATGAGCGGTCTTTATGACCCCACCCGCCATACGCACGTTGCACTGGACAACGCCGCGGTAGCTCGGCGAGTCCGAGCTATCACCAAGTCCAAGATCCCTGACGCTTGGACATGGGGAAGGGAACCCCACTACCGGACCAAGCCAGCGAAACAGGTACGCTATTCCGACGTTTTCTTCGTACTCCTTTACCACCGAGGTCTTGCTACCGACGTTCATCTTGACAATTTTCTTCCTAACTCCTTTTCATATGTCTGCCATACAGCTGTTCTCCCGCCAGACCGCCGAGGATGGAGTCCATCCTGCGGACCACTTCGGCAAGGATCTCCCTGTCGAGGACCCACCATCCAACGTGGACCCTGACGACGAGGATTATATGCCCATTGCCTCGGCCCGCATCACCACCGCGGGTAAGCCTCAAGCACAAGCTTCAGTTCAAGAGATTTCGGATGACGAGGAGGGGTTTCTCGTCATGGAACCAATAAACGCGGTACCTATCTCCTGCCTTCCTCACCTTCCGAACTTTACTCCAGCAACCAGCCGGAAACGCGCTGGTGCCGCAACTTCGGCCGCCGAACCATCCGCCACTGGAGCCTCCGGACCCACTGAGGCTCCGGTCAAGAGACGTCGGCTGAAGAAGTCCGGAAATCCTCCTCATGCCCGGGGGGCAAGAGGTTTCCTACCTCGGATGGGTAATGCTTTGCTTCTATAGCCAACAATGTTTGTTGCTTAAACATATTATCTCGGTATTAACACTTGACCATCTTCTTTCGTTGCAGTGCCCCATAGACGTGGATCAGGAGGTATCCTCCATGACTGCACCCGTTGGTGCCTCTGAAGCCACGACCACCCCGACGAACTCTCGCCCCGGATCTCCTCCACCGAGGTCTGGCCCGGCCTTGGGGAAATCTGCCCCCACCCGAGGTCAGACTTCTCCGCGTCCTCAAACGGATGCGGGGACCAATCGCGCCAGAACTCCGGCTACCCCTTGCCGGAGCCTCGACTCTCCCCCCGCAGCCAGACTGCCCGCAACCAACAGCAGCAACAGCAGAAGCATCAGCAGAAGCAACAGCCCAAGCAACAGCCCCAAAAACCAGTTCGCCAGACTACCTTGCCGTTGGAGAAGGGCAAGGAGAAAGAGAAAGAGACGGTGAAGTCTAAGGTCACCCCCAAACCAACATCTGGGTCTGGCACCCTGACTATCTCTTCTCCTTCAAGGATGCAACCGAGGTCTCCTCCCCCGGTGACACGCCGAATTCCTCCATTCGCCGCACCCGTTGATGAGACTGCCCCTCCGGCCGAAGAATATGCTCGGAGGGCATCTCTTATATTGGATAACCGGCCTGCTTCAAGCTCCGAGGCTGCTTTGGCCTTGGAGGCCTCGGTTAGGGGCATCGAGCAGGGCGGACCGTGGGGATTTCCTCCTCTGCGCACTGACAGTGACCAGAGCCTCGGCTCCTTGGAACACTACAATGCAGACTGGAATTCTGCAGACGAGGTCTCCTCGGCCTCCCTAGCTGCTCCGGTGGCTGAGCATCCTGCGGGAAACAGCGCCTGCGGCCGAAGCGTATATGATCTACAAACTGCTGCCCTGCGTGCTGCTCAAAACATCGACGTAAGTCCTATTCTCTTTACTTTCATGCAGTATCTCATCTAATATCCACCATTCCCAGTCCCCGAGATTCGAGGTAAACTATTGACGCTCCGCCGGAGTTAAAATTGTTTGGCTTGAATCTCAACTTTCCATTTTCATCCGACGTATCCAAACCATTTTATCTTACTTTAGCATGCACCTCGGGTACGAGTCCCCGAGACTCCTGTCGAGGCATACCCCGGCAACATTTTCCCAATGATTTGACTCCGAGTCCCCGAGACTCTTGTCGAGGTATAGCCTTTCTAACCGAGCTATGTTTTTCTTCCTTGCAGAATACTATGAACGTCCGCACGGATATCTTTCATACCCTCTTGTTTGACCACAAGAAACTCCACGACGAGCACAAGGCCGTCCTTGCAGAAAAGAACTCTTTGGACGAGAAGCTACAACAAGAGAAAGCCGAAGTAGCTCGTCTGGTAAAGGAGCTCAAGCGCATCACTGAGCTGCGGACGTCTGAAAAAGAGCAGCTGCAGGCGGAAAAGGCCAGTGTTGTCGAAACAGAGAAGAAACTTCGGGAGGATGCCGCCAAGGATCACCAGGAAGCGCTCCAGTTAGCCGAGACCCGCGCCACCTCGGCCACAGAGGCTTTGGAAGCTCTGCAAGCGCAGGTCAACCAGTTTCTCCCGACGCTGCAAACTATCAACCGCGAGATGGACGGTAAGTTTCTTGCCCCCTTAGCTTTGCTTTGTCCTCACACCATTGGCTCTTTGCCGAACTCTCTTTCATTATTAACATGCTATCCTTCTGCAGAGCATTTCACCTACACCCAAGTCTCGGCCCGCAGTATCACTGCTCGGCACAGGGAGAGGCGTAAGGAGACGAACCCCGTCTGGACCGTTGAGGACCACATCGTGGCCATCAAGGCTCGGATCAATCCCTTGAAAACCATTGGGTCGGAACTTCTTGATGCAGGTGGTCTGCTTTCCGAGCCTTATGGCCTCTTGCCGACGCTCCCAAATCTACGCCCGAGCTCGCCGCCCAGCTTCGCGACACCGAAAGAAGATTGCGAGAGTGGCGCTCATCTTCAGCTCGCGCTGGAGCTGATGCCGCTCTCAGGTTTATCATGACTTGGTGCGAGAAGATCGACCTCGAGAAGATGAACACTCTCCGGCGAGGCTCACCTTGGTCGTCCGACCCGATCCTTGTCGCGCGCCGCCAAAAGATGGCCAACTACTTTGCTGGATATGCCACACGAAGAACTTGAGCGAAGGAGACACCTACTCCGACGCCGAGGATTACGAGCCAGAAGACGAGGAATACGAAACAGAATCCGACGTCGAGGCCGAGCAAGGTGACGGCGGTGAAACCCGCGAAGCAGAAACCGAGGCTTCTCCACAACCTGGTGCCGAGGTTACTGCCGACGTTGCCAGCACTTCCCAGGCTACCTCGGCTCCGGACGAAATCCCTGCTACATCGGCTGCTGCCGACGTAATTCCTGATGCCTCGACCTGAACTTATGCTTGGCCAAAAAACTTCATTAAATCCCCGGTATGCCGGGACGCAGATGTAATCAAACTTAAGTAGTTCCTTTGCTACCTCTATTACTATCATGCTCATTCGAACCATGCTTTTCTAAGCTTTATGTCGAATCCTTTTGAATGATTGCTCGAGTTTACTTTCGTGTTTACTATATTTGGCATTCTTTGCTCTTGTCTGCCATTCTGGCGTTCGACAGTCGAGTCACAAGATTGTTGTTCATAGCATACAGTACTTGGTAAATTCCGAGGTATGTTTCAAAGTCATCCGACATAAAAAAGAAGTAAAAACAGGGGTTAGTAAACGACATATGCCGAACTGTCTTTTTGGACCGAGTCCCCGAGTTCATTTTCATGTTTCCCATGTTCTTTCGTCTTTGCTCTTGACTGCCATGCTGGCGTTCGTCAGTCGAGTCACAAGATTAGTTACATAGCATACAGTACTTGAAGTTTGAGACGAGGTTCAAAATAGTTCGGCATACGAACGAAGAAAGAGTACAAACAAAAAGAAACATGCAATCATAAGAGCGAGGCAGTCCCCGAGCTCACTCTCGAGGTGCCGAAGTTTTTATTTAAAGATCAGCCGAGGTACATACATTACTTCCTTCAACAGTAGAAGGGTCGGAGTAGAGCTACATTCCATGGACGCTGAAGCTCCGCATCGGGTCTATCCAGCCCATCTCCCCTTGGCTCCTGTGCATCTATAAGATAGTACGAATCATTGTGCAAAGCTCGGCTCACAATGTATGGTCCCTCCCATGGAGGTGACAACTTGTGCCGACCTTTGCTGCGCTGAACAAGCCTCAGCACTAGATCTCCTTCATTAAACTTTCGGGGTTTTACATGCCGACTTTGATAACGTCGGAGACCCTGCTGATATATTGCTGACCGAGATAAGGCCAATTCTCTTGCTTCCTCGAGCAGATCTACAGCATCTTCCCGAGCTTCTTTAGCCTCGGCTTCTGTGTACATTGCCACTCTGGGCGCATCATATTCAATGTCGGTTGGCAGCATTGCCTCGGCCCCATAGACCATGAAAAATGGCGTATAGCCAGTTGATCTGTTCGGTGTGGTCCTTAGACCCCACAGAACTGCTGGTATCTCATCGATCCAACACCCCGGTGTTTTCAACAGTGGTTCTACCAACCGAGCTTTGATTCCGGCCAATACCAATGCATTTGACCTCTCTACTTGCCCATTAGCCTGTGGGTGAGCCACCGAGGCTACGTCAAGTCGAATTCCCTTACTCATGCAGAACCGAGCAAACTCTCCGACAGCAAAGTTCGTGCCGTTGTCTGTAATGATACTATGAGGATATCCGTATCTCAGGATTATTTCCTTCAAAAAGGTCACCGCCGTATGACCATCCACTTTTCGGATTGGCTTCACCTCGATCCACTTAGTGAATTTGTCCACCATCACCAGTATGTGAGTCATATTGCCTCGGGCTGGCTTGAATTCTCCCACCATGTCCAGACACCAAACTGCAAAGGGCCACGTGATAGGAATGGTCTTGAGCGCCGAAGCTGGCATGTGCTGCTGCTTGGCGAACCTTTGGCACCCTTCACATTTCCGAACTATATCTTCTGCATCGGCATTGGCGGTGGGCCAATAGAACCCGTGCCGGAACACCTTGGCCACCAGAGCTCTTGTGCTGCAATGATGTCCACATTCTCCTTGGTGGATTTCTAAAAGCATCTCCTTGCCTTCAGCTGGTTCGACACACCTCTGCAACACCTCGGTCACACTTCTCTTGTATAGCTCCTTGTTGATGATGGTGTATCCCTTAGCTCTCCTCTGGATTCTCCTTGCCTCGGTTGTATCACTTGGCAAACTTCCATCGGCTATGAAGTTCATGATCTGCTCCGCCCATTCCGGCACTGGATGCAGAGGAAAAAGCCTCTCATCTATCTCCATTGGTTCGGTCGCCATGATCTCCTTCATGATTTCCTCCACCATTGCTCGGCCAGTCCCCGAGTGTTGGTGCGAAGTCCCCGGGTCAGACCCGAAGTTCCCATCATCTATCTCCATAGGAAAAGCTCCATCAGTCCTCGGATACTGCGAAGCAGTCCCCGAGTCCGGCCAAACGCATCCGACGTCTACCTCCATAGGAATAGGCTCAGACTCCGAACTTGGCGGTAAGAAAATTGACTCGGAGTCAGGCGAGGGCTTGATTGAAGGAGTTCTCAAATGGTTCAGCGCTATCCCCGGTGGCACCGGTTCTTTGGATGAACCGAGCTTGGACAATACGTCGGCGGCTTCATTCTCCCCCCGAGGTATGTGCTTGTACTCACATCCTTCGAAGAACCCAGACACCTTTTGCACATGAAACCGATACAACTCCATGTTCGCATCCAACGCATCCCAAGTGCCGGTGGATTGATGCACCACCAAAGCTGAATCGCCGAAGCATTCTATACGCCGGACACCTATCTCCTTTGCCACCTTGAGCCCATGGATCAGGGCCTCATACTCCGCCACGTTGTTCGACGCCGAGAAATGGATTTGCAGCACATACTTCAACTGGTCTTGCTTCGGCGAGGTTAGGACTACGCCGGCACCTAATCCGACCTTGGTCTTGGACCCATCAAAGTGCATCTTCCAATAATTATAGTCCGGCAAGGGCGGCTCATATTGCATCTCGGCCCAATCGCATAAAAAGTCCGGCAGCGCCTGCGACTTGATTGCATCTCGCCTTTCATAATGCGGAGTGTATGGAGATACCTCGATCGCCCATTTGGCAACTCGCCCAGTTGCGTCCTTGCATCCGATGATCTCCGAGATTGGAGCATCACATACCACCGTCATGGGATGCTCTTGGAAGTAATGCTTCAGTTTCTTAACCGCCAGGTATACTCCGTACATCTTCTGGTAGTGGGGGTAGTTTTGCTTCGACGTGGATATCACCTCGCTCAGGTAGTAGATTGGTCTCTGCACCGATTTGCCTCCTTCGTCTCGCTCCACCACCACTGCAACACTTACGACCCGGTTTGTAGCCGCAATGTATATCAACATCGGTTCATTCTGCAAAGGGGATGCCAACACCGGAGCAGTGGACAACATCTTCTTCAGCTCATTGAACGCCGCGTCCGCCTGCGGGGTCCAAGTGAAACTGGTACTTTTCTTCATAAGTTGATACAATGGTAAGGCTTTTTCTCCTAGCCGACTTACAAACCGACTTAAAGATGCAAGGCATCCCGTGAACTTCTGCACATCTTTTAAACAGTTCGGCAACTTCATTCTTTCGATAGCTCGGATCTTAGCCGGGTTAACTTCTATACCTCGGCTCGATACGAGGAAACCGAGCAATTTTCCAGCCGGGACACCAAAGGTGCACTTGTCCGGGTTAAGTTTCAACCGATACTTTCTTAAATTTGCAAATGTCTCTTCGAGGTCTTCGATGAGAGTATGCTTCTTTTTAGTTTTGATAACAATGTCATCGACATACACTTGCACATTCTTGCCCATTTGAGAATGTAAGCACTTCTGCATACACCTTTGATAAGTTGCCCCGGCATTTCTCAAACCGAAACACATGACACGATAGCAATACGCCCCGTACGGGGTAATAAAGGCAGTCTTTATTTGATCATCAGTGTTCAGTGGGATCTGGTGAAAACCAGAATATGCATCAATAAAAGACAACAGCTCACATCCAGCCGTAGAATCGATCACTTGATCAATCCGAGGTAAAGGAAAGGGATCCTTCGGGCACGCCTTGTTCAGGTTGGTGAAGTCAATGCACATGCGCCACACCTTGACTACCGCCGGTTCGTCCTTCTTTTTCTCCACGAGGACTGGATTAGATATCCAGTCCGGATGCAGCACTTCCATGATGAAGCCTGCAGCCAGTAACTTCGCCAGTTCTTCGAGTACCACCTTTCTTCGGTCATCTGAGAGCCGCCGCGTCGGTTGACGCACTGGTTTCACCTCTGGCCGAACAAACAAAGAGTGCTCTGCCAACTCCCTCGGAACACCTGGCAGGTCTTTAGCCGACCATGCAAAAATGTCCCGATTCTCACGGAGGAAGTGACAGAGCGCGCTTTCCTATTTCTCGTCCATGCCAGTACCAATGATGGCGAAACGCTCCGGGTTCTCCGAGTCCAGCGGGATTTTCTTGGTCTCCTTGGGCACCTCGAATGAAGCGCTCATGTCCGGAGTAATTAGTCCGGACATGCCGAGCTGAGTAGACTGCGCCATTGCCACCACCTTCTGAAGTTGCTTCTTCTCCGCCGCGATCACCAAGGACTCGGCTAAACTGGATCCCGCCGAGGCACATTGCATAGCCTTCTTGTAGTCACCAGAAATGGTTATTATTCCCTTGGGCCCCGGCATTTTCATCTTTAGGTAAGCCACATGAGTGGAGATCATGAACTTGGCCAAGGCTGGCCTTCCCAGCAAGGCATGGTAAGGGCTCTGCAAGTCCACAACCTCGAACTCAAGACTTTCAACTCGGCTGTTATCTCGGGTACCAAAACCCACGTCGACCCAAATCTTTCCCATAGGTGCACAAGAGACCCCGGGCACAATACCGTGAAATGTACAGCTGCTAGGCTGCAACTGGTTCGGTGAGTATCCCAGCTTGACCATTGTGTCTCGGTACATGATATTTATGGCACTCCCATTGTCCACCAAGACTCGGGTGAATCTCACATTGTTGGTCGGCCCACAAAACGTCGGATCCACCACCAGTGCATAGTTTCCAGGGCTCGGCATGATCCGAGGTGTATCTTGCCTGCTCCAAGTGATCTCTTGCTCGGACCAGTTCATGTATTTCACCACCGCCGGAGATACTGCATTCACCTCCTTGGCACGCCTCAGCATACTCTTCTTATCAGTTGACTCAGTCACAAACACCACGTAGCTCTGATGTACTTCCCTATAATCATTACCGGGGTTCTCATACCTCTGATTCTCAAAGGACCACGTTTGGCTTTGGCCGGCACCACCGTTGTTGTTGTTGCCCTGGGCACTCACTGCATTCACCGGTTTCGCCTGCACCGTCTTCTGATTTTGGGCCGCATGCACCGGGGTTGAATTTGCTCCGGTTAAGCTCTGATTCTGCGCCGCTATGGTCGGCTTATGCTGCTGCTGCGTGTTCGGATATTGAGGTCTACGCCATTGGTTCGGTGGCCCACTCCGGTTTGCCCCAGCTTTCGCCCCTTCTGCAGCGGTTCGGTGATGAAAACTACACTGCAGAGTGGTATGGTTGGGTGTTCTGCCATTCCTGCCATGATAGATACATGGTCCATTCACCAATGACTCGTAAGTCACAGGTGGTCCGGCCTCCTGCCACTGCTTCGCACCACCTCCCTGATTCTGGTTCTGGTTCGGAGTCCACGCCTGACCCTCAGTCTTCGGTTTCTGGGCGCCTCCAGGTCCGGACTGACTTGGGTTTACAGCATTGACTTGGAAATCTGGTTCTCTCCTCTTCTGCCCGAACTCTTGACGGTTATCAAACCTCGGTCCGTTGTTGCGGTTGTTCATCGGATTCCTCCTGTTCCGGGCATTCCCATCCAGCAGAGGCTGCATCGGATCGCCAAGGGCATAGGAATCAGCTATCCGAATCGTCTCGGCCAGAGTCTTTGGCATATCTCTCTGGAGCCTCTGCCACAACATGCTACCATACCGACATCCATCAGCAAACCACGCTATAGCCTGTGCTTCGATAACTCCCTCACAGGAGTTCCGAACATTGCTCCACCGAGTCAAGAATTCTCGGTCAGTCTCATTGTCCTCCTGCTTGCACGCCTGCAAAAGCTGAGGTCGGTTTGGCCTCCTGTAAGTGCTGGCGAAGTTGCTATTGAATGCCTCCTCTAAATCCAGCCAGCAATCGATGCTATTCTCCGGCAGATTGTTCAGCCAGATCCGAGCAGGACCTTCCAACATGTGCGGGAGATACCGGACCCAACTGGAACTGAGACACCGGTGGAGGTGGTTCCTTCATGATCCGAGGTCCAAAACACGCCGGACCAGGAGGGCCTTCCTCCTCCAACCTCTCGGACATGTAAATCCGATCTAGCTTGTAGCGTGCATCACCTGTAGGCAACATCCGAGCTCCGATACGCTCTCCCAATGCACCATCCACTCTATAGAATCCAGCCCGCTCCATGGCTGAATTTCCATCATCATATCGGTCGCCACCTCGACCGACGTTCTTCGGCTGCGGAACATACTCCGGCTCTTGCTGATACTGCTCCTGCGGCCGGGGTTGCTGCTGATGCCTCGGGGGCTGAGGTGGTTTACCTCGGCCAGCCGACGCTGCTTGCCCACCGTTCTGATTTGCCTGAGCTGAACGGCCCTTAGCTCGGCTTGCCTCACCTGGGCCGGGGTCTCCGTTGGCTCGGCTAGCGTTGCCGACCTTTTGCTTCCCAGCTAACACCGGATCGTACACTTGCAGCTGCATCTCCTTGTTCCGACCTGAAGTGACACTCCGGGCACGATCGGCTCCTCCGACGTGTGGAGACGAGGCTTGCCCCTTGGACCCCTGGCTAACTGGCCTAATCGAATGGACCGCCTGCGAACCGCCAAGCCCGGCCTTGCGGAGGGCTTCATTTTGCTTGCTGGCCACATGCACTAACTCATTGAGCCGCTTCTGCTGCTCACGCCATGCATCTCCGGTCAACTCCGATAACCCGGCCCTTACTGCTTCGGCTGCTCTAAGGTTCTTAGCTGGTGAACTATACACCGGCCTACCAGTAGCCGACCTGCTACTTGTCGCCTTACTCGAGCCCGAGACTGCAGCTCTAGCCATCTCCCCATAGAGGTTCTTGCCTCGGTTGAGCAGAGCAGCTTTCTTACGCCGCACAACCGGAGTAAAACCATCCTCTATACCATGTGCGGCATTGTACTCCTTCTGCTCCATATCGAACTGCTGCTTAGCCTCGGCCAGCAACCGAGCTTCTCTCAGCACCCTCTGGCGCTCTGCCTCTAATCCGGCCACCGTATGCTCCACACTTGCCTCTACTGCGAGTGGCCGAGCTAACCTATCAACGATAGCTTCTAAGGGAACTTCCTCCCTTGGCATGCCCAACTGCTCATTCTGACTAGGTTTCTCATACGGAAACTTCGCCGTCCGACCTGATTTCTCAGGCAGCGCGGTTGGCGTCGCCTCCACCTCGGCTAGCGCGACCTTACCAGCATCTGCCTTGCTAGCTGCAGGCCTGGTACCAGCCATCATCACCTCCACACACCTCGGAGGGCGAGTGACACGCCGACCCAACGCCGCCAGGAGAGGAGTTTCGTCGTCCACGAGCACCTGCTCCGGGTACTCGCGAACCACCTCGACAGCAACGTATGTGGGGAAGCTGCCGAGCATCATGAGGAAACCATCGGTGGGGAAAGGCTTGCCGGCGAAGCACCCTGCATTGTCGCTCACAAAGGCGAACTCGCCGATCTTGGTAACAAGGCCAGAAAGAACACACCCAGAGGAGCCCGTCCGGATGGAAACTCCACCCAACGCCTCAATCTGCCCCACGGTGGGCGCCAACTGTCGTGGTGGGATCACGGCAGATGCCATGGGTATGGCTTAGTTGGGGCCGAACGGTCGTTGGGGGAATCCGGGGAGGGTTTATGCACTCAAGACGTGCACAAGCAAGAACATGCAAGAAACCACAAGAACATGAACAAGAAACCAAGAAAGCCAAGAACACAAAAGACACCACAATGTACCCAGGTTCGGGGTCTTCGTGAGGAAGTAAAACCCCTACTCCTGCCTTGCCTCTCTCAATATATCAGTGTGGTTCTCAAGTACAAGGTGCTCCTCGAGCTGTATGTTGCTACCAAAGTGAGAGCTGGAGGTAGAAGGTGAAACTACGAATGGGGAAATGAGCTAGGGTTTGTGCCGCTCTCCTCCCTGGAGGTAGAGATGCCGCATATATACACAGGCCGAAGTACATTTTTACCCCTGCCTACAACTGACAATGGCATGGCCAAGAGGTAGAAGACAAGCCTCTGCCTCCTGCCAGCTCAACGGCCGGACTGTCAGGCCAGCCAGGCCTAGCTTTCCTCTTCCGGTCATACTTCAGTAGCCTGCCGAGGTCTAGCCTGTAGACCTTTCCCGAAATAGCCAAGTCAGCTCCTAGGCCCCCGAGCTTCCGGGAAACCCGTGGACGGACCTCGCCGTCCTCTGAAGCCTCGGGCTACGAGCTCTGCGGCACCCGTGACCTCTCTGACATTCCTCGATCCTTGCTGCCAACCTCGGATAACACTCCTGGTCATATACCTCGGTAGAGAATACCTTATTCCTGTGGTAGCTAGCTGACTACCCCGAGATTGATACCTCGGAGGATATACCTCGGAGAATATACCTTGGACGTACACCTTACGTCGGATAACGCCTCCTGCGCTCTTGCTCAATCGTTACCTCGGACAGCTTACTACCTTAACCTTACATGCCTTTACCTCATCTCTAGCCTACCCGGGGGTAACCCCCCGACATAGAACTACACAAAAGGTTCTACAATCAGGTTTTTATTGGCCTACTCTCTTTAAAGATGCAAGAAAGTTTATTTTATCATGTGATCAATGTCAGAGAGTTGGTAACATTAGTAGACGTAATGAAATGCCTATGAATTATTCGCTTGTTATTGAGCCTTTTGATTGTTGGGGATTTGACTTTATGGGTCCTTTTCCTCCATCAGATGGTTATACTCATATTCTTGTTGCTGTTGATTATGTTACTAAATGGGTAGAAGCTATACCAACCTCTAGTGCTGATGGTAAAACTTCTTTGAAAATGCTTAAGGATGCTATTTTTCCTAGGTTTGGTGTACCTAGGTATCTTATGACCGATGGTGGTTCTCATTTTATTCATGGTGGTTTTAGAAAAACTCTTGCTAAATATGGTGTTAACCACAGAATTGCTTCACCATATCATCCTCAAACAAGTGGTCAAGTAGAGTTATCAAATAGAGAAATTAAATTGATTTTGCAAAAGACTGTTAATAAATCCAGGAAGAATTGGGCTAGACAGCTTAATGATGCTTTGTAGGCTTATAGAACTGCTTATAAAAATCCCATGGGCATGTCTCCTTACAAAATAGTTTATGGAAAAGCTTGTCATTTACCTTTAGAGTTAGAACATAAAGCTTATTGGGCAATCAAGGAACTTAATAGAGATTTTAAACTAGCTGGTGAAAAGAGATTGCTTTAATTGAGTTCTCTAGATGAATGTAGGAGTGAAGCGTATGAGAATGCTAAACTCTTCATAGAGAAAGTTAAGAGATGGCATGACAAGAGGATTTTAAAGAGAGAATTTAACGTGGGTGATAAAGTTCTATTGTATAGGTCTCGTCTCAGATTTTTTGCAGGAAAATTGCTCTCAAAATGGGAAGGGCCTTGTATTGTTGAAGAAGTTTATCGCTCAGGTGCAATAAAAATTAATTCGCTTGATGGTGACAAACCACAAGTGGTCAATGGGCAAAGACTCAAGCACTATATTTCTAGAGATTCTTATAATGAAAATGTTGATGTTATTCAAGTGGTAACTCCGGAAGAATTCATTGAAACTCAAAAACAGGAAACTGCAGAAGCTGATTTGGAGTAGGTATGAGTTTCGGTAAGAAAAAGTTCGTATTTAACTTTAAATCTTTTATATTAGTTATTTTTGTTTAATGTTGGAAATTACAAGTCGAAAAAGGGATGGAAGCGGTGCCCGAGGGCACCACGCCACCCCTGGGCGCGGGCCCCACCTTGGCCGCGCCGAGGCCTGGCGTGGGCGCCTCGGAGCCCATCTCCGGCCCCATTTCGACTTGCACTTTCCTTTTGTCGTACAACTTTCGGCTATATAATCTCCTAGATCCCCCGAGGTCCGTATCTTGTGTTTTCGTCGCGTTTTGTTTTGAGCTATTTCTGTCAGGACCTTCAAGTGTTTATAGCACCATGGTCTCCTCTAGCAACAAGGGCAAGGAGGCTCTGAAGGATGATCTCAAGGACCAGAAGGCTGAAGAAGAGAAGGACAAGATCGAAGTTGATTATGATGTGGAAGAAGATCCACGTCCTTTCCCTAGTGCTACTGTTGCAAATATCGGAGTGGTACGAAATCCGACCAACTTCAAGGTGGGTGCAAGGATGAGCACGGGTGGCAAAACTCCTCGTCACTTCCTGGCCCCCAGAACACTCCCTCCAGATACCAAAAAGCCCTTCCGCACTCTCATCCATAAGTACCGATTTGAAAAAGTTCCAGAAACAGAATTGCCCACTCATTGGGATATAGATCGTTCTAACAATGCAGGGAAAGGAAGTCCTAAAGCTGAAGAGAAGTGGAACAACAATTCCAAGAGCTGGGATTCATATTCCGACAAGACGATGAACCGCATTGAACATAATTCAGAGTTGATTCACAATCTTATCTACAAGGTCGACGAGCTGAAGGAAATTGTTGAGAAGCTTGTTGGATAATCCCGCGTGTCATCAAAGGAGTAATTCGTCATGGGTAACAACACACCCTCATCTTGTTCCAGGCTTGGGGGGAGTGTTTTCAGTATCATTATCTTTTACCTTCTAAATTTTGTGGTAGTATCATGAGTAGAGAAGTTATCATATGAGATGGTTTGCAATGTGGAGTGTCACTCCTTAGTTGGTTATCAATGTATCCGTTGGTGTGAGGTTGCTTTTGTTTGGAATATTAATGAGAAGTTTTATCTTTACTTCCTGCACACCTTATTTTAGTTTGCAAATTCTTTTCATATGCTAATCTTGATGTTAGTAGTAGCATCACTTTGGGTGCAGCAAGTAAATCTAGTTGGTCGTGGCAAACTTAGAATTGGTCAGTAGCAACAATACTTCGAAGCTTAAGTAGAGAAGAGAGAACTTCTTATAAAAATATTATCCCTGTTATCTTTCTTTCTTGTTAGCCCATGAGATTAGCATTCTTGAGTTTAAATATTTGTGCTTACAAGGAAGATAGCATGATTGTTTTTATTACATCTATGTTTGTTTGTTTCTCTCAACTCTTATGCTTGCTACCAAATCTTGCCAGCCTAAACCCTGTACTGAGAGAAAATACTTCTCGTGCATCCAAAACCTTTAGCCACTACCCTCCAAAGTGTCCACATAACTTCCTTTGCGTGGTACGCCACTCCAAGTAAATTTGTCATGTGCTACCTTTAAAACATTCAAATACTCCTTTTTGTGTCACTGTTTACCAAGCTCATAAGGACGTGGTAGTTGGGTTTGTCATCTTCCATGCTAATTTAATTTTCTCAGACTAGCAGCTTACATCTGCTTATCTATTTTATATTGCACAAGAGCTGGTTAGACAACTGTAAAGTAATTAAATAGACACTCCTCCATGGTTTGAGATTGTTGGCAGGCACCCGAGGATTCGGTTAGCCATGGTTTGTGAAAAGAAATGGTGGGGAGGAGTGTCAAAGCTATAAGTGCATAATATAATGCAAAGTATATAAATTCTCGGAACCGCTCTAAAAGTTGGTTAGCATGGAACATGATAAGAACTCTATCGCTGATTTGTTGACCATTAGCATACACCTCTCAAAACAATTTTTGCATCTGTTTTAAAAATAAAAAGCTCTAGCACATGATCTAATCTCTGCTTCCCTCTGCGAAGGGCCTATCTTTTACTTTTATGTTGAGTCAGTACACCTATTTCCTCTTTCTTTAAGCAAGCATTTACGTTGTTGAGATACAACCATCTATAGACTGTAATACTTTCAATCATGTCTTTTATTCTTCCTTTGTTTGAGCACAAAGACTTTTATCTATGAGAATATAACTTTGAAAGTTTTTCTTTGACTGCAAAGAGAACCGTGATGGTTGAGCATGCAAGTTCTCTGATATAGCTCTAGTATAAAGACTCTTCTTGAAAGATAAGTTAAATTGCTGATTGTTCTCTGACCAAGAACAAAGGTTGCCACCGCCAATTGATTTCTTTTATGTACCTTTATTTGTGGTTGTTTCATTACTTGTTTCAAATTAAGTTATATATAAGAAGTTGCTGTTTAAAATGATTTGTTTTGTTAAGAAAATATTGATGCTCCTTGTCTGTATTCTTTATTACCGACACTTCACTCCATAAACCCGTGGTCTCGTTTACTGAGCTCAGTTTTCGCTTGGGGACAAGCGAGGTCTAAGATTGGGGGGAGTTGATACGTCCATTTTGCATCACTATTTTATATCATAATTTACTGTTATTCATTGATATATTTCATATTAAGACGCATCACTTATGTTATTTTATCTTATTTTGCATGTTCGATGATTATTGAGGATTTATCTGCCCGAGTCAGATTTCAGCTGGAAAAGGCATCGTCAGGCTAACGTATCTACGAAGCTCCAAACATCGTGAGACTTTTTCCGAAGTTCCTATTTTTCCAGAAGACGGAGCTAGCCAAAAGGGGAGCGCTAGGTGGGCCAGGTGGGCCCCACGCCACCCCTGGGCGCGGCCAGGAGGAGGGAGGCGCTGAGGCCTGGCGTGGCCACCTGGGCCCACCTCTGGCGCTGCCCCTTCGCGTATATCTCCCCCGTAACCCTAAACATCGAGGAGGTTGGTCCACGAAATATTTCGCCGCCTCCACGGGACGGAAACCACAGAGAGAGAAAAGCTCTCCGGCAGGGAGAAATCTGCCGGGGAAATTCCTTCCCGGAGGGGGGAAATCATCGCCATCGTCGCCGTCATCGTGCTGGACTTCATCAGGATCATCATCGTCATCATCCACCGCTCCACCATCATCATATCCACTGCTCCACTCCGTTCCGCTATAACATCTAGGGCTGCACCTTGTCTAGTTCATTGGGGAGACTCCCCGGTGTTAATTACTCCTTGTTGTTGATGCTATTGAGTTTTATCGGTGAATTAAGGTTTATGTCCAGATTGTTATTCATCATTATATCACCTCTGATCATGATCCATATGATGTCTTGTGAGTAGTTCGTTTAGTTCTTGAGGACATGGGGAAAGTCTTGCTGCTAGTAGTGGAATAATGTTGAGTAATATTTAATGGTTTGATATTTAAGTTGTGGTGTCATCTTCTAGTGGTGTCATGTGAACGTCGACTACATGATACTTCACCTTTATGGGCCTAGGGGAATGCATTAATTGTGGGGTTGCCGGAGCGACAGAAACCTGAACCCCCGTTGGTAAGTTAGTGCACAAGGGAGTGTAGGATCTGAGAGTTTAAGGCTGTGGTTAGATTTATCTTAATTACTTTCTTGTAGTTGCGGATGTTTGCAAGGGGTATAATCACAAGTACGTATTAGTCCTAGGAAGGGCAGTGCGTTAGCATAGATTCACCCACACAACACTTATCAAAACATTGAAGATTAATCAACTACATGAAACGAAAGCACTTGACGAAATTCCCATGTGTCCTCAGGAATGTTTGATAATCATAAGTAACACAACCGGCTTGTCCTTTGCACTCAAAAGGATTGGGCCACTCGCTGCAATTATTATTGCTCTCATTTATTTACTCATACTGTATTTATCTGCTATATTGAAAACCCCCAAAAACTTGTCTGCTAGTGTTTACAGCGAATACTTGATCAAAACTACATACCAGCACCTTCTGCTCTCGTTGGGTTCGACACTCTTATTTATCGAAAGTACTACGATACACCCCCTAAACTTGTGGGTCATCAATGGTGCACCAGCCTTGGTGGCCCTAGGGCCTATCCGGCTAGCCCCACGCATGTGTGGCGCGGCCCTAGGGCACCCAGTGCCCCTTTTGGCACTCCCCCTTCCCGGGTTTCCTTTGAAACTTTTGTGGAACGCTATATACTCTTTAGATAAAATCATCGACTCTATCTACTAATGTCAGAAACACTTCCCGACATCCCGTGACATCTCATGTCCTCTTGAAAAGCTTTCATCCTTTCATCGGCATAATATGCATCTCATGTTAACTTCTCCGGAACACCTCCAACTGACCTCTGAGTTGTTCCTGAGGCATCGGAATAAATCCGACCACTTCTCTAACTACAAGAATCCCTCTATTCTGTGACGGATTAGTCACCACGGTTCTCCTGTTTGTGGCGGATCTCAACTATTTTTGACGCCCTCGGTAATTTTCGTCACGATCCATGGGCAGCCCGCCAGGCTCGGAAAAAGTCAGACGAAAAGGCCCTAACTGTCACGGATCTCAAGGGGCCTTTCTTCACAAGCTATTTTGCGGTTTGAACAGGACGAACCCGGACACAAACCGTCACAGGCCACTGGGCCTCGGCTGCCGACACATATGGACCCCACCCACTGCGCACCTACATCTTTGTCCCACGCCTCATTGTTAGGCCTGGACCCACACTTTTCCCACGCTAGTCCAAGAGATGTTGCAGACGGACCCACATGTCAGGACGACACAACCTCTGTGCCGCACGTGTACTGGAACAGTACCAACGGGAACCACCTGTCAGCAAGGAAACCAATATTTTGCGCACGTGCTCTTACACGTGTCCACCGGCCATAACGTCGCGCAGCTGGGGGACCCGCGTGTCATTATTGGGACCGACATATTATTTTATTCAAGATATATATAAATTATGCAAAAACAATTTATTATATTACAAATGTAATGAAAATAATATTTATTTCAGACGGGACCTAACATTTTTCAAAGATATATATAAATTGTAAAACAATATCTAAAATATTACGAATTTAACAAAAATAAAATATTTGACCAAATCTGGGACCCGCATGTCAGCTTTAAGCCCATCATATTCGCGCACGTGCGCCTCCACGTGTCCATCATAGGCAGAGATTGGGCCGGATCACTGGGGATTAGTGGCTGAAGCTGCAAAATACGCAGATTTGGCCCAGATTCTGCACATGTTTGTTAAGATCACATGACTCACGTGCGGTCCGACGAGTTTGGGCTAGATTCTTAGCACACGTGCAAGCTTCCACGTGTCTATCCTAAGGTAGCTTGGCCCATATCAGTGTGGGTAAGTGGGCTATAGAATTAAAATAAGGAAGTTTGGGCCAAATTCTTCGCGCAAGTGCTCTTCCACGGTCCATCAGAATCAAGCCTGGCCCTGATCATTGGGAATACGTGGGATGAAGCTGCAAAGCATAAATTGGGCCAGATCATCGAGGGTAAATCGGTTGAAACTACAAAATAAGCAAGCTTGGGTCAGCTCTGAAATGCACATGGCTCTGCCTCTGCAGCTAGGCCTCTTTGGCAGGGTTATGTTGACCGTATTCATCATGATAATTGTTGAATCTGCATCATGAGCAAATTTACTTATTTTTAATCTGCATGAACGTTCTTTCGGACTCTTTGTCAGTTTTCACTGTGGGCCAAAAATTAAATCAGTGGTACTGGGCGAGAGGTCGAACCCACGACCTCGCCTTACCGCTGCCCAAGTGATCCAAAGTTTTATTTATTTTGACATTTACGTGATCAAAGTATCAAACAAGAGAGGATCGGGGCATTGAGAGGCTTGGCTCCATCTTGATTTGACCAAATTAAATAAATTAAACATACTATCAGAAAGTTATTCCAAATTTAACATACTAATGAAAAAGTTATTTTAGAAATATTCGAATGATAATTAATTTGGCAATAACATGAAAGTTAATAAAAATACAGTTGTAAATAATCGAAATAGGCTTTATAAATAAGGCAACAAATTAATTGGATTATTCCAACCGATGCAGTTTTCGCACCACGCTTTATAAGTAAAGCAACAACCACGTTCTATTCGCTGAGGCAATTGCAATCAGAAAGTAAGTTGCTCATCTCAGCATGCAGCCCCTGCTGATACAAATAAGCGAGGCAGGAGATTCCTCCCACTTTTGACAATTCAGACTCCTAGGAGGCATGGCACTCGAAGATGAGGGCCTAGCTTGTAGTATGTGAAAAAGACGACAGTGCGAAACTGAAGCGAGGAAGAAGTAGTACAGCTGAGATGACAAATCATATAACCAGATTAATCTAGGGAGGAAAAGCAAGCCTCATTCAATCTAATTTCCTCCCGATTTCATTAATAAGAAACCTATTAAAATATGCAACACGTTACAGGTCTGAAAAAACATGTCTCGAAAATACATCCAGACCATAGAAGCCATGTTAACATCATGTTCTGTTCATTCTCTCCCCCCTTTTTTGCTGCCACGTAAATATTTGTAAACTCTGCCTACTCTCTAGGCTCCCTTTCCTTTTTATATTTATATAAAAAATAATACCGTAGGGGTTTCCCCAACGGTTTCTAGGTCAAAAAAAAAGATAAATATTTATGAAAAAGTTTGGCACTCATAAAATGGAAAATCATTTTAAGACGTTTGCTTGCAACAACAAGAGGCACAAGTGTGTAAACACCTTTTATTGATACTTCAGAGTTGCCATATTCCATGTTTGTTATTTTTCGTGGCAAAAATTTCCTGTGAAAAGACTTTTTGCGTGAGTTTTACATATTTCGTGATTTGTTTCTCAATTTATTTGATAGTTTTCAAAACAGTGTCAAAAAAATTCTCAATTTATTTGATAGTTTTCAAAACAGTGTCAAAATTACCCGCCCGACGAGTCATAGTTGGGAGCTGAGTATTTGAACTTAATTTCTTCATGTATACTTCATATTCATAGTAGGATACCTTTTAGTAGTTCAAATTTGAGTTCCTTTGGAAATATCGTCCAACACTTTAAAAAAAATCTACGAAGCGAGGAAAATCAAAGGTTTTTCCCCAAGCACTAGAGGGGAGAAGAGGGCTGAAGAGTGGAACGATTCTCTGGCGAAGCTGTCATGGCCATTGAATTTGACTTGACGCTTCCAAAGGCCTACTAATCTTGTCAACTACCTCCCCGCATGCATGGGTATGTAGCTAATATGTTTACACGATAAAACAAATTAGATGGCCCATAACAACGCACGGTTCAATTAGTTATAGTAATATGTCCAAGACATATTTGTTAGTGATATGCTAATAATTTTACTGATAAGTTTAACATAATTATACGCCCAGTTCAAAGGAAACAAACATTTGCTCCAGTGAGTCGTCAGCTTTGACTATCAAATCAGATCATGAATAATTTTGATATATCTTTAATTTACTGCTTTTTGTTCCTTCCAAGGAAGGAAGCTGCAGGACATACAAACCACCATAATTGCTCAGGAAAAACAACATAAAAGATTGTTGCATCAACTAACCTAAATCAAAACGATGCTATGATAGGAAGGATTTTCTAACTGCTATCGAGCAATCAAGAAAATAAACCAGCAAGGTCGGTTAGTTACTCCTCATCAGAATCACCAAACGTGATCTTTGTTGATTTAGGAGCATCTGCTCTGATTTCCTTGAAGTGGGAACCATATATCTTCGATTCCTGCCCAAAACAAAATAGCATAATGTCAAGGGCATTCCATTCAAATTACTCTAGGGCAAAATTTTCACAACTTGACGATGTTTGAGTTGTCAAACATTTTCCTAATTAATGAATAAGCAACCAATAAGGTATTAAGCTGTCTGTCATAGCAAATGCTTCTGCCAGCTAACATTGCTTCACAGGCTTCATCTCCAATTTATACATCAGCAAATCTTAAACAGACAGGCAAAGGCCTCGATACTACTCCCTCCGTCCCATGATATAAGATGTTAATAAAACCAATTAATGAGTTTATTTGTTTGCCATAAACGCTTAATCTGTGTACATAAAATGTACTTTTGATCAACTGCCGATATTTTCTAATGTAAAATTATTTTCTTAGTTCTGAGTATAATGTACACACCATGTCTTTCTAGTACTATAAGAATGTACTCCCTTTGTCCCACAATATATAAGACGTTTCGGCAAGCTCTTTTAGCCTGCCAAAATGTGCCTGCCAAAACGTCTTATATATTGGGACAGAGGGATTAGAATAAACAATCATTACTTATAAATAAATGTATGTATCCCGGGTTTGGATACTTTGTGACCACGACTTTGGAGATTCAATGATATAAAATTAACACAAATAAGTTCAAGTCAGATCACACATATCAGCAACAGATAACATAATAACCAACATAATCTTTCAATCTTTTATTGTCATTAACTAATTAATAATTTCATATCCAATTTCCCCTGTCACGCACATATGAGGCATATAGCATGATTATGTACCAGATGAATAACCCGCCATCATGGTTTTTGAGTCGCGACTCAGGCAAGTCGCCAACTGCCCACGACTCGGCGATTAGTCGCTCCAAGTCGCCGACTAGTCGCGAGTCGCCGTGGTTTTGAGAAAACGACTCGGCGATTAGTCGGCGACTAGTCGGCGACTCAAAAACCATGCCCGCCATACCAGCCAGTAATGTTACCATGTGATATTATTGAAACAGATGTCATATTGGTACCGTTTATACTGAAGGTATGACACTATAACGTGTACATAATCAATGTATTTGTCAATATGTTATCGTCACTGCAGCTGTCCAATACTACTCCCTCCATCCCATGTATTTTTTTGCATATGCGACGTGAAAAAGTTTACAGCAAGCCACAAACCTTTTTCTTGACATGTGTGCCAAATTTCATGAGTCCTGGAGGAACATCTTGATCAGCCTCCCGTAAAACATTGACAAGCTCACCAGCAAGTCCCTGTACATGGGATAATAGTAGCAACATTACATTAGGTACAACTTAAACTTCCATGTCTGGTGTGCACATGATCTCTGACTCTAGTACCTTGTCCGCTTGAGTAAAGAATGTATGTGCAACACCTTTCTTGCCTGCACGACCTGTCCTTCCAATCCTGTGTACATAATCCTCCGTGGTCAAAGGAAAGCTATAATTAATGACAACTTCGACATCAGGAATATCAAGTCCGCGTGAAGCAACATCCGTCGCAATCTGCAATGTTACAAAATAGTAAACACTAACATAGTGAAACAACAAATCAAAATAAATAGTTACAAAACAACCAAGTGCAGGTGATGATGCTGACTGGTGCCCCCTTTCCAAAAAAAATGTTTTCTTCCCAAATATTCTCACATGTAAATGATGACTAATTTTTATATTCAAATTTCCAGTTTCGCGAAAAAATATTTACATTCTTGTGGGCTGTGGCTGAAAACAAACACAAGCACCTAAAATGTTTTTTTACCTCATTGTGGATAAACACAAACACAAGCACCTAAAAATGTTTTTTACTTCAACATTCTAGTTCTTTTCATGTAGACTACAAATTAACAACAAAAATCACAAGAACTTGAAAAAACATGATCCACTGTAGTATCTACATGCTTCTTTAAAACTTATTATGAGTTTTCTGAAGTCATTCTTTGAACTTTGGAAGAAGAAAGGAACATCAGTGCTCAAGTGCTGAAAATACGTGTCATAACTCATAACCAATAAGGAAGAAGACATGTTTAGATGCTAGTCACTACAAAGCTATAAGATGAACTATTCAGGAGTTACGTGGAGGGTGGATAGAATAAGCACACCATTAAAGGACATTTTCCATCTTTAAATAAAGATAAGGCTTTCGTTCTATCATGCTGGGCCTTGTCTCCATGAACAGAAACAGCTTTCCACCCCCTTCAGAATAAACACATATAGAATTAAACTAATTAAATTATAACTGGGGAAATAACTTGTAGAAATATTAACTTGCAGACAGAAAAAAAAAATCTGCTACCTTTTATTAAGCATTGCTTCTACTCGCCCAGCTTCTTTCTTGTACAGCACAAAAACTAAAACCCTGTTGCTGTTGCATCAAACAAAGTGCAATTTTCTTAGATCGATATTAACTACGAAGGAAAAGTTCAAAAAAAGACTTAATGCTAGTTTATATGTACAGAAAATTCAAGTTTGTGCAAGGCAATATTATTGTACTAATAACTGGCGGCTTAACTAAATAACATTAAAACTTATCCCATCTAAGCAAAAACAAAATCCTGAGCCTTAGCATTGCTTTTCTGAGAAGTTGCCATAATATTGCTATAAAGGAGCAGATGAGACAGCAAAATATGGAAGCAGTAGAAACTTCACCAATCATGCCCAACTTCTCAGAGTTTAAGCTGTAGTTTCTACTGCTTCCAAATGATTGTTCACCAATCATGGCTAACTTCTCAGAGTTAAAGGTGTAGTTTCTACTGCTTCCAAATGTTGCTGGAAAATTTCCCAGCAGTAAAAACATATGGGAGTAGAAAGGTAAGAAAATAGGGAAGTGTGGATCCACCAATCATACTTGACAGCTTGCAAGATCTACAGGGAGAAGGGTTGGGAGATATGCTAGCCTCCAGACTTACTATGCCAATGTAGAGGAAGAAAGGTCGAGAAATAACTGAAGCAAATATTGGAATCAATGGTTTGCCATACAAGGACATAACACTACTAGGAACCCACGATGACAATCTTAAGCTGGAAAACTGAGAAGGAACAAGTGGGCTAAATAGTTATACGATTTCAAGATGAGTAGCTTTTCATATGTCTACAGCTTTAATCTGTCTTTGCTGCTTGGCTACCAACAGCATGTGAAATTTGTACTGCAATTTACCTCTGTGCTTGATGATATTTTGTAAGCAAGTCTAATAATCTGGAATCTCGTGCTCTATCATCCAATACTTCAACAATTTGCATCACGTCATGGTTAGCTGCAAGATCTTCCGATCCAACAACAACCTACAACAAGGTTACACATGGTCAGGCACAACCAATCAGGTACCATAAAAGGTGAAAACAGAGAAACATTACCTTTATTGGATTTGGATCCATAAACTCTTGTGCTAGCTGGTGGACAGCAAAAGGCCATGTTGCACTGAACATAACCATTTGACGCACTGCGCAAGACAATTGTATATTTATGAATCATATAAAAAAACATAGAGCCACAGATGCAGAGACCTCCAGAGAAAAAAATGGTATTAGTAAGCCAATAAAATAAAGATATACTGATAAGCAGTAAACGGTGTGAATAGCCTTGGTAACTTATTGCTTCTTGAATGCAGTCCATGTAGATCATGGAAGTGCCCACCTATTGCTTCTACACAGTACAATCATCACAATTTTTTCTTCGTAATAAATACAGCATGCTCAAAATTCATAGTGCAGTGCACATTTCTAGTTGTTTCTTGCACTAAATGAAGTCCACAAGTCCACGGCTTTTCACGTTGGCGCTTGGCAAGTGGTGTGCCCACATTTGGCAGCCGTCTAGATCAATTGAGAACCTAGCCGGATGACACCCTTGAGTACCAGAACGTACAGCGATAATACATTTATGAGTGAGCTACAGGTCCACGGCCATCTACGCGAAGGAACAAACGAGAAACGGCGGATACTTTGATGAGATTGTGCAGGCTACCGCAACTGTTGCCAAGCATGCAGTGAAACTTCACGGGGATTGGCAGGCAGCAGCAACTCGTGAAGCTTGCACCTGTAAGTAGAACAGCCCTTGCAATCGGGGAGAGGGACTAACCCGATGATGTTTGGCTTAAAATAGCCCTGACTTCCGGTTCAAAACCCATATCCAGCATCCGATCTGCTTCATCTAGAACCTACAAAATACAAGCATGTCTTAAAGAATATTTGTGACACTCTTATTCCACGATAGTGACAAGATCAAATGCAAGAATTGATCGATGTACTAATGAGTAAGCATATGCTGATGAATTATGACTACTTCTCATCATCACCACCATGTGCTTAATTCTAGTGATTTTTGTTAATTAGATTCAAGAAATAGCAGATACTGGAGATAAGGGTGTGAGAATGGGAAGTGCCTTCATTTATTTTGTTGGTATTCATTTAAGTTCTACCACCAACAAGTTAATAGATTTATAACTGGGCACCAAGATGGTGCTAAGGGTACGAGAAAGTCAGGAAGTTCAAGCTATTTGAATAATCAAATCATTTTGTTAAGACTATGATGAGTGACTACGGCATGTTATTGTTAGGTAGACAGGAAGTTCAACCTATGGAAATAATTTAATCATTTAGTGTTATCCATTGTTATTTTACCAATGACCTATCACTCAATTAGAAGCAACCACAGCATTATCTTGTATCTCGTCTGCTACAATGTTACTTATGTCCAATTATGTGCCTACTTTTCTTGCCAAGTGTGTCCTGTATTCAAGATCTTCATATAATGCAATACAGCTTTTGTTAACAGGTAGGAGCCTTCTGAAAGAATAATAGATTAAGCACAAACAAACATAAAACACCACATAAACATGTTCCAGTTCCATCCTCGTAATAAATAACTATTTTGGAGATCTCAATAATAAACAACAGAACGAACAGAAATACGGTTAACTTACCACAAAAGAAACCTCATTAAGACGACAAACACCCATTTCAATGAGGTCTTTCATACGACCAGGTGTCCCTATAACTATTTCCTGGTAGCACAGAAAGAAAAAAATTGAATGGATAGAAAACAAACTCCAATCATGATATGATGAATATTCAGTAGGGTAGGCAAGAAAATGTTAGAGTTGGAGTTATCTTACAACTCCAGATTTTAGGGCAGATATTTGGGGTCCTTTCGAAGTTCCACCATAGAGGCACACTGAATTTATCCCAGACGGCGCACCGGCCTCAGTAAGTACATCTGCGATCTAACACAGTGATAAACTGTAGTTCAGTCCAGTGTATTTAAATTCTAAAGAACCAAGTTCTTGATCAGAATATGGCATTTTATCCCAATGATCAACACAAATTATCTATGACCGTGAAACGATAGACAAAGGTTAAAACATGATTCTGTCAATCCGTTTGCATTTGTTTCTATAGGGACACAAAGTTGGTCAGATAAAATTCAAGAGTAGCAATAGCAAACAACGTTCAAAAAAGCGTACGCTTAGACACGCTTAAGCGTGAAAGCGAGCGCATCGGTGAGCTATCGCTCAGGATTAGGCCTGAGCGGCCCATTAAGCGCTGCCCAATTTTTGGGAGAAAAGGAGGGAAACGGGCCAAATAGATAGGGTTAGGGCTCCAGCGTGTACCAGTTCATCCATTCTCGCGAGACAGATCAGAGAGGCGGCGCTCAGCCCTTGTTGCGCCGCGCGCCAGATCTCCCTCCTCCGCTTGTCCTCAACCCTCTCCTTGGCCCCCCCTTGTGCTGCCCGCCGGATCTCCCCCACCTCGGCTCACGCAAGCTCACGGGAGAAGATTTCGTGGTCGATGCGGCCTGGTGCTTAAGATCAGGAAGTACACTCGCCTCGTGGTCTGGAGCATGAGCGTGCTGGATCTAGGGTGTAGATCGATCGGGGCGTGTGTGCTGTGTTGTGTTGGTGATGGAGGAGCACGAAGGACTGGTTGGGGTTGTGTGTGAAGATAGAATGGGGGCGGGGGTAGAATTGCGAAGTGGCCAGTGCTAGCTGCTAGCTAGGGCAGCGATGCGTCTCTTCGCTCGTGTGCGTGCTGGGGCTTGAGTGTTGCGTTCGGCCTGGCTGGGCCGGGCAGTGGCCAGCACAATTTGGCTTTTTTCTCTGTAGAATTGCTTATATATGCCTAGAATTGCTTCCTATTTTTCTGTCCGTACATATCCGTACAAACGCTTAAGCTCGCTTAAGCAGTAGTTCCTCTGATCGGAGCCTCACCGCTCGCTTACCGCTTACCGCTTTTTTGAACCTTGATAGCAAGTGAGATCGAATTGCGAAGAACCGAAAAGCATAAATATCGAAAACTGCACATAAGACTGGCAAAACTGCAAACAAAATTAAGCAGTTAACAATTTGCCAAACCATTAATTATTTACCATTCATAAAAAGTGGCACTGGTGGTTAGGAAAAATGTGGAGAAGAAACTCTAAAAACATTGTGCAACTACAATTGTAAGCAACATTCAACCACATATATTGTTATATTGTTGCGAAAACCATGTCAGATTAGGAAAGCCACAACAAAGATACAGCTTTCATTTAGATCCCTTCGAGGAAAACCAATAGAAAGTGTGCAGAGCACATGAACTAGCAATGTCATGCATGCCATTATTGTTGACACTTGTAGCTCTACTCTACTAGCTACCTGAACTTTTAATCAACATAACTGATCAATAAACCTCATACAAGCTGATGAAAAAACACCTTGCAAGTAATTTACTGCCACAGCAGATAAATAGCATATATACCCAACAAACATTGCAATGCCTGGCACAAATAACATGACGAAGAGATTTACCTGCTGAGCAAGCTCCCTCGTTGGAGCCAGCATGAGGCAGCGTGGCAACCTCTTCTTGGCAGCTTTTTCTCCCAGCTTCTTCCTAACGTGCATCAGCGCGGGCACACCAAACGCAATAGTCTTCCCTGACAGCCAAATTACAAGAAATTATCAGGAAACGAAGAGGATGAAGCGGAAGAATAACCTAACAAGAGCGGAAACTACCAGATCCGGTGGCAGCGATGCCAATGAAATCACGGCCATCGAGGAGGTAGGGCCAGGCTAGCGCCTGGATGGGCGACGGCCTTTCGAACCCCTTGCAGCAATCGAGCGCCTTGGGCGGCAGCGCGGCGGCCGCAAAGGACTTGAGCGGCGCGTACTTGGGGTCGTCGAAGCCCTTCCCAGACACCGCAACGCTCTTCTCCACTGCCCCTCCTTGGTCTGATTCATCTTTGTCCGCCGCTCTCTTCTTGCTGCACTTGGCCGCTTCTTCCGCCGCTGCCTCATCCTCGGCCTCGGCCGCCAGCTTCCGCTTCTTGTCCTTCTTGCTCTTTGTATCCTTCTTCCTCTTGTTGGATAGTTCCTCCTGCACGGTGAGGAGTTTGGGGTCCATGGCGGCGGCGGAGGGAGGCAAGGGGTCGTGGAAGGGGAGAGGGTGCTTATACGGTGGGAGGGGCGGAGGTATTTCTAGGGTTTAGAGGAACCAGCCCGGCGCGTGCTAAAACCGTGATTTTTTTTAGGGACCTGAGACAATTGCACATAACACCACATAATTTCATGTAAGTTTTTAGTTGTGGCATACCTTTAGTTATACCACTTTACATACCCATCATTGTAGTTCCAAACTATTATTCCAAGAGAGCAGGCAATTGCTACTCAGCTCTCGAACAAGATATAATGAATCAAGAGATTCATAGTCCGTTCTTTTATACACCCTCCGTTCGGAAAAAAGGAGATGCATCCATTTTAGGGACATCCTTTTCCTAATGGAGTGATTATAAAAGAAATATCCAAATGATCTAACATGTATAAGCAAACCAAAGGAGCAATTTATAAAAGGGTTTAGAAGGAACCAACCGGGCACGTGCTAAAACCATGACTTTTTTAGGGGAGCTGACACAATTGCACATAACACCACATAATCAAGTTCGTGCAAGTTTTTAGTTATACCACTTTTACATACCCATCATTTTAGTTCCAAACTATTATTCCAAGTGAATAGCCATTATTACTATTCAGCTCTCCAAAAAGATATAATTGAAGCAAGAGATTCTTAATCCTTTCTGTAAATAAAATATCCAAGTGATCTAACATGTACTCCCTCCGTTTTTAAATATAAGATGTTTTAGCATTTGTACACATTCACATTTATATAAATGTATCTGGACACGTTTTAGTGTGTATGTTCACTCATTTTAGTATGAATCTAGACAATATGTGGAACATTTAAAACATCTTATATTTAAAAACGAAGGGAATATAAGTGAAGCAAAAAAGCAATTCTATAAAAGCATAACAAACTCTACATATATAAGTGAAGAACATATAGCATTCTATAAACAAGAAAAATACCCGTGGCGCGCGCGTTGAAGTGGGTATCTCTTAAGAATCTAATAAAATTCATGAAAACTGAAGTTCCCTATGGAAATATGCAATATTTAGGCTAAATTTTGTAGACATGAAATGTATGTATATTTTATAAATTAAAGACCGTTATGATTCAGTGGTGTACCTGATTGATATAGATAAGGTGAATCAAAGGGTTGAAATAACATATGACTCATATGTCCTACATGAAGATGCCATGCACATTGATGCATAGTGTTTACTAGAAACTATTTGAGCGGCTACATATAGAAGACCATATAATCTCAAATAATAGTTATATGATTATCATGATTGAAAATAATTGCAAAACGTTCACTTGATTATGAAACTAATTCCGGTATTCCAATTGCACATGATTTAATTGTGTAATTACATAGTGGGATGGTGTGCTCTTATCATTCGAACGACATTTCATCCCCATTATTATCTATCTCGTTCAAGACTATGGCGAGTGTCTCATACTCTTTGCTAGTCTCTACCTTTGTTTTAATGCATATGTTACTTGTGCTAGGTTGAGCTTTTATTTAATACTAGATTTAGGGGTGCACCTTGGTGCACGATCCCCGAGCCCTTTGTTGACAAGACGATAACACAATGTTAATAATTAGCGATTAGAAATTATAATATCCATGTTGTCATCGTATCGGCATCGCAGATAGGAGACAGGGGTCCGCTAGCCGAGGGTTCACCGAGGGGGTGAAGGGGAGCGTCGTCGAGGTCGGGATTGAACAAGGCGGCTTACCCAGCTTCGGATCTCGCAGCGGTGGCGAGATCCTACGTGTTGCTATAATTCACTATATGGGCGTTAGCCTTGAACAGGTTACAATGAAGATTGGTTGTGCCCTAAAGGCGTCCCTGGTCCGGCTTATATAGGCGGCCAGACCTAGGGTTGCAAGGTGATTACGTATCCGGCAAGTATACCGAGTCCTAAACCTAGCCGGCAAGTCTGTCGCCTTCCGTCTTGATCTTGGTGGCTCCGTGGGCTTCGGTCTTGGGCCTCCTCCTTGCCGCCATCCGCCTACCTTAGTCGTCGGCTATCTGGGCCGCCCGGTAGGCAAAGCCTTTACCACCATTATGGGCCACCCTGAACTAGCCGGATTGATCCATGCTGGTGATACCCCCAGTTGGTATATCCCCAACATTAGCCCCCGAAAAGGTTTGAGTTCTCCAGTTGCCGCCTTCTTTCTTGCTTGACGTCCGTCTTGTTTTCTGCACTTGGGCCATTGAAGAGCTCGAACCATTCCGAAGTTGAAGTAGGTGGTGGTCCGTCTAAAGTAGCCAGACCTGTGCCGCCAACATGGGAAAGACGGCCTGACTGCTGTCAGGAATCTTCCAGGCGTGATCTTGTCAAATTGACCAGTCCTGTCAAGTGTTGACGGATGACGTCACGCAGTCCACGACAGTTTGAACTTAAGCGTGTATCATGATTACTTTCCCACTACGCGCGGGAATCGAGGCGACGGCAGCGCGCGCCGTTGCCACGACATGCGAGACGTGGACGCGTGGCGGAGATCGTGACTCTAGCCGTTTCGCGCATGAATCGCGGAGCAAGGGTGGTAAATACCAACAACCCACCGCACGGCGGATTTTACTTCCTATTCCCCATTCCACTGCGACCGCTTCTTCTCCCTCGGGCTCTCCTCCTCTTGCACCCTACTCCGGCGAGCAACCACCCGAGCGGCGCACCACCCATCAAATGGCAAGCGCAGGCGAGCAGAGCCCAACAGCGGCGGCGGCTGCGGCAGTGGCTTCGGCCGCCGCAATAGGATCTGGGTCTGGGCGCGGCGGCAAGCACCGCGCCGTCGTCTTCTTCTTTCCCCGTCACGGACATGGGGGGGTATCTTCATCTTCTCTGGCACTGGCAGCGCCATCCACAACTGCGTCCCCCTCCTTCCCTTTGCCATCGATGGCGACGGGGACGCAGAGCTCACGGCCGACCCGGAGGTTCCCACCGGCGAGACCGTAATCGAGGAGGAGGAGGTGGCGGAGCTGGGCTCCCTGTGGCACCCCGATCCAGATGATCGAGTCGCCCCATATACCAGTTCCCAGAAACACTGGATATATGACAACTTGATAAACAAAGACATAACCAGATATATATGGCTCCGAGTTCGGATGGATACAAAATTACAACACGGGGTGAGGCTCCAGCGATCGTGCAACAGGCGCACACAACAGTATGTACATTATTTATCCAACATCGAGCCTCTATCAGAGATCGCAGCGGGTACGTAGGTAGTAGCGTGGCAACGACGGGCCTTATTCCACGGGGTTCTGCCTGGGACACTGATTCCTAGTTCTCGTACAGCGGGTACTCGGACGGGTGCAACGGGGTCTGGCCACATAAAAAGCCAGGTGAGTACATTGAATGTACTCGCAAGACATTAGCCTAAAATCAAACAAGGTCTATCTATATGACATGGCATAAGTTCGGAAAGTAGCATGGCATAAGTTCATGGGTATAAGTGCAAGTCCAACTTAACGGTTGGACATAACTTACCTACTTACCTTAATAGAGATGTTTCGTGTTTCTAAAGTGAGATCACGTTTCTCACTCAACAACATATAACCACAACTAGGCTCACAAGCCTCTAGCCAACTCTGGCTTTACTCTAGGCTCTCAGGCCTCTAGCCAACTCTGGCTAGGCTCCCAAGTTTCCACATGATCGTTGGGTTTCATATTAATTATTTCTCCATGTTCGACCGGACTGACTCATAGTGTGACTTGACCCAAACATCGTCCCATAACCTAGGGACAAGGCTAGATTCTAGATTTACACTCTCGAGAGGTGGCAACTTTTCCACACGCTGAAGTCTAGGCTTGTACCGCCGGTACCGAAGTACTAGGACCGATCATGGCGACAGTACAAACCCACACTTCCATAACCGTTTATTCTACCCAGATACTCCCTGTGTAGCCACCGACACGTCCGAGGGACCACGTCTTATGACGAAGTGAATCCGGCACCCCAACAGATGAGCGACGCCTAGCTCCGGAACCTTCACAAGACTAGCCCCGACCACAAAGGTAACCGACTAGACTTGCCAAAAGGGTGGCGTCAAAGGAGGCTTGATAGAATACTCGGCCATGGTCCGCCCATATGAACGACGCATGGTTGTGCTGGTTGTGCTTGGTGAGTGGCACTATGTGACACAATCTAGTCGAGGGAGGTGGTTATCTTTTTAGTCAAATTTTAATTCCTGTCACCAACATGAGCCCAGCAACAAGTGACATTCACATAATAATCCAAGCAGTAAATAGATCGTATTGACCGGCGCGACTATGGCGCCACCACGTATCAATGTCCAAAAAGCGTTAATCGATGACTGTGGCGGAGCTACCTCCGACCAGCGCCATCTCGTTTGAGTATAAAAGAAAGTAGCATCAACCGGATGACTGTGGCGGAGCTATCTCCGACCAGCGCCATCTCGTTTGACTATAAAAGAAAGTAGCGTCAACCGGATGACTGTGGTGGAGCTACCTCCGACTAGCGCCATCTCGTTTGACTATAAAAGAAAGTAGCATCAACCGGATGACTGTGGCGGAGCTACCTCCGACCAGCGCCATCTCGTTTGACTATAAAAGAAAGTACAGTTGCATCGTTCCTCCATTCCTTCGACTGTGGCGGTTCCCCTAGTCCATTGTCTCGAGAATGGGGAGGGATGCACAAGATATTGAAAATAAACAAATATATAGCAATGCGACAATATTCAATGCAATATGGCATGTGAGGTGCAATAGCAACCAAATTAAACATCAAGAAATTTTCTAAAGTTCGACCAAGCTTGAGATCGGGTTAACGGCTTGCCTTCAGCAGTGGGGTATGGTTCGGGAACAACTTCCACTTCGTTGGAGAGGTTTAAATCTAACAAGGGAAATAAAAATGCATAAAAAACCCTTCCTAAGCCATCGAATAAATGACCAAGCAAATAAATTCCAAATCAATTTATTTTGATGCCAATGGACAGGTATTTTCAAAACAAAGCCAACAAAAAAAGATTCATATTTTTCTGATCAATTTTTGAGGAAGATATGGCCTTTCAAAGTTAGCCCTAAAATCTGCCCAATTTTAAAACAGAAAACGTTTCGGGTAAATATTAAAAATCTGACCAGCGGGACCCACCAGTCAGTGGCCCACTGTTTTGAAACCGTTATTACGCGTGAAATTAGGAAAAACATTGTTCATCTCCGGCGAACTCACCGGCGGCTAGAGCGACGGGGAGGGAGGAAGAGGAGGCAGGGCGGCTCGGGGAGGTGTGGCGCAGCTCGTCCGCGCACTCGCGGTTGTCGGCGAGGTCTGTCCGAGGCAGAGCTTCTCCTCCCATAGAGACGGCGATCTGAGGACGGATTCGACGGTTCCGGCCAGCAATCACCCAGGCGAGGGCGGCGGGAGGTTGATGGTGGTCTGAGAGGGTGGCCTGGGCGAGGAATCGGCGGGGAGGTGCTCTAGGTGAGGATATCGAGCGGAACCAGTGCGGATGTGGAGAGCTCGATTCTGGCGAGGTGGTGCTCTACTGGCCTCGAAACTTCGGTGGAGGACGATAGGGAGGGTGGGTGAGTTGGTGCGGTGTCTGGAGGATGCTGGGGGGCTTCTTTTATAGCTCCCCGAAGGGTGGCCGTCATGGACGGCACGGCGAGGTGTCGGGCAAAGCGTGCAGCGCTGTTCGTGCGGCGCGTCGCAAAGCGGATGGCGCACGGCTCACGAGAGAACAGGGGAGGGAGTGGATAGGCTCGGGGGGGATGACCCACAAGTATGGGGGATCGCAACAGTCTTCGAGGGAAGTAAAACCCAAATTTATTGATTCGACACAAGGGGAGACAAGAATACTTATAAGCCTTAACAGCGGAGTTGTCCAATTCAGCTGCACCTGGAAAAGCACTAGTAACAGGGGTGATGTGAAAGCAGCAGTAATATGAGAGCAATAGTAACAGTAACACAGAAGCAATGGCACCAGAAAATAGTTGCATGCGTGGAGTTGACGGTAAAGCAATGATGATTACAGATGGACCGGGGTTCCCAGCTATCTACACTAGTGGTAACTCTCCAATAACAAGTGTTGGGTGAACAAATTACAGTTGGGCAATTGACAAAATATTGAGCGCATGACAATGCAAATATGACATATGATTACTATGATATTCATGTGGGCATTACGACAAAATACATAGACCGTTATCCAACAGCGTCTATGACTAATAATCCACCTCCAGGTTGTCATACCGAGTTCCCCGTTGGTATTAAGTTGCAAGCAACGGATAATCGCATTAAGTAATGTGCGTAATGTAAACAAATGCATTAGACCTAACGGCGCACCCTTAAGCTAAGCATCGATTATTTTATCCCTAGTGGCAACAACACATCCACAATCTTAGAAGTTGTTGTCACTCTCCTAGATTACTGGAGGCATGAACCCACTATCTAGCATAAATACTAACTCTTGGAGTTACAAGCATCTACTTGGCCAAAGCATCTACTTGTAACGGAAAGCATGCAAGATCATAAATAACATATAAGATAGATTGATAATCAACTTGACATAGTTTTCAATATTCATCGGATCCCAGCAAATACAACACCGATTACATCAGATGGATCTCAATCATGTAAGGCAGCTCATGAGATCATTGTATTGAAGTACATGGGAGAGAGAGTACCAACTAGCTACAGCTAGAACCCGTATTCCATGTGGGAACTACTCACAAACCATCATGGAGTCGAAGTGGAGGCGGCGTGGTCGATAGATGGCTCCGGGGGTCAATCCCCTGACAGGGTGCCGGAACAAGGAACTTCTGACCCCGAAACTTGGTTTTTGGTGGCGGCGGAGCTAACGGAACTCTTCTGGAGAAATCGTCGATCCTTTTAGGGTTTTCACCGCGGAGGCAATATATAGTCCAAAGGGCGTCGCGAGGCGACGAGGTGGCCACACCACCCCACGACGCGGCCTAGCCCAAACCGCGCGGGGGCATGGTGTGGAGGTTGTGGGCCTCCCCCAGACTGTCCTTCTAGCTCCCGGAGTCTTCTGGCGTTTTAGAATTTTTGTAATTTTTTCAGATTTTTCTGAGCACTTTCAATTTTGGACCTTTTCTGCAATGCACAGACATAATAAACAGAAACTGGGACTGTGGCATCTTGTTAACAGGTTAGTCCAGAAAATGCATAAAAATGCTATGAAGTGTATGTAAAACATGTAACAATTGGTATAATATCAACATGGAACATCAGAAATTATAGATACGTTTGAGACGTATCAAGCATCCCAAGCTTAGTTCTACTCGTCCTCGAGTAGGTAAAACGATAAAAACAAAATAATTTGAGGTGACATGCTACAATCATAATCTTGATCAAATAGTATTGTAAAGCACATGTTATAATGAAGTGATCCAGGTCAATGGTCTATAGTTTGCTAGCAGGTAGATAATGAGCAAACAACTGAATCATATAAGCAAAGCTTTTCATTAATAGTACTTTTAGACAAGCATCAAAGAGTTTTTGCATAAGAGTTAATTCATAAAGCAATAGATTCAAGTAAAAGGTATTTAACCAACACAAAGGAAGATTTAAGCTTCAGCAATTGCTTTCAACTTTCAACATATATATCTCATGGATATTTGTCAACACAAAGCAATATAATAAGTGCAATATACAAGCATATAAAAATTGTTGCACCAAAGTTGACACTAGTAGTTTGCTTTGAGACAGAAAGAGTAGAAAACTGACTCAACATAAAGTAAAATAAAGGCCCTTCGCAGAGGGAAGCAGGGATTAAATCATGTGCAATATACAAACATAAAAGTTTTTGAAATCATAAAGAGAGTAAAAAAAATTTTGAGAGGTGTTTGTTAATTGTCAACGAATAAGAAATGAAAAGTACAATATGACCCCTGCCAACCAGACTTTTAAGAGCGGCTCCCATGAAGGACGTTATTTCTACCAGCAAGGCAGATTCATCCCTCTTCTCTTTTGTTTACACATGCAGATAATTTCAATGTTTGTCATTGCTTGGCTGATAAATCAGGGCAAAAATGTGAAGAGAATTAAGCGATTAAAGTTGTAGTTAATTGGGACTGGGCACCCCATTTGCCAGCTCTTTTTGCAAATTAATGGATAAGCGGATGTATATGCCGCTAGTCCGGTGGTAAAGTCTGTTTGACAGTTAACATAAAGACATCCACCCCGTCCTCATGAGCTTGGTAAACATTGACACAAAATAGGAGTAATAAAGTTTTGAATAGTTTAAAGGTGTCTTGGGTTTGGATGAGATAAAGGAGTTGTATGCTACCGATGCTTTCTTTGGAGATATTTTCGCTCAATGTTCGGAGCACAAAGGAATTGGTGATTTCTATTTGCACAAAGGTTTCTTGTTTAAGATAACAAACTATGTGTACTTGAGTCTTCGCTTCATTTGGTCCTTTTGAAGGAATCGCATGGAGGCGTCTTAATGGGACACTTTGGACGAGACAAGACCTTTGCAATGCTATCCACA